>SJYA01000573.1:839965-1005758 GCA_006410615.1 Neotragus moschatus | reverse complement strand
TTCAGCCCTGGAGGAGTCGGGTTTGCTCCCACAGTTCCCTAAGGAGCAGTTACCCTTCACAGAGCCAAAGGGGCGCCGAGAAGCGTGATTTTTTGCACGCATGCGTAGCATCCCCTAACTAATGCCCCTGCTGCACTCCAACCCCGCGCGCCGAAGATCAGCTAGCGTGTATAGTGCGGTTCCTCTGGCCGGGGCTGGCTGTAGATACCTGTCCGTTACTCCCGGGGGCCAATGAGAGGGACGAATAGGATCTGCCCCGCCCACTACTTCGAGCTAAGAGCACTTAAGGCCCTGAGCTGGCGGTGGCCGCTTTTGCGGATTTACAAGTCTGGAGTTTTACCGGCGCTTGGCTGGAGTATCCCACAGGGTTGGAGCCCTAGGCTTCCCTATAGCCGGCGCCGCCTAGAGGCCAGTCCGCGCCTTGCAGCTAAGGAAATCTCGCCGGGCTCTCTCCCGGTTCTTTGCCTAAAAGGCTTGGGCGGGAATCCGCTTGGAACAGTTTGTTGAAGAACCGTGAGATGGTTTCTAGCTCCGCCCTTTACTCCTGGTTATCCTGCAGAGTCAAAGATCCACCCCTTAGCCTTAGCCTGAAAACGGGTTGAGAGACACAAGTACGATAATGTATGAGAAAACTCTAAAGGAGAAAAAAATTGGTATCTTGTGATGATTTGTGAAAAAGTGAAAGTGAAGTTGCTCAGTCGTGCCCGACTCTTTGCGATTCCATGAACTGTAAGCCTACCAGGCTCCTCCATCCATGGGATTTTCCAGACAAGAACACTGGAGTGGGTTGCCATTTCCTTCTCCAGGGGATCTTCCCGACCTAGGGATTGAACCCGGGTCTCCCGCATTGTAGGCAGACGCTTTACCGTCTGAGCCCTCCAAACTCACACTTAGGCTATTATTCCTCTTTGTGATCTGCTTCTACTCAGCAATATGTTTCCCTTTGTATCCTTACAAACTTCACTTATAGATTTTCCCCTCAAGGTTTTTAAATGCTCTCTGAATACTTCCCACACCTTGGTTAGCTAGTTCCACCAAATTCAGCTGTCCTCGAGAATTTACCTTCTTTCTCGAAGCTTGTTTACACCAGCTTGGAGAGGTCCTTTAGATCTCAGGTTTTTGTTTTTTGGTTTTTTTCCTCACTGGATGCGTTACTTAAACCAAGATACTTTGAAATCATTGCTAGTTTCTAGACAGTAGAGGAGAGTAAGGAAGGAGTATGGAACATTTTCAGTCACCTGACTTCATTATCCCTTTCAAACTAAGCCAGGACAAAGAAAAATTCTAAGACTTTCGTAGCCCTCTGAGGGCAAATTCCCACAAATTCTTCAGTTCAGCCCTGAAGGCGGTCACAAAGAAAGGGGTAAAATACCCTCAGGTTTCAATATAGACCCCAAAGAAAAGTATAATAGAATTTTAACCTTGTGATTCTGCAGGCAGCTGCAATTTACAGGTTAAAGTCCTGGTTTCAGTTTAATTGTGAAGGGTGTTCATTTATTAGTATTTCTAAAGGATGGCAATTTCCCTAGTCAAGAGTACCCAAGCTGGACTCTGAGAACTTTCTCTGGGCTTGGGAAAGCAACTATGTTGCAGTTAGAGCAAACAGTCCTTGGACTCTGCCTCTTAATAATCTTGTGGGTGACCTTGGCAATTCAACTAACCTCTCTGTACCTCAACTTTTTTTGTAAAGTATGGAAAGAAATATGCCAACAGGGGTTTATAAAGCATTATATAAATATATAGGTTTAAATTAAGTGCCTTGTGGGAAATAGTTACTTATCCCAAATAGACTGCTACCAAGAATGTAATTCATTAGCACATATGAAAAACCTCATCCTGACAGAGTAGTGAATAATAAATTAAGGGATGAATTGAAAGAAATTATCACTGACAACACAGGGATAAACATGATCCTAAATGAGAAATCTGCTGATAGTCTTTTTTTTTTTTTTTTTAGGATATTAGCTCAAACTTTGTCTTCAGAAAAAAACAAAATGTGCTAACAGGAGGATAAAGTTATCATCCTGAGGGATTTCTAAGCTGATTTCTCAGAGGCATCCTGGGAGGTTATGGAGAAACCAGGGCCCCAGTAGGCAGAGTCCATCAGCTTGTATAAAGCTTTGGGGACCTGAAACACAGAAGGTTCCACAGTCACAATGCTTGAAAAGCTGTTCAGCATCTTTTGTAGCTAAGTCACAGGGGCCTGAGCTATTATTATCTCTCAGATTTATGTCTCCTTGATACCACTACCCTACCCTTGGGAACCGCATAGGCATGAGTCACTCTCTGTTACTTAAGCCAGCAGTTGACCCTATAGAACTCATAAGAATTTAAGGTTTTGACTCATAAGAATTTAAGGTTACATGTATGAGAGTAAGATTGAAGTATATGGATAAAATATGAAATTTATGAATCCAAAATATCACCTGCTTTTACCAGGTGTATTAAGGTCCCAACAGAAAATAATTGACATATTCAAAATAATCAAGGGCTACTTTTGTGTTTTTTGAAGAGTTACTTTTAAAAATTGTTGGCAAGGGATAGGTTAGTAACTGGAGGTTAGTAACAGCCTTACACCTGAAAGGACAAAGGAAGGTAGTGGTTACTGAGCCTTTTCGAGATAGCATTGACAGGAGCAGTGTCCTTTAATCAAAGGAGTGGGGCCCAGGCAACCCCAAGGGAGGGAAACTGGGAAACCAATACACTGATTTGTCATTTTTCTCCATCCTGTCTTCTGCCCAGAACTAATAACTGATACAACTGGAAACCAAAGTGCAGGAAACTCATTGATGAAATTCATGCAGGTCACCCTCCCAGGGGGCATCCCAGGTGGCGCTAGTGGTAAAGAACCTGCCTGCCAATGCAGGATTCGTTCCCTGGGCTGGGAAGATCCCCTGGAGGAGGGCATGGCAATCCACTCCAGTGTTCTTGACTGAAGAATCCCACGGACAGAAGAACCTGGTGGGCTATAGTCCATGTGGTCGCAAAGAGTCCGACACAACTGAAACGGCTTCACATCACAAAGTTGTGGTGCACAGGCTTAGTTGCTCTAAGGCATGTGGGATCTTCCCGAACCAGGGATCAAGGCCATGTCCCCTGCATTCACAGGCAGATTCTTAACCACTCAACCATCAGGGTAGTCCCCCTCTATAGTCTTAACTAACTTACTGTTAGCTATCAGACATCTTGTGTCAACCCTGAGTAGGTGTAATTGTCACGAGGTTGCTCACACTTCAGCCTTCTCTTGTATTTTCTACCTACTGATCTTGGAATAGAGGGCTCACTTTTACAGATTCAACAACACTTTCAGTTCTTTGCTTTTCAAAGCTTTTAAAATTTCTGTTTTTCTTTCGGCACCACAAAGACCATATATCAATTTATGAGGTACCTGCCAGATGTACCTTATAGTTAATATGTACACAGTATTATTTACCAAAAAGCAATTATCCACATGCAGCCTAATACATGGTAAGTGTTCAGTTTCCTAAATAATGACTTTGAGAGCTTACCTGGAGATTCTAATGTTGAATACTGATACTTAAATGTCCTTGATTTTGGTATTACCCTCCTTTATTTAAGAAAGGCATCTTTACTGCCAACGGAGCAGCTTTTGAGAACACCATACACTGGTAGCTCAGCTCGTAAAGAATCCACCTGCAATGTAGGAGACCCCGGTTCAATTCCTGGGTCGGGAAGATCCCCTGGAGAATGGATAGGTTAACCATTCCAGTATTCTTGGCTTTCCCTGGTGACTCAGCTGGTAAAGAATCTGCCTGCAATGTGAGAGACCTGAGTTCGATCCCTGGGTTGGGAAGACCCCCTGGAGAAGGGAAAGGCTACCCACTCCAGTATTCTGGCCTGGAGAATTCCATGGACTGTATAGTCCATAGGGTCGCGAAGAATCGGACACGACTGAGCGACTTTCACATATACTCGATGGGGACACCTTAGCAGCCAGCCAGACAGATCCCTTCAAGCCTGCCTATCAATGGGGATTGTACCACAACCAGACTGCTACACATATTTACTTAGTAAATGTGTGCTGAATTGGACTGAGACAACACCAAGCACCTTATTAGCCAAGAGTAGCTTAGAAGTTAGCTGAGCAAATCAACAGTCCCAGCCTCCCTGGGCCTTATGTCCACCCACCCCCTCCCTGAATATACTGGCATTGACTTTACTCCCACACAAGACACAGAATAATCTCCTTCAGGCACTCGTCTCCTCTCTTGGTTGTTTGCTTTTAGGGGAGGGAGTGATCAAGAAGGGAAGAAGATATAAATTAATAACCCAGTCAAAATCTCTCTTCATTCTCACTTCTGTTCTTGCCTCAACTTGCTCTGCCTGTTAAGACTGTCAACTAGTAGCTAGATAAGGAAAAGGTAGAGAATGTGAATGGGTAGAAGAGACCTCAACAGGAGAAAGAAAACACCGCCCTCCCCCTCAAAAAAACCCCTAAAAAAACCACAACACCCTCCCACTGTTCCATTCTCATTAGTTTAGTTGGACAGGGAAAACTTGCTCTTAAGGTTTATCTGGGACCAGGGAATAGATATAATTTTTGCTCAGTGGGAAATGAAGCATCGGTCTATATTCGNCCTCAACAGGAGAAAGAAAACACCGCCCTCCCCCTCAAAAAAAACCCTAAAAAAACCACAACACCCTCCCACTGTTCCATTCTCATTAGTTTAGTTGGACAGGGAAAACTTGCTCTTAAGGTTTATCTGGGACCAGGGAATAGATATAATTTTTGCTCAGTGGGAAATGAAGCATCGGTCTATATTCGGTTCAGGATACAGGATGCTTGGGGCTGGTGCACGAGGATGATCCAGAGAGTTGATGTGGAGTGGGAGGTGGGGGGAGTGGGTTTCAAGATTGGGAACTCATGTACACTTGAGATGAAAAAATAAAAATTAAATTAAAAAAAATAAAATAAAATAAAAAATAAAATAATTTTTGCTCAGGAGATGGAAAAAATTTCAGTGACACTTGAAATGGTAAGACTTTGACATTTTATTAAGAAATATCTTTTTGTTTTACATGATAGTACAAAAATTGTATATATAATATAGATTTGTATAGGTGTACATACACATAAATGCTTACACACACACCGGAACCTGCTCATCAGATTCAAACCCTATTTTATTAAAATCCTAAATAAAAGAGAAGTAGGTTTGTTTTCCTAAAATATACTGTACATAAAGCTGTCAGACAACTTGTAAAACTGAAGCTGTTTTGAGAAGCTAAGCACCCCACCTACCCTTTCTCTGACCTAACACAAGTGGCCTTGGCAAAAGGACAGTACACAGGGCAAGGCCAGAGAAGGGAGCTGTTATCATTACTGCTGATAGAGCCAGATGCCTGAAACCAACGAGGAAGCACAGGATATAGAGCATGACCTAGATTAATTCTCAGAATTAAGAATAAACCACTTAATAAACAGAAAATATGAGGTGGGGAAGGCAGGGAATAGAAAGAGGAAAGACAAGGCCCATAGATTAGAAATGACCTACTAATTAAGTTCCAGTGCCTGGGAAAGACTCAGTGAGATAAGAACAATGGGGTCACAGAAGCAGAAGTATTTAGCGGGCAAGAGGAGGAAAGAGAGACAGGGAATCACAATTTCCTGCCATTAACAAGCCAAACTGCTCTGTAGTACAATCCTGGGATATCACCCCACCTCCTAATCTTAGAGAGGCTTAAAAAAAAAAAAAAAAAGGCACTACCAGAGGTTCAAAGCTACTTAAATTGAATTCACATCCTTCTTGCTCCTGTCTCTTGGTAAATATGTTGGCACAGGAAACAGAATTCTAACTCAGAAGGGGAAAATATAAAATGGAAATAGATAAGAGCTTAGAGCAGCACATAGGTGTGCTTGGCTTGTATTCCATTCTAAAACTCCTTTTCTGGCCATACAGAGATGTCTACACAAGGAGCAGAGAACAGGAGGCCATTCTCCAATAAATCTGGACAAAGACTAATTGCCATTCAGGATTAACTTCTGGGAATAGTTCTCTATATGCCTCAGGTCTTCGAGTTCTGGGGATCCATGATGTTGTTTGTTAGCAGAGAGCCATAGAAATTTCTCAAAATGATCTTAAAAGGATGAGGTGTTTAAACCGGAAAAGCAGATATATAGAATGTCTGCACCTTCTGCCATGGACGTTTATCTAGAGTTCCTTTCCTATTCAGACATATAAGAAATTATGCAAATGCCAGTCAGAACAGCTGCCACAGGAGTGGAAAGGAGGCTTGCTCTGTGGAAAGGCAGCTCCAGTTCTACCCCCGACTCTGCTCTGAAGCTTTCAGTTTACATGATGTCATCACACTATATGCTAAAGAAATCTCTGCAAAGCTAGGTACTGGTTCTCCCTAGGGCCTTACTCCTCAGGTTTCTCATTACTGCCGGTTGAGTGTGCCTCTCAGAAAAGGGCCAAACTAATGCTTTTTCTTCCTCAGTCCCTTTAATGAATTGAAAGAAACCCTCTCTAAAGTGTTTAATGAAATAAAAAATATTTCCAGCTTTTACCAGGTACTTTTTAGAACTGGACCTCAAAACAAAGAGAAAAGTGGGAAAATTCATATGTATTTATAAACATACACAATAATATACATGCAGCAAAGGGGTGTTAAAAAAAAATGCACTGGTCACAAAATACCTTACTTCAACTGGAGAGCCTTCTGGTAAATTCATTTCTTTTACAGCAATATAAAGAAAGAAAGGAAAGCCATTTTGTATGCCACAGATTTCTAGTATTACTGAGCAGACACAAAAATCTTAATAAAGCAATGCGAAGGCTGAAAAAGAGGGCGAGGCAAAGCCAAAAATAATGAAACAGATATGACAGAGAAAAAAGAAACTCTTTTAAGGTGCTGAGTTCAAAATACAGAAAACCTAAAGCCAAGTTCTCTCATATTTCAAGTAAGAGACCTCAACTATGGCATTATAATTAAGAGATCCCACAGAGGTAGTGATAGGAAGGGAATGTCCATCTATACATTTGTAAGTAATTTCCCTGAAGCTGGGAACAAGAACAGAAATATTAAGACTTATTTCTTTCTCTTATTTAGGGGGAAGCTTAAAACCATAATGTAAATGTAGGGTCTAAAATTTCTATATTAATACTGATACTATTAAAGCAGCTTTATTTTAAAATAGGCAGTCATCCAGGTTTCAGATTTTCCTGTTCAAATACCATCTCTGAACCACCTGTCTGTTATTTGAGTCTCTGTAATCCAACCTTGCCAATAGGCCAGTTGGATTTCTCAAACCCAGAAGACCTAGCAACACTTTCCCAACTTCCAAGGTTGATCCAGAAAAATATGCAAAATCATATAATGGTACTGCCAATAATGTCATTAATATTAACTACTACAAGGGATCCTGACCTACCATTCTCTCTATAGCAATAAAACTAGAGATCAAATCCTATTTCCCTTCTCTGGAATGCTGAATGGTCTATTCCAGGTAAATAAAAACAAAATGCCCTTTTAGTACCCACCCCTTTCCAAACATTGCCCTTCTCTCTCTCCCTAACCCAATCCCTCCTTAAACCCCCCTATCTCAGAGACCCCATCATCAAAAATGACTTGGGCTGTATTAGATATTTTTCTGGGTGGGAATGATAGGCTTTTACAGAAAAAGAATAAGAACCTCTAAACAGTAGAGGCTCTCTATACTCAGAAGGGCGTGCTGGATGGAATCAACCTCCATCAGAAGCTACCTTAGAGAGTAAGCTGGCTGGACCTAGATATTTTCTGCAAGGTTAACCTCCACCCCCTTAACAGGAAAAGAAAAGCAAACAAACAAACCAAAAAACAAGGAACTAAAGTCAATATATACACCAAGAACACACACAAAACACATCTAAAAGAACACTTGGTCCCTTTATAGTTAAGCTAAAGCTCTGAAATGGAACACAATAGCAGCTTACTGTTAGCACCTGATTCACAAAGGGACTCAGAAAAAGGAAAAACACTGCAAATAGAAAGGACGATTGGACAGCAGAAACCACCATTTTACACTCACCCTTACCTAGGCTGCTCCACTGCATTTCTCCACCATCCCCAATGGTGCAGACTAATCTCTTATCATCTGGAAAGTGCTCAGTACTTGGTCCATGGAGAAAACCTAGCTAAGGTGGCCCATAGGCAAGATTCATTTCAAAACTGGTATTTTTGTCTTTAAGCCTCTAATAGCCAATTCTTTCGGGGCTTCCTTGGTGGCTCAGAGGGTAAGGCGTCTGCCTGCAATGCAGGAGAGCTGAGTTCAATCCCTGGGTCGGGATGATCCCCTGGAGAAGGAAATGGCAACCCACTCCAGTATTCTTGCCTGGAGAATCCCATGGATGGAGGAGCCTGGTATGCTACAGTCCAAGGGGTCACAAAGAGTCGGACACGATGGAGCAACTTCACTTTCATTTTTGTTAAATTTGGTTTGGGGAGTTATGTTTACAGTCTATTTTGAGCCCTAAATGATTCTGCACCTCTGGAAAACTGCAGCAAATTACTTCACTAATCAAGGTAAATAGAACCCTGTTAACTCACATTTTATTCCAAACTAAAAATACATGTTTTCCTCATGATCACTAATTAAGAAAATCTTATTCTAAACAGTCATTCAGCTGTTTACTCGGCACATCTCCCTCTTGTTCAGTCTGCTCAGTCGTGTCCAACTCTTTGTGACCCTGTGGACTGCAGCACACCAGGCTTCCCTGTCCTTCACATCTCCCTCTGGTTGCTTCTAATTTATAACAAAGCAAGTCCAGGATGATAACCTCTCCACAACCTCTCTCTCTCTCCACCCATATTCCTATTCTTTAAAAAAAAAAAAAAAAAAAAAACTCCAAGAAATCCCAGCAATGAAACACTTTCTAAAGTGTCTAGGCAAAAGGAGCAGGCATGGTGAGAGAGAAAAGAGTAAGGTGACAAAGATCTGGCCAGAATCTTTGGCTCCTTACGTTATGGCACTGGTTGTCCTTATCCCCTCTGCCAACACACTGAGCACCTATAAAGCACAAAAGCTCTACACAAGACCTGACCTTAAGAAAATAAACAGTGTACACATCCCAAGTCAGATGGATAAAAACTATACCACATCCTCAGCCTTCATCTCTCCTCCTGTCTTTTCTTGCATATGAGTGGATACCATGTAAGTTCCACAGAAAGACACACTTAGCAAACTCAACACAATTTTATAAAGTTAAAAAGTTGAACATATACACAATGGACTATTACTCAGCAATTAAAAAGAATACATTTGAATCAGTTCTAATGAGGTGGATGAAACTGGAGTCTATTATACAGAGTGAAGTAAGCCAGAAAGAAAAATACCAATACAGCATACTAATGCATATATATGGAATTTAGAAAGATGGTAACAATAACCCTGTATGTGAGACAGCAAAAGAAACACAGATGTAGAGAACATTTGAATCAGTTCTAATGNGCAGATGAATGGATAAGAAAGCTGTGGTACATATACACAATGGAGTATTACTCAGCCATTAAAAAGAATACATTTGAATCAGTTCTAATGAGGTGGATGAAACTTGAGCCTATTATACAGAGTGAAGTAAGCCAGAAAAAAAAACATCAATACAGTATACTAACGCATATATATGGAATTTAGAAAGATGGTAACAATAACCCTGTATGTGAGACAGCAAAAGAGACACAGATGTAGAGAACATTTGAATCAGTTCTAATGAGGTGGATGAAACTTGAGCCTATTATACAGAGTGAAGTAAGCCAGAAAAAAAAACATCAATACAGTATACTAACGCATATATATGGAATTTAGAAAGATGGCAACAATAACCCTGTATGTGAGACAGCAAAAGAGACACAGATGTAGAGAACATTTGAATCAGTTCTAATGAGGTGGATGAAACTTGAGCCTATTATACAGAGTGAAGTAAGCCAGAAAAAAAAACATCAATACAGTATACTAACGCATATATATGGAATACAGAAAGATGGCAACAATAACCCTGTATGTGAGACAGCAAAAGAGACACAGATGTATAGAAGAGTCTTTTGGACTCTGTGGGAGAGGGAGAGGGTGGGATGATTTGGGAGAATGGCATTGAAACATGTATAATATCATATGTGAAACAAATCGCCAGTCCAGGTTTGATGCATGACACTGGATGCTCAGGGCTGGTGCACTGGGATGACCCAGAGGGATGGTACAGGGAGGGAGTAGGGTGGCGGGGTTCAGGATGGGGAACACGTGTACACCCGTGGTGGATTCATGTCAATGTAAGGCAAAACCAATACAATATTGTAAAGTAATTAGCCTCCAATTAAAATAAATGCATTTATATTTTTTTAAAAGTTGATATTAAAGCTTGACATTACATAAATAAATGTTTGGAAGCAAGTTGTTCTGACAACAGACTACCCTCCTCATTGCAATTTCATAAAATCTAGCCAAAGCAAAGTTGGTATCTTGAAACCAGACTGTTCCTAACCCCACGAGCCTCTTTTCTGGCCACCTTCCAGCATCGCAGAGGTCCAGCTGGAGGATTTGGGATCTACATACGCTTCTCCCACATCAACAAGTTTTCTTTCCTTTCCAGTTTTTAAAAATTCTATTTTAGCTTCTTAAACTGGCATCTAGGCTATGGACACACGGTGGATGCAAGTTTACTTAGGTGCTTTCTTCTCAGTGAAATTAACTCAGGATAGTGGGGAGTGCCTGCCTATTTCTTTGGAAGCAGAATATATTTCTTTGTCTTCCCCAAAGCTTACATCTAATCCCTCCTCCCAACCAGGTTTCTTCCCTAATGGGTACACATCATAAATCTAAGGCAAAGTTTCAGGTCACTTGATGGTACAACTACTAAAGGCTCTGGGTATGTCCATATTAGAAATATTATTTCAAAATCTTCTGATAGAAAGTCAGTTATTTAAAAAACAATCGGTCCATAACATCCACCTTTCTTTTACCACTGTGCTTCAAGCAATGATGTGAGCTGGGAAATCCGGTCCTTATTATTTTGGACCCTCAGAAGACGTGTTCCCTAAATTTGGCTTCGAATTTTCCAGTTGCATAGAGAGCTTTCCTGAGCCCAAGTTGTAGCCGATAGCACTGTACCCTGCTATAATTTTCTTCTTCAGGACATTCTTAATTTTTACACAATGTTTGTCCTCTGTATTTTTTTTTTAAGAGGAAAAAGATGGACACAGTACAAGTTGTGGCCCTTGCACATTAAGTTGAGACAGTCTCCATGGAAACTCCAGTATGAGGCTCTGTGGTCCCTACTGCCCCAGTCACGTCTGTCTCTCTCTCTTCCATCTCCCCCTCTGTGACTACTACAGCATCTACCTCAGCCACCTCCTCAACCATGGCAAAATCAACTCCATTGGGCCGTTGTCGGGCCATGGCCTCCAGTCGGAGGCGGTACTGCTCTGCCTCCTGCTCCTTCTTTAGGAGCTGGTGTCGGTACTCCTGGGCCCTTCGATTGGCCTCCTGGAGGCGCTGCTGAAGGAGCTCTCTTTCAGTGCCTTCCTGTAAAAGTAAGCCACACAGGTGAGGATTCCTAAGAGCGGACAAAAAGACAAGGGTTCAGGCCTTG
This sequence comes from Neotragus moschatus, assembly GCA_006410615.1. Taxonomy (NCBI): domain Eukaryota; kingdom Metazoa; phylum Chordata; class Mammalia; order Artiodactyla; family Bovidae; genus Neotragus; species Neotragus moschatus. The sequence goes on along the minus strand of SJYA01000573.1, from coordinate 994,173 downwards.
AGAAGTCTGGCTTTCAAGTCTTTGCCTTCTCTCCACCACTGCTAAAAATATTACCTTGCTTCCTTCCACACTGTCTGTCATCTCTTCTATCCTTGGTTTCTTAGTCAGTGGCAATTTCTCTGCTTCTTCTGCCTCTTCCTCAATGACAGTCTCCTCTGCAACCTGACCAGCAGGTACAGTTAGAACTATAAGCCAAAGGACACCAATTGGAGGTGATGAATACATAGTAAAACAGAGATTTTGCTTACTTTGAATCAGAAAACAAACAAACACATTCTCTAATATCTTACTGTTCATATCTCTTCAGATTTTAGAATCAACAGGTAAGGCAGCTTTGTAGAGAGAAACTGAAAGGATTAGAGGCACTAAGAAGACTTCAGAGGGACTTCCCTGGTGGTTAAGAATCCTTCTTGCAATGCAGGGGATGCAGCTTTAAGCTCTCTTTAGGACACGAAACTCCCATATGACCTGGAGCAACTAAGCCTACATGTGGCAACTACTGAAACCCGTGTGCTCTGGAGCCTGAATGTCACAATTACTAAGCCTGCACACTACAACTAGAGAGTTCATGCACCACAACTAAATATCTTGCATGATGTAATGAAGACCCTATGTGCCACTAAGACCCAGAGCCAAATACACATTTTTTAAAAACAGAAAGATAAAGGAAGGGCAATGATTTGCAGGTTTGGAAGCCATGCAGTTAAGACCCAAGTCTGAAGCTTTTATATAAAAGTGTCTGACTACAGATCAGAAGCTGTGACTACTTAGCTTGCAATTCTGCAGAAATAACTTATCTAAAGTAGGTATAATGTCGTAAATAAGAATTTTTTTAAAACCTTCATGAAAGCAGTTTACCATCAGATATAACTAATTTAACTACTTCTCTTCTCATAGATAAGTGAGAAAAGGGTCAACACATATGCATACAACATATAAGATGTACTGCACACCTATTAGAACAGCTAAAATTTAAAAAATAATGATAACACCCAACACCCAATTCTGGTAAGAATGTGGAGAAACTGGATTATTCATAAACTGCTGGTGAAAATGTAAAATGGTATAGTCACTGTAGAAAAAATTTTTTTTTACAAAATTGACCATGTATTTACCATATGACCCAGAAATTGTACTTTTGGACGTTTGCTCCAGAAAACTGAAATTTATGTTCCTATAAAGCCTGTACATGATGAGTCATAACAGCTTTATTCATATATATCTAAAAGCTGGAGACAACTTAAGTAGTTAAATGATTATAACTATAGTACATCCATAATGGAATACTACTCAGCAATAAAAAGAAATGAACTACTGATACAAACATCAACTTGGACAGACCTTAAGGGAATTATGCTGAGAAAAAAAACCCTATTGCAAAAAGCTATATACTATATGATTCCATTTCTATAACATTCTTGAAACGACGAAAGTATAATGACAGAGAACAGACGAATTAGTGGTCACCAACGGTTAGGAACGGGGTGGGAAGGGAAGTGGCTGTAGACACAGAGTAGCACAAGGAATCCCTGTGATAGAATTGCTTTCTATCTCTACTGTGGTGGTGCTTACACAGTAAGTTGCACAGAACACAAACTCACAAATGAAGGCAGAGAAAACTGCAAAACAATTTCAATAAGGTTAGTGGATTGTACCAAGGTAAATTTCCTGTCTGTAATATTGCACTATTTGTATATTATACAAAATAGTACAGCAGGCTTCCCAAGTGGCACTGGCGGTAACGACCCCGCCTGCCAGTGCAGCAGACATAAGTGACCCGGGTTCAATCCCTGGATCCGGAAGATCCCCTGCAGAAGGGCATGGCAACCTGCACCCACATTCTTGCCTGGAGAATCCCACGGACAGAGGAGCCTGGGGAGCTAGTCCGTGGAATCGCAAAGAGTTGAATTACAACTGAAGCGACTTAGCACACATGCACAAAATAGTACAAAACATTTGTACTATTATTCAAAATGTTATCACTTGGGGAAACTGAGTGATAAATATATGGGATCCTTCTATATTATTTCTTACAACTGTATATGAATTATTATGTATAATTACATGTGCAATTATCTCAAAAAGTTAAAATTATATTTGGGTTTTAGGATGCATTATGATTTTCGTTTAAAGCAAAAATTGATAGCATCAATTGATAGCAGTAGAAACAGCTTAGATATTTGCTAAGTGGAAATGGAAGTTTTGTCTGGAATTTAAAATCTCGTACAGTTAATTCACAAAATTTTGGCTTTCCTTCTTTGAGCCTGGTTAAATGCATCTGTAAAAAGTAGTGCAGTTTATCCAGGGAAAACCTTGAAAAAAATTTTTCCCCCTAGGATTTTCCTAGTGGTCCAGTGGTTAAAACTCTATGCTCCCAATGTAAGGGGCATGGGTTCAATCCCTGGTCAGGGAACTAAGATCCTGCAAGCCAGAGGACCTTAAATTTTTATTTTTTCCCCTTAAAACAACTCCAATCTTAAAAAAGCAAAAAAACAAAAAAACCCAAAAACTCCGTTTTCATTTAATTAATTCCAAGTAGTCTCTCACCTACTCTGTGAGCTCCCTCAAACTTTAAATGATAATGTCCACAAAAACATAAGTAGTATATTTCCAAATAAAATTCCAAGAACTTATGATACCAAAGCTTGGATTATAAAGGTTTAACTCCTACTCTTTCTTCCCATACTGCAAAGATCCATCAATTCAAGTAATTTAAAAATTATAAAATCCTCATAGTTATTTTGGAGAAGGAAATGGCAACCCACTCCAGTGTTCTTGCCTGGAGAATCCCAGGGACGGGGGAGCCTGGTGGGCTGCCGTCTATGGGGTCGCACAGAGTCGGACACAACTGAAGTGACCTAGCAGCAGCAGCAGCAGCAGCAGAATTATTTAGGCCAACTCAAATTCCTAATGACACAAAAGGCAATGATACCAACCCTCCTTTTTCAACCTCTAGTATTTCTGAGGAATGAAGTTGTAATGTTAGTTTCTCTTTTTTTAAACAAAATTTTACTTAAGTATTTTTTAATAACTAATACATTCAGATGGCTCAAAGATTAAAAGCTATAAAAGCATATACACTGAAAAGCTTCTCGTCCATCTCTAGCTGCCCAGGTGCCCTGCCAGAAGGGAACCAATGTTAAATGTTATTTGTGAATGTTCTTCCAGAGATAGTCTAAGTCTACAAATACATTAGCAAATATACATATAAACTTATCCCTTTAAAAAATACAGTGTAGCATACTTTACACACTGCCTGTATCTTGCTCTTGTCACTTAAGGTATTTTGAAGATCAGACCATACTGGTATATAAGAATCCTCCTCATTGTTTTTAATAGCTGCATAGTATTCCATTGCATGAGTAGGGTATACCATAATTTATTTATCCAGTTCCATTAATGACTTCTACTTGGGTTCTTTTTAATCTGATAATTACAAATAATGCTATAACAAATAACTTAGTATATAGGTCATTTCTCTGTGTGTGCATATAAATTCATAGAAAAATAACTTTTTAACCAGAAGGTATGTGCAGCTTCAATACTGATATGTGTTGACAATTTGCTCCTCAGAGGATGCATTCATACTCTTACCAGTGATTTATAAGAGTGCCTGTTTCCCCATACCCTTGACAGCATTGTGCTTTAATGGTATATTGGTGCAGTATTTATATTTCTCTTGCCATAAATGAAATAAATTTTTTTATTTTTAAGAACCATCAGTATTTTCTGTGAACTACTAGTTTGCAATACTTGCTCTTTTTTTTATCAGGTTATTGGTTTTACTCACATATTTTATATATATTAGGAAAATTTGACTGGTTTCGGGTTTTTTTTTCTTTTTCAGAGCTTCTTTGGCCCATCTAAGATATGGCATTTTCTCATTTCCCTCTAACTTCCCTCCCTAATGCTTCGTTTTTAGAGGTGTGCTGAGTGTCTAAAATATCTTTTCATAAACAATTGTCCACATGGGACAACTCACCTTGCTGTCCATCTTGCACAGTCACAATAAATGGCTGGCCAATGCCTCCCGTAGGGATTGCAGTTTGGATATTACCCAGAGGGACTCCATCGGTCACTATGGTGATGACCCTCTGGCCTCCACTCCCCACCACTTGCTGGATTGATGAATCAACAGAATTTCCCTCTATGATTTCTTCTGAATTAGCTAGAGATGACAAAATAAATATAAAATTATAGCTTAAAAAAAAAAGGAGTAATTTCAGCCTCCATGAAGTTGATAATATCAGGAAGAGAAAAACTTGAAATGCATTAGAACAGTATTTTCTAAAATGTTTTCACTGACATGTTAGCTTTCACCAGACGGGTTCTATGTACAAATACATTTTCAAAATGTTTGTTTAAATATGCTTAAATTTTTGTTTTTATTTTGTAGTAAGTATCAGAGACCCTAATAGACAAATGAGCATGTGACTCTCTAATAGAAAATATGATATGCTGAGTTTCCCCAACATACTTCGTCTTGGGACTCCTTTTTCAGGAAGTATCTTGAAAGTCTACATAAATCTATAGAGCCTAGAACTACAACTATAAGTTAGAGTAGACCTGTTTCTATAAGAAATAAGGGCATTTAATAGAGAATTAACAAAATAACATGTCAAGAAGTCAAAACACTGAAGAAGTTTGATAGACAAAAACAGGTGGCTTCTCCCATCTGACTGATCAATAACATTAATAGCAACGAACACTATTTACTATGGGCCAGGTACTTTTCTATTAATAAGAACTTTACATGTATCACGGTGAATAAAGATTTTCACTTTGGTTAGTCAATATCCCCATAACCATTAGGGGAAACAGCTCCTACTACTATGAAATTTCTGTATCTAAAGAGTCACAAGGAGAAGTTTGCAACAGGGGTAGGGACTATCCATATGAGATGTGTTCAGGCAGTTCAATGGAAATAGAGCATTCATACCTCTTAGAAGCAAAGAACAGTTAAATGTTAGAGCTGCAAGGACCTTGATAGATAATCTAATCCAACTACCATGTTAGAGATGAGACAGACCTGAAGAAGTCAAATGATTTATCCAACATCAAAGAACAAATTAGAAGAATTAACAAGCACAAGTTTAATACGTTGCTTTTTCCTTTGCCACACTGCTCATTCACACACATCTGAGTAGAGACCGTTATGATTGCTACCAGTTGGAAAAATAGAATTGGAGGAATGTTCTCAGCATCTCAATGTCTATGGCAGAAAGAAATCAACAATCTGCTTTCATTTATGATGGAGCAGATTGCCAGAGAGCTCCAGAAAGATCCCTAGGTGACTATTTACCCCTATCTATAACTATTTGCCTCCTACCTATATGAAGTCTTAAACCTTTTCCCTGGAGGCCACTAGCTCTGGCCAAGGAACCTGAAACCTTTCTGTTTTAAAATCAGAAGGGCACTATACAGGATTTATCTCCACAAATCCACTGGGAATGCCAAAATAACATCTCCAGTGAAATGAAGCACGCCAACCTGGGGTACACAGGATGCAACAATGAGCGAGGTAGCAGTCCCACGTATTTTGATGCTCTAATACAAGATATCTAGGCTGCTATTTTGAATCACTCTATGATAGTATCAGTCAAAACACAACATAGAGTATTTCCCAAACTCTGCTATATAAGACTAAACATTTCAATCTGATGTAACTCGAGTCAGTGCAAACAAACTTGAAGCTGCAAGAATACAAAGGAGTAACTTACATATTCTCTGACATTATTCAGCTGACTGTATCACTTAGTGATTTTTCATTGTGATGCTCAGTGACTCTACATCCCTTTATCCTAGTTGTCTCTAACCATAATTCTTTAACATTTCACGGAAATTAAATCTGCTGGAGAGCTGAAAACAAAAGAAGAAATGGTGATTCACCCACCAGATATCCCTTACCTACCTGTGGCTCTGTGTGAGTTGGAGAGGGGGGCTGATGCCTCAGCAAGAGCTGCAAGGGTGGCCAGCACTGAGGTGGTAGAATTTGAGAAGTGTACTGTTGAGGAGGCATGGGGGTCACCTATTTTGGTAAAAAAGGCAAATGAGGTCCAATGGAGAGAATAAATAGAGATGAACTAAAATGGCTTATTAAATCAAAATCTCAGCTTTTCCTTAATCTTGCTTTCTAATACAAACTTATATAAACCGATTATCATGGTGTTAAAACTCTTAAGGTTTAAAGTTTTCTATTTAAAGTGGATTAAGATAATATGCTTGGTATAGGGCCATTACATTCTCTTTGTCTGATCATTTTCTTGGCACTGTCAAGGCTGAGCATCAGCAGCTAACACACCAAGAGTTCCAACCACTCCCAAGGCTGGCTGTACAGAGCTCTTCTTGGCAGCAGGCAGTAAGTATACAGAGCATGCCTCACCCCAAGCTAGGCAGTGGTGAGGGAACAGGCCCCTCCTGGGCTTTAGTCAGTCACACCTCTTCTACTCACCAGCTCTTCTATTTACCAGAGAGGTGAGAAGACTAGGACTGACCTCAAGGGCAAGGACAGTCAAAAACATGAAGTTTCACATTTTGAATGTCAAAGGATAGTACAATTAATTGATGCTAAAAAATAACAATTACTTAGTTCAGTTATGGCATGATGTGCTATTTCAAAAAACCTCGTTCATAACCTTTTCCTCTATCTATGTGATACACTTACAGCTAAGTTCCAAGAGGGAAGTGCATTAGATCTGGCAACAGGCATGCCTAATTTTATGAACCGGAAGTATTACTCAACAGTTTTGCATAAATCCAACTTTTATAACATGAATTGCATTTCCCCAAGTCTTTCACTATAATTTCAGAGATAACTTATTGTACCAATCGCAAATTAATTGCCGCTTGGCGCCAAATCCACCCTTTTTTGCCGTGCCTTGTGATATTGAAGCTGAATCCTATAAATATTTCCTGTCATCTGGCAGGAGATTAAGTTTTATCACATAGAAGTGACTGCTCCCCATATTGGCTATTCCTATATTCTTTAGAGTTCTCCTCACCTCTTAATAGTTATCCATTGTTACTAATAAGTTTTTATAAATTAAGTTTATACATTATATATTTATAATTTATATTTATTGTATATATATATATATTTCTTACATATAATAATAAAATTATGTACAATCAAACTATACCACACATAATTTTGTCTCCTGAATGAAACAGACTGATACACTTATCTTTTTAAAAAATATAATTAGTTTTATTTTGGCTGTGCTGGGTGTTCATTGCTCCATAGGCTTTCTTCTGGTTTCAGGGAGCAGGGCTACTCTCTAGCTGTGGGGCACGGGCTTCTCTTTGTGGGGGCTTCTCTTGTTGTGGAGCACGGGCTCTAGGGTATGAGGGCTTCCACAGCTGCAACTCCTGGGCTCGAGAGCACAGGCTCAGTTAGCTGTGGGGCACAGGCTTACTCTGCGCCATGTACAAACATGCATCTCCCGCCTTGGCAGGCAGACTCTTTACCCCCAAACCACCAGGGAAGCCCTAAACGTACTCTTTTTGTTTTCTCAATAACATACCTGAAAAAAAGTCAGTTATCTGTAAAATGCCTTCAAAGCTTTTGGATGATGACTGTGGGCGTTGAGGATAAGGGTGGAGAAAATAATGATATCCTTATTTTAATTCTCTCATACTCAAGGAACCAAATGGTCTTAGTGAAACACAGTGCATGACCTCTAGAAAGAGTTTGTGTCAATCTAATGACCTTGTAAGAGCAAGATTAGCTATAGCTTATACTCTAATTTTCCTGCTTAGTTCATGTTTTTCTTACAACTCAGACTATCATACCAAGTGCTGACATAAGAACTCACAAATGAAACAAATAAGGAACAAGAAAGTTTTAGATACATCCCTCATGGAGGTTGGAATATATGTGACAGTAAGTCACTAACAATAAAAAATACACTGCTATTATATTATCACAGTTAAAACACACACAGACAAACACACAAACAAGGCTGTTATACTTAAAGTTCAAGTAGGACAAATCAGGTAGGCCACCAAGCTAAAGGAGACACTTGTGTAGAACTGCTTCATGAAAAAGGCAGTATATACTTTTTAGCACATGATGAGTCCAACCTAAGGGTACTTGTTCTCCCTCTAATTTAAACATAATGACTCACCCAAATTCTCTTCAATAACAAGATGAAGAAAGAACATTTCTGAAAAATTAGGTTTAGTATTCTGACGGAATACTACACTGAAAAGTTGAAACTGAAAAGAGATGATACAAATGATCTCTTTAGACTTATCCCAGAGAGTTCTGGGAAAATAAAGTACTTTATTGCTAAATAATGCTAACTGCTTCGTTTTAATACAACTCCCATCAAATAAAGTGAAATGTGCATGGCTGCTGTTGTTTTGGAAGGAAAATGGCATTGTTAGTGACAATTTGTTACCTACTCAGAATGTGGCTTATATAAATAAACTCTTCAGATCAGGATTTAGGGGCATGTGCTATGGTTGGCTAGGCAGTCTCACCAAATCAGTGAAAACTGGTGGTGGTGGTTTAGTCACTAAGATTCAGAAAAATTAAGTAATTTGCCCAGGGTCATGCAGCTAGTGAATGTCAAGAGCCCAGATCAGAACCTAACTGTCAGATTCCAAAGCCTGCACTCTTTTATGAACCAATACAAGGCAATTCGTACTTGACTTTGGAGAGCATCTTACGATTCTACAGAAAAAGGAAATGTATCTTCATAACTCTGTTTTGCCCTGATTAATATTTTTAAGTCTGCCTTCTCCAGTCACAGCAGTTTGATGGTGGCACTGATGATAACTGATATCTTTAGTCACAAATGGAAAACTGAAAGCAATCTTTACAGTCTGGATTTTGGTATCAAAAATATCCACCAAAATGTCAATCCTAGGATACTTACAGTGAATTCTTAAAAAAAAAAAATTTATGTATTTATTTTATTTTTGGCTGTGGTGGGTCTTTGTTGTGTTCGGGCTTTTCTCCAGTTGAGGCAAGCGGGGGCTACTCTTCATTGAAGTGCACAGGCTTCTTACTGTGGTGGTTCTTCTTGTTTCCAAGTATAGGTGCTAAGTGTGTGGGCTTCAGTAGTTGCAGTGTTTGGGCTCAGCAGTTGTGACTCCTGGGCTCTCAAGCACTGGCTCAGTAGTTGTGGTGCACAGGCTCAGCTGCTCCACAGCAAGTAGGATCTTCCTGAACCGGTGTTGGCTTGCATTGCAAGGCAGATTCTTAACCACTAGACCACCAGGGAAGCCCACTTTCAGTTAATTCCTAAAAATATTGTTGGATGATGGGAAACAAGAGGGCTTCTCCACCATTCAGGAAAAGAAAATCCTTAAACCCAGTTCAACAACACAACCCGAATTTGACTTAGAACTTTTCTCCTTTCTTTTATCTGCACTGATAGGCCAATCCCCTAAAGGGAAACAGCTAGGTAGAGCTGCTTCATGAGTAGGATGACACTGGAGAGATCAGTGCTAATTATGTGACGGTTCAGCAGTTTCAATTTGCTGCTGTCAACACACAGAAGAGAAAAAAGGAGTAGGTTTGCCAGAAGCAGCATGACAAGCATGATGTAGGTCCACAGGAACCAAGGCTAAGAATCTTTATGCTGCGTGCCTTCAACTTTGCTTATCATTTCAGATTAGAGTCTGGAGAATTTCAGTAGTTAGACTAAAGACTTAATTCTAGCCCATGTTGTAAACATATTACTTTATTGGCTTCTAAAAACTTTTGAATTAAAAAAACACTTGCTCTAATCAGTGTGGCCTGAACCACAACAAACCCAAATGTCTGTGAATGTTCTGATTACAAATATACATATATTTAAGCTAAACTTTTTGAATCATCCAGCTGAAAACTAAAGCATAGCAATTTTAAATGACAGTTGATAGTTTATAAAATGAAGGACACTACTGCCCCCTTGTGGGCATGAGAGAGTCAACCTTCACTGAGAAGTTCCATTTTCATTCAACATTAGTTATTACTGCTGCTGCTGCTGCTGTCACTTCAGTTGTGTCCGACTCCGTGCGACCCCACAGACAGCAGCCCACGAGGCTCCTCCATTCCTGGGATTCTCCAGGCAAGAACACTGGAGTGGGTTGCCATTTCTTTCTCCAATGCATGAAAGTGAAAAGTGAAAGTGAAGTCGCTCAGTCTTGTCCTACTCTTAGCGACCACACGGACTGCAGCCTACCAGGCTCCTCCGTCCATGGGATTTTCCAGGCAACAGTACTGGAGCGGGTTGCCATTGCCTTCTCCGAGCTATTACTGAAGCCCTGCTATAAAATGAGTACTGAAATACAAAATTTCAGTCTCACCAAAACCTCATGAAGTAGATTATTATATTCTAACTTAATATATAAGTACAGAAGGCTTAGGGAAGTAAGTAGTACTTCTAAGGTCAAGTATCTTGCTGCTGCTAAGTATCTTAGTCAATTAATAAATCACTATTTGAAAGCAGTTCTGGACTGCAAAAACCTTTGTATAATGTGTATCTATTCTTTCTAGTTTATACTGCTTCTCAATAATAATACATCAGGCAAGATCTTCCTCTGATATTTTACAAACAACTATGAATGAAGTTGCAATTTTTAAATGAAAATCGGAAACAGAAAATGAAACCCAGGATCAGTAGGAACATTTATTTAAACGAGGTCATAATTTCTCTCATTGTAAAATAAATATCTGTAAGGAGATGTTGAAAATAAACTTCATTTGCTCCTTTTTATTTAAAAAAAATTTATTATAGTTGATTTACAATGTTGTACTAGTTTCTGCTGTACAGCAAAATCAGATTTGCTCCTTTCTAGATAGATATTTTATTTTTATTTAAAACATAAATACTGTGTACTGTGTACTGGTGGTACAGTAGATAAGGCTCTGCCCGCCAATGCAGGGGATGCGGTTTGATCCTGGGTCCGGGAGGATCTCACATGCTGCAGAGCAACCAAGCCTACTAAGCTAGTGCTCTAGAGCCCATGAGCTGCAACTACTGAGCCCAGATGCAGCAAGTACTGAAGCCCACACTCCTAGAGCCTGTGCGCCTCAATAAGAGAAACCACCACCACAAGAAGCCTGTGCACCCAACTAAGAGTAGCCCCCACTCGCCACAACTAGAGAAAGCCTGGGTAGCAACAAAGACCCAGAGCAGCCAAAAATGAATAAATTAAAACAAATACATACAAGTGTCCAAAGAGCAATACCAAGGGCTTCTCTTTGCTATATTGTTGTTTTATATGTTCTCAAGAACAAATCAGGGCTCTTAAACTTTAGTCGAATAACCATACTTACCTCTTTTATATCAGCATCCAACAACCATTTATGTTTATTTTCTTATTTGTTACTGATTTAGACTATAAATATTTAACTATTTTCCTTAGCAGTACCATATTAAAGTACCTTATATTTTCATTTTGTAGTCAGACATAACCCTTCAACAGACTAATCTGTAGAATATTTTACTTTTAACAGTTAAGCATTTATGTATAATCCTAAAGTATGATCTTCCCTTCCTCCAGAAAGAATAAAGCATTAGCTTTAAAATCTATTATAAATCTTCCATTTGGGGAATATTTTAATAAAGGAGGGGATATCAGACAGAGTATCTATTCATCTTACTTAAAAAAAACCTGTAATTCAGGTTCGTTTTAAGTCTAAAATAAATGTCACATTATCAGAACATCACCTGAGGTTGTCTTGGTGCTGGCTGAAGAAACAAGGCTTGCGAGGTTGACAACTTCTCCTGACGTGAAGATGAATGGGGTAGCCATAGTCACAGGGTTGGCTTTCTCGGGATTAGCATTCACCTGATTCTGCATTGCTTCCTATAAAACAACACAAAATATTTCAAAGTAAGAACACTTATTAACTAGCCTCAGTTATACAGTTACTGAACAGCCATGCCCCCTCCCCCACAATGCTCTGTCAAGCAGAACTAGTTCTGGCACACTATGTCCTGGGGACCTCCGAGTTCTCATTACCACCATTTTTTTCTCAGACCAGGGCAAAAGAGAGCTTAGGTTGCCTATTATTTCTACCTTAAAAAACAAAGGTGTACATTTGCAAAAACCTTTAGACAATTCACTTAACCTCTCTGGCCATTGGTTTTTAATTTGAAAAATAAAAGGGGTCGCCAAAAAAGGAATTTCCAGCACTAATATTCTATGATCAATTATGTACAAGACATGGTGCTAGCTGAAGATCCCTGCAGAGAATCTACAGAGAACAATATTCTCCAGAGTTTTGTCCAACTACTTATTCCATTCTGCCACTGAAGAAATCCCTAAGAGAATACATAACAAACAAACAAATGAGCACCAGATTTTAAAGGCTATATTCGTACACTGCATTTTTGGTTTCAGGGATATCTGCACAATTTTGGTAATAAGATGCTTATCTCTATTTTATTTCTTTGGCTATTTTTTTTTTTTAACACACAACTATCCCTTTGCTACGAGTTTCGACTAAAGCAGGTTATCCATTCTCTGGTTACCATAAAATTCCTTGAACCTGTCCCTTTGGCCCTCCATATCACTTCCTTAATTCTAGCCCTCACTGACTCTTGCTTGGCCTAATGAAAGTCACTAGATGGTAAAGAATCTGCCTGCAATGCAGGAGACCACAGATTTGACCCCTGGGTCAGGAGGATACTCTGGAGAATGGAATGGCAACCCACTCCAGTGTTCTTGCCTGGAGAATCCTGGAGACAAAAGAGCCTGGTGGGCTAGTCTGTGGGGTCACAAAGAGTCGGACACGACTGAGTGACTGACACTACTACTACGTAGCTCTTTAGCACTGTCTTCTCTCTCACGTCTGGGTACCACACTTCGAACAATCACCTTTTTAAAAAACCCCCTCATATCAATCCTATATTTAAAAGCTTCCATTGGAACACCACAAAATAGTCCACACACTTGCACACCCCTATGTTCAGAACTCAGCCTTTCAAGTCTTAGCTCCTGCCAGTCCCAAACTCTGCTTCTCTTGACCAATCTCTAGGCACAGAACTATTAATACTTACACTTTCCTGATCATTCCATGCCCTTTCACACCTCTTTACTCACTTTTTCTAGCCTAGAATATCATTTTCTCACATCTCTGCCTAATGCTCCTTCAAAACTCAGTTCAGAGTCTACATACTTTGATCTTTGCCTTAAGCATGATCAAAACTCCCTCCCATAATACCTACTAGGTATCTATTATCATAGCGTTTAATCAGTATAGTACTGTACTGCTTTATATTTGGTCTTAACCCTCATTATGCTGTAAACACTCCAAGGACAAGCCTATGCTCTATTAATCTTTGTATCTCATCCTGTTATTTCCGATATACACATACTGGCTGAAGAAATCAATGGATGATACCATCACAGCTGATTTTTAATTCTGAGATGGTTTCCTTACGACTCAATACGCTTTAGAGCTATGTTCTATCTCACATCAGTTGATGTATTGCGGGGTCCAGCCCCAGTGGATCCAGGGAATTCGAAGCGGAGACGGTGTCGGCGAGGAAAACTTACTAATATAAGATTAGATTAGGAAATAATAGTATAGTAGGAAAATTTTAGATGGAGAAAAGAGGCTGAATAACTTGGTTTACAGGGAAAACCAATAAAACCTCGAGACAAGAGGTTTACACCATCTACGTTAGGCCACCGGCGTCCGTTTGAATATCAGAGAGTGCCCTGCCCTGGGCGCTCTCTCTTACGGATCTTAGAAGCCAGGGCAAGTAAGTAGACATGGCCAGCCTCCTCGCCCCAGATGGGAATTCAGCCTGAAAATAGAGTAAAGAGGAGACACGGGGGAAGCCCAGCATCAGCGCAAGACTCCAAAAACTATTTTTCAAAATCAGCTCATATACCCCAAGTTGTCCATAATGGAATATGCAGAGTTATGCAGGGGCAGCAGTCCTGACCCTCATTGAGACAAGGCTTTCTTTTTGCATACCCTCCCGTATGCAAAAGGTCTCAAGTGGTTTACATTATCTTCTGGCCAAGAGGCCTGTTAACATTTTTATGGCTCTCTTCCTGGACAATTGTCTATCAACCAGAAAACTCCTTTTCCCTGGAAATGTTTTTTCTTTACTCTGCATTACCCTCAAAATACTAAATAAAGTTACATTCCTGTAGAACAAAGGTGCAGTGGGTTATAACTAAGAAAGTACTTAACTCAAAGATATAATATTGTTAATATCAGGTCTACTACCTGTTTTTCTACATACCAACTATATCTTACAAATAAATGATATGAAAATTTGGCAGCAAGTATTGGCTCAACAAATGAAACCTTTAATCAGTCCTATTCTAATGATTTTGACTCCTTGGAAGCCCCTACATTCCTAGGATGTTTTAAGCTTCCTATGCCTCCTGCAGTGGGGAGGCCTCAAACAATCACATGTGCAGCTGTACGAGTCCTGCAGGCAGGCTAGAAAGCCATCAGAGAGGTTTTTGGATTGAAACACTCTTTCAAATGCAGAAAACTAAAGCCCTGAGTTGACTTTTTCCAGAGAATGTCAGAAGAGTGGAAAAGCAGGCAGATTCTTATTTTTAGGGGGTAATGCTCAGGAAATGCCAGGAGGAAAAACCTGAGATTTGACTCATCCTTGCCCATCAAATCTCTGCCGCGTGACCTTGTCACGGGTGGGATTCCTCACGCTGGCTCCCGGCAATGTATGTTCATAAAATATAAAGAGGCTTTTCATATTATCCCAAGTCAAGCTTAATTAAAAAGGGAAATTTTCATGGAGAAAAAAAAATTCTAAAGCCACATAAATCTTATTTTTGTACTGGTCACAACATGGCTCTTCAATCACCACAAATAACTCGGGGCTTTATAGAATTTTTTTTTTTAAGATATTAATAATCACAAGATTGAGACATAATGAAAGTACTGGTTTCATAAGATACAGAAAATTCAGTCTTGATTCAGCTCCTGCAAAAAGTCCATAACTTCAGCTAAAGTATACTGTGGCAGTATAAAAAGAACAGGACCTGAAGGATGACAAGAATCTCAGCATTGTTCTTCTCCAGGGCTATGTCAAAAGCAGATTTATCAAACTTGCTGAAAGCATGGACGTCAGCTCCATATTTGATAAGCAGCTCTACAACATCTCGATGGTGGTGCTCTGTGGCCCAGTGCAAAGCTGTCATCTTTAGCATGTCCTTGGCATTCACATCTGCACCATTCTGTCATAAAAAAGTAATTTTCTTCAAAGAGATACTGGTTATAGTAGCACAGGGGCAATATCCCATCACCAGATACCAAGGATTTCCATAGTGATTACACATACTCAAATTTAGAAATGCTTAAGAAATATCAAAGGGAAAAACATGTCTAAAATTCTCCTGCATGCTGGACAGACACAATGCCTTAAACGAGAGGGTCTTTTAAGGACATCATTGGGAAATTATAACAGATGGGAGAGAAAGGGGAAAAGAACAGATTTTCGTTGCATTTATTAACAGTAAGCTGAGTGCCTGAAAAAACAGGCATAAGAGCAAAGAACACCTGCAGAAGAAGAATGAAGAAAAATCAATAGTCTGTTTAGCCTTCAAAAGATTACAAAGTAAAATACTCATAGCTATGATGACTCTTGAAAGAGCTACAACTCAGTGCTATAAACTGTCCTAAAGTTAATCTTTTCCAACCTAGTTTCCTAATGCCTGTTTAAGTAAGAAAATAGGAAGGTTATTTGTCTTTTTCACAATATAGACCCGCCACTATTCTTGCTTTACCCTAACAAGGAGTTCCACGATGTGTGCATGTCCATCGGCTGCAGCCATGTGCAAAGGGGTCCTGTCCACTTTGGTCCGGGCATCCCTGCTAACTCCTGCTCGAAGGAGCACTTCTGCTGTGGAATAATGACCATACTGGGCTGCAAGGTGGAGGGGTGATGTTCCAAGCTGTGGGGAAATAATACTCATTTAATCAACTGTGTCCAAAGTCCTAAATTGTTATTGGAGGGATACAAATGAAGAACAGGAGAAGCCTAGGTTCCTGTCCTTGGAGAGAGAATCTGGCTGGGCAGATAAACTGAAGAAATGATTTAACTAAAATTAATATACTAATGGACAAATAAACATACTATCAATTAAATAACTGTTAAGTATAATGGCTTTAAGTCAGGTGGACTTAACAGGTAAAACTCCATAAAGGGTATGATTTTAAACAGGGCTTAGAAGGTTAAAAAAATAGAAGAGAGCATGTTGAGTCAGGAACAAAGTGGGGGGATAGGCAGGTTCAAAACAATTCTTGAGAAAAGGGCAAAAACTAGAAAGTGACATGTGAAATTTAGGGTGCAAATCTAATTGGCTGAAACAGAAGTTTGTTACCACAGTAAAACAAAGCAGAAAGATTGGTGAGATGAAGAGCCAAAAGAAAAAAAGATTAGCAATAGTGTGTCAATAGCAACAAGTCTGTATCATCTCAAGGTAAATCTTGTTACTATCAGAGTTATCTATCAGCATCCATTTGGTCAGAGATCTATCCCTTTCTTTGGGTTATGCTCTTTAATTTAAAATCTATTTCATTTATTCTTTGCTTTTCATATATTCAGTCTCTCTGTCTGACTGGATTTAACTCACACTGTGCTTTTTAAGTCTATTTATAGAAATGTTAATCTCCTGGGTTTCCTTTCTTCCTTTTTGTGATGTGTTGGCCTCTAAAGTTATGAATTAATCACCTCAGACTGGAGGACACTGCTTATTGAATTGTTAAAATTAGGCAATGCTAACAAAATCTATGAATACTAAGCAAGCCCATGTTATAACCTAGACCTGGATCTTCTGACACTCTGCTCTCCAAGCTGACTATTCGAATTCATGAAATTACACCCTCCTCTTTAACATTTTTTAACAGTGTAAAAGGAAACAAAATGGCTAGGCTATTGCTTATTAATGGGGACATTTTAGAGAAAGGGAAACCAGGAGTTTATTAGTTTAGAAATATACTCTTAGTACACTGATTTTGTTTAATTTCTAGCTAATTACAGAAGCCTATAACCTAAGTACACTCCAGAGAGAAGTAAACCTTTTAGAAAATACTCTAAAAAACATTATAGAAAATTACAAGTATACAATACCTTACAATTACCATCTATCTATCCACAGGAGATTCGTTCAATTTGGAAAACTAAAAGAAAACCATATATTCAGATGAGACAAAGATAATGAAACTCTTGCAGGAAGACTGAGGCAGAAAGATAGTAAAGAAAAATCAATTCAGACTATTTAGTCTTTAAGAAANGGGGACATTTTAGAGAAAGGGAAACCAGGAGTTTATTAGTTTAGAAATATACTCTTAGTACACTGATTTTGTTTAATTTCTAGCTAATTACAGAAGCCTATAACCTAAGTACACTCCAGAGAGAAGTAAACCTTTTAGAAAATACTCTAAAAAACATTATAAGGCTACTAACAGCACACGCTGGGAATAATTAAGAAAGCTTACCCAGTCTGTGGTGAATGGGGCACCATTTGCCATCAATGTTCTTACTTCATCATCTTGGCCTTTTCTTGCTGCTTCTAGCAACCTCTTTCCTAAGTCCACCAAAGACATCTTTATACATAGGAACACAAATTTTTAGGAAGCTGCAACTCAAACACAAAGAAAGATGCCTGTAAAAATATTTTTAGAAGACCTCTTGTATTAGAATATATGTAAGAAACTTCTGAAGTGGACTATCTGATAAGGCACTTCTTTTCTACTTCAATACAAACCGTCAGGTATTTGCAGAGTTTCAGGCCCTAAACCGTAGTTCCCTCACTTTCAATCTCCAGTAAAATACTTTGAAAATACATGAAACACATTGCTGCCTTTCTAGCTTAAGGACTCAATAAAACAGCATTGCATCCCTTCGAAACAACCATGGGTAGAAATAATGTGTTACACGAAAAAAAAAAAAAAGACAAACCAAGGACTTTTTCAAAAATGAAGAGATGTCACTGCACCTGTCAGAGGTGTCTCAGCAACACCTGGAGTTTTTTAAAGTCATCAGTTTGGCCAGATTATATACTTTGTTTAAAAGTACAGTTATGTCTAAAATCATTACAGTTTTTCATTTAATACTGCTGCTACTACTGCTAAGTCAATTCAGTCGTGTCCGACTCTGTGCGACCCAATATATGGCAGCCCACCAGGCTCCCCCATCCCTGGGATTCTCCAAGCAAGAACACTGGAGTGGGTTGCCATTGCCTTCTCCAATGCATGAAAATGAAAAGTGAAAGGAAGGTCGTGAAGTTGCTCAGTCGTGTCTCACTCTTAGAGATCCCATGGACTATAGCCCACCAGGCTCCTCCATCCATGGGATTTTCCAGGCAAGAGTACTGGAGTGGGGTGCCATTGCCTTCTCCATTTCACTTAATAATGCTGGCATTATCAAATTTTTGTGAAAGCTCACAGTAAAATAAAAGCATCTGAGTAGGAGAGTTTTTTTCCTTGTAAAAGGCATACAGTCAACTCTCTGTCATTTAAAGAAAAAAAGAGGACTTCCCTGGTGGTGCAGTAGATAAGAATCTGCCTGCCAGTGCAGGGGACGTGGGTTAATCCCTGGATCTGGGAAGATTTCACGTGCTGGGGAGCAACTAACCCCGTCCACCCGTGGGCTGGAGCACCCTGGAGCCTGTGCCACCCAGGAGAAGCCATCACCAGAAGCCCATGCACCACAACAAAGAGCAGCTCCCATTTGCACAACTGAAGAAAGCCCAAGCATAGCAAAGAAGAGCCAACACAGCCGAAAAAAAGCTGCGTTAAACACATGAAATCAAAGGCAACAAATGACGGAGACTGTCTTAAAAAGCAACCAAAATGGCCATTTAAATGGATAGTTGTTGTAAATTAGAAACGGGCCTGGGTATAAATTCAGAGTTGCAGAGGATAATAAGTTCCTGTATGCGATGGAGAATTGTCTGAATGGTATAAAGTCACCACACATTACAAATTTTCCAACCAGCGAGGAAATGGCTGTTCTTGATAAATCTAATTTTTATTATCTATTTGCTTTCATCTTGTATTTTTTTGTCTTAGTTGCTCTGTGGCATATGGTATCTTCCTGGACAAGGAATCAAATCCGTATCTCCTGTACTGACAGGCAAATTCTCAACCACTGGACCACGAAGGAAGTCCCTATAAACTTTTCTAATAAAATGAGTGGTGATACTAATAACTGTGATTTTTAACTATTGTATAAAATACATCAACATTTGGATGATGGGCATTATTTGGTGAATCAATATTTTTCAAATGACCCATATATGTCACAAAATTATGCTCAGATAAAAAGGGTCATTCAAAGTGAAAGCAGATCAATGGGTTTTAAGGTAACCAAGTATAAAACAGTCATTGACATGGTTTCAGATTCCTCACTGCAACTAATTTTTAAGAAACTGTCTGCTACTTGGGTTTTTGTGTAACACATAAGAATAATCACCATTACCTGAACAAGCTATTAAAACACTCCTCTGGACTTCCCTGGTGGTCCAGTGGTTAAGAATCTGCCTGCCAATGTGTTATATCTATATACTAAAAAAGTATCACCAAGCCCTAAACACTTCTATAGGAATTCCCTGGCAGTCCAGTGGTTAGGACTTGATGCTATCACTGCAGGGGCTGGGTTCAATCCCTGGTCAGGCAACTAAGATCCTGCCTCAAGTCACACAGCACATTCCCCCACCTCTCCCTCAAAAAATGAAAAACAAAACAAAACCCAAAACACCTCTACAATAACTGATCACAAAGGGAAAGAACGTCCTACACGGGAATGTTGAGACATGTTGACATGCAGCAGATTAAATTCTCCTAATATTGAAATTTCAGCTCTATTCTCTACCACAAAAAAATATTCAGGGGTAGGCTGAGTTATCTGCTTAAGGAGATACCTAGTTTGCTTCACATTCCTGGGAAGCTGAAATTTCTGGAAGACAAGATCCTTTAATTAAGTCGATTTTAATCCCACTGCAACTGGTGTTCTCAGCTCCTGAACTCTAACAAAATATTTTTGAGCCATCAATTTTGTCCCCTAGAATTTGCCTTCATATATATGTCAATTTTATCACTTTTTAATCATATTTATGAGTCTGTGTATCAGTACCTCTAAATGACAAGTGACCCAAATGTTTCATCCCATTGTTTAAACAGGCCACCAAAAACCTTATTTCTTATTATAAACTGTAAGTTAAACTTTGGGGTCAGAATGTGAATAGGCTGTTGCATTCATCATTTGATAGGAAAAAAAAAAAGTTTCCTAGATATGTGTCCAAGGATCTTTTCTCCCCTTATTCTCACTCTTTGCTTTTAAAAGTAAAATGTATTTTTAAAATAATGGCATTTTGGGGGGAACTATGTGTCATTCTCCCATATACCACCAGATGAGAGATGCAGCCTAAGGGTAAGAGACAGTCAAGGTACTTCTGAGCTCCCTTGATTACTAAAAACAAAAGGAAAACATTCTCCCTTAGTGAATGTACCTCCACTTTCCCTTCTAATCTAACTTGCCTCCCAGGATTTTGGAGATGAATAAAATAACAGAGCATCCACTTCCCCTCCCAAACGAACACACAAGAATTTTCAATACGTCTTTTTTAATAACTGATGAAGTGCTTGAGCTCTTCACAACAACGTACTCTATTACAAGAGAGTAATTTCGCTTGTTGATACAAAAATTTAGGTGGGGCTCTTCTTTCACTGTTATCAAAGCATATATGAACATAGATGCTTAAGAACATCTCTTGTGGATTGGGTGGATCAAACGGTACAATGAAAATACAGTCTCAGATGGCCAAAAATGTTAAGTTGCTGAAGGTAAATCATAGAATATCCTTTTCCATAGATGTTTTAAAAAGAGAGATGAGAGAGAAAGGTCCTTCTGGAAAGGGAGAGGAGAATGGGATGATGTCTGCAGGTTCAAGAAAANAGTGGTAGAAAGGGAAGTTAGAGGAAGCCTGGACTCCTGGGTCCTTCCATCCCCCAGAAACTGTACCTCAGTGTTTGTGTGATCTCATCTCAAGGCTGAGAAAAAAAAAATCCCTCTCAGCTCTTAG
The DNA here is from genome assembly GCA_006410615.1 of Neotragus moschatus. Lineage (NCBI taxonomy): Eukaryota > Metazoa > Chordata > Mammalia > Artiodactyla > Bovidae > Neotragus > Neotragus moschatus. The sequence goes on along the minus strand of SJYA01000573.1, from coordinate 973,158 downwards.
AGCAGCCTAGGGTGCCAGTCCTGGAGGGAGGGCAGATTCCTATCCAGGCTCCAGTATGGTGTCCATGAAATTGCCCTGCCTGGAATCTTTGAGGTTGCTTGTATTGTCTGACTAGGAGAGGCACTGAAGATAGAGGAAACCCATGTGTGTCCTACCCTGGCAGGCAGTAGTGAAGTAGTGTTCTTGGACAGTAGTGCTACTGGAAAGTTCCTCATATCTGGTTGGCTGATGAAGACTGGGGTGGAAGTGCTAAGAAGGGAAGAGAGAGAGAGAACAGGTCACAGCATGAGGGGAGGAGGCAGGCCGGCCCAGGCCCTGTGGGTTGTGAGGCAGAGCGGAGTGGCACGACACGACACGTGAAGAGGGTGGGGAGCCTGGAAAGAGATTCCTCACGGGACAGAAGATGCCTGGCATGTGTTCCTACGACCTGGGCACAGGTGGTCGCCATGGGACGCACCTGGAGAAAGGCCACGCCACATACGTGCACACTGAGGCGCGCACAGGCGTGCGCTGCTGCAGAGCGCAGATGGAACAGTGCAGGCGGTCCTCAGGAAGGCTCTCAAGGTCAAGTGATGAGGGGACTAGTAAATGGCTTTGGGGAGGGGTTGGATCTCACTTGAGGGAAATCAGGAGGAACAAGGGCAGGGAACAGAGAGGGAAGCATTCCTCACTGAAGAAAATCTTCCTTAGGTTCCAACCTACTGCAATTAGTCACCCAGGACCTAGGTAGTCAGGGCCTCTCTTGGTAAAGAAAATCTAGGTGTTCAGGGTAAGGTAAAGAAAAAGGGAGGGTCAGGGGTGGAGGCCTTGTTTGTGAGAACAAAAAAACCACCATTTCCTCTTTAAAGTCACTTAAATGCCCCTCCCCTTCTGCCCTAAACCCAGGGAGAAGGGAAGTGGAGCTTGAGCACCCCAACTTTGTTCATTTCTACCAGTATCTTTTGGTCCCCTCCCATCCTGTCACCTTAGCTTCTAGCCCTCTTCCTCTCCCAGCAGCTATAGCTTCTTAACCCCTTGGTGCCCTGTTGGTTCTTTGCCTTTCTCTGATCATCATACTTTGAGGTTATGTTTACAGAGGTTAACATTGGTTACAGGACTGTGGCCTCAAACAGAAGCAAGAAGATATAGGCTCATCAGGGGGCTTCTTGAGGGAGCGGGGGATGGAGGGTTTCTCCTTAACTTTTCTCTCTCTTTATTCTCTGTTCATCCAGGGTGCCAAGTCTGTGGAAGACATAACCTTGCACCTGCCTGCCCACCCCACTCTCTGACCTTGCTAGTCTCTCAGGATCTGAGACGCTGACCTTCACCGCTCAGCTCAGGGCTCCAAGGACTCCACTGTGTCTAGACCTGTCCAGCCGAAACTCAGGGCGTTGTTACACCTGAGGGGAGTGAGGCGAGGGCAGTCAAGGCACAAGAACAAGAGCCCTCTGGGGCTTCAGGCAGAGGAGTGAAACTGGAACCATCAGGGAACATGAGTGAATTTTGGCACAAACTGGGCTGCTGTGTGGTAGAGAAACCCCAGCCGGTGAGTCTTCCCAACCCCACCCCAACACACAGAGAAATCAGTTACCATAGGCTGTGATGTCGACACATTATTTGGAATCTGCCATCTGAAGAGCCCACTTCTTGCCTACCTCTCTGTCGGAACAGCTTCTAAGGCCAGGCTGGTGTGGGCATGGAATAAAAGGGCTGAATGATGGGAGGGGTGAACGGTCCCAGCTGTCACTTCCTTTTCCTGTCCATTTTGAGTTTGACAGGAGGTTGTAGGTGGAGCTTAACACCTGTCAGTGTGCCCCATTGTTCCCTCATCAGCCGAGGTGACTTTGCCGTGCCCTTTCTCTGTCCACTGTGCAGGCGCTGCTCTTACCACCCTGCCTGTGTCCTCTACATCTGTGTTGTTCTAGCCCCGCCTTTCATACCCTAATGATTTCCCTGTTATAGTGCCATATCCCCTTTGCCCCCAGACCTTAGCTCTTCCCTGAGTGGTTTTCAAGACTCTTTTCCCTTCCTCCACTGTGATGTAACTCCCTGTCTTCTCCAAGCAGAAGAAGAAGAGGAGACGGATTGACCGGACCATGATTGGGGAACCAATGAATTTTGTCCACCTGACTCACATTGGCTCTGGGGAGATGGGGGCTGGAGATGGACTTGCCATGGTAACGAAGGAATGGGGAGAGGTTGAGATGGGATTGTGGCCTGGAACTGTGCCCCTTTTTGAAAGTTGAACCTGGAGGCATAACAGAATACTCGAAGGGAAGCAAGAGGCTAGGATTCTAGTCCTGTTTGCAGGCTGCATAAATCTGAGATCTGGCATTTCAGGTCTCTGGTGTAGTCGCCCTCATCTTTACAATTAGCAAATTGTTCTCCATTGGGATGGGGGATATATGTCTTAATAGTTACTTAGAGGGCTTTTTTGCAAAATCATAACCCTTTCTTCTATTAAGAACCGTCTCAAAAAAAAAAAGTGCTGTCTCATCGCCATAGTAAGTCATATTGAGGTTGGGAGTGTTGGGTCAGGAAAAGAGCTGAGCACTCTTGTTCTATATACTGTTTAATATGCATTTCTGCTCTCAGAATAACAGAGGACTTCCCTGGTGGTCCATTGATTAAGACTCCACACTTTGAATGCATGGAGCATGGGTTTAATCCCTGGTCAAGGAACTAAAATTCCACCTGCCGTGCCCCACCTCCCAAAAAAAAAGAGGGGGTGGGCTTGGAGATATTGAAGGAATCTTTTCACCAGTTATGAAATTGAGATAAATATGAGAGAGTCCTTTGTGAGAGAATCTTACTTGTAAAAGACCTAGTTTATCTCATCCTCATAAAGGTCAATGTGAAGGGAGGCATTGAAACCTCCCTTGGAGGAATGGAGGCTAGTTTTGATCTTTTCATAATTATTTTCTTGTCAAGGAGATGGGGTCAACCTCTTCCCTGGAGGGCACAGGGGAGAACTCCTGCTGTGCTATATTAAGGTTTTGGAGGGTCTCACATGTGCTTTTTCACAGACAGGTGCAGTTCAGGAGCAGATGAGATCCAAGGGAAACCGAGACAGGCCATGGAGCAATTCTAGGGGCTTATAGCTCCGATAGGAATGGTGAGTGATTAGAGCAACTGATCCGGCGCCTCTAGCCCCCTGCCCTGGAACCATGATCCTTTGCAGGAATGGGAAATGAAGGGGGGAAGAAAGAACTAGGATCTAGAAAGGCAGAGAGAAATGGATGTGCAGAGAGAAATAGAAAAAAAAAAAAGGAGCACACTGTGGAAACAGTTAAGAGTGGGAGCCAGGTGGCGCACTCTCCCAAAGGTTATCTTCGGGGCTAATCTTCCTTTTTTTTCTTTAATCAGGATCTGCTATGTGTCCAGCCTCCACTCTGTCCAGCCCCAAAGAGATGCTGCCCCTACCAGTTGTCCTCCCAGAATCAGTGGCCCAGGGCCCCTCTTTCCCTGTCTGTCTCACAATGCCTCAGAAGGCTTGGGGGCTGGACTCCCTTTCCTCCCTCTGGTTGCAGCCCCTCCTGGAGATGGGGTCAAGGCAGCAGGACTGACCAAGTGACGACTAATTGGCCAGAGGAGCTCAGATGAAGCCTTGGACACTCTCAGACCTGAGATAGATTTCTGGGAACTTGGAATGAGTTCCTGTCTCCTGAATGATGGTCTAGGTGCCATATGTTTTTAAACTCCTAACCTGGAATTCCTTACATGTGGTGGGTAGGTGAGATGACCTAAGCTGAAGCCAGCTTTGCTGAGAAGCTCCCTACCTCCCTGAGTTTGTCTTTCCTACTGGAGGGAACTGAAGTGGATGTCAGGTCGGGTCTTAGGGGGTAACAACTGGCTGCTCTTTCTTTCTAGAGTGTGGACTTTAAGCTCACAGTCCCTCCTATTCGGGTTCTTTCTCTCAGAAGGCCTCTAGCCCTGTTTCTATAGCATTGCTGGCTCTCTCAGATCTTTTCCTCTTTTTTTTAATTAAAATTTTAATTTAAGATGAGATCTCTTAATTACCCCATCTTGCTACTACCTCTGCCCTTAACCCCAACCTTGTCATGAGCCTTACTTATTATTTCCCATTGGATAAGAGTTAAGGGATGGGTCTTAACCTGGAGATATTCCTTTTTAGTCTTGGGGATCTGCCTTCTGCCAACCTCCCTGCTGACCTAGGTGAGAGGAGGAAGAGGGATCTTGGAGAAGAACCCAGAAGGCCACAAAACTAGGAGTTTATGTCTCAGGGCAGACTTATTGATCGCTGAGGATGGGAGGGGTAGTGAGATAAATTGGTTGAAAACAGTCATCCTAAAATGAGCTTAAGATCCTCACAGCATGGGAGTTGGAAGACCTCTAGAGCAAGTTTTCTCAAAATTAGGCACTTTGACATCTTGGGCTGGATAATTCTTGGTAGGGAAGGACTGCCTTGTGCATTGTAGGACATTTAGCAGCATCCCTGCCCGCCCTAGTTGTGACAACCAAAAATGTCCCCAGATGTGGCCAAATGTCTCCTAGAGGGCAACCTCCCCGCTGAGAGCCATAGCTTGAGAGTCAAGATATTTTCCTCTTACCTGACTTCCACTTGTTCATCCTAAGCCTGAACCATGGATAAATGAGGGCCCTTTGTAAAGTAGGTTCAGTAGGGCTGCACCTAATCTCCAAATTCTGCTCATTGTGTTGCTTGTGCTTGCGTGGGTTCACGTCTCTGTATGGACGTGTGCTGCAGCGCTCCATCCTTATTCTCTCCAGGGGAGGGGTTCCTACTGTGTGGGGGCCTGAACAGGGTGAAATGGGGTTGCGGAAGGAAGGCAGAGAAACAGTAGAGCTGCAGCCAGCCCAGCTTATCCCCCCAGATTTAAACTATTTCTGTGCCCTAGTCCTAGAACCAGACACAAATAAGACTCAGGGAGTTTTGTCTGAAGACCAGCGTCCCACTGCCCACCTGGCTGAAGAGGCTGCCTTAGGTGGGAAACTACTGTAGGAGCAGAGTCTTCAAGGCACTATCAGTTTTCTCAGGTGTTTTGTTCTGGCCCCTTCCTTGCAGGGTATTTAGAAGGGCAGAACAGATAAGCTCCTGCCTGCTCAGAGATGAGAAGGCAGGGGTCTCAGTAGCTCAGTAACAGGAACCATCCTGTTTGATGGGAGTGGGAGTCAGGAATGTGAGAACTAAGGTCCACTCTGCCGATTTCACCATCCATCTGGTTCACCCCCACCTATAGTAACTGAGGTTCTAATTTTTTTCAAATTTCAGTGTATTTCCTGCAGTTTTTCAGTGTCTAAATTTGGTCATAGGGATACATTCCCCATGTACTCAGTTCCAGTCTAGCTAATTGCTCTGCAAGTAGCTCAATAGCCTGCGGGTTATACTAGGTCTAACGGGTTAACGGGATAGGGCAGGAAGATGGGGACCTCCTGGAACCTCTGGTCGCCCTGATCTTGATCCTTACTCTACTGCCTGCTCTTACACACAATCTTCTTGTCTTTGGTGCTCTCTCACCTTTAGCTACCTTCTCTAATGTGTATGCTACCACCATTTTAACAATATTGAGAGTGATGGGAATGGTTTTGAGAGTCATAATTTATATTAAAGATTGTTGGACTTTTAAATACATTTTCAAATAAAAAAAAGTTGAAGCTAAATAGTTGCAGAGTAATCACTACAGGTATGTGTGGGTTAGAGGGTAGACATTGTTAATGAAGGCGACTCCAAGAAAGTGGCTGTTGTAGAGTTTTGTTCTAACCTTGCCTCTTCTGAGGGGAGAAGGCTAAGGGTTGTGAAGGCAAGGAGAAGACCACTATCACCTTCCAAGAGCTCAACTTGTTCTTCCTGGTCCTTTTTTGGGGCATTCATCTTAGATTTTTCAAGTCTTTAAAGAAGTACTTGTTTAAAAACAACTTTAGAAATGAGGAAGATGAGGACTTCCCTGGTGGTCCAGTGGCTGAGACTCTGAGCTCCCAGTGTGGGGGCCCCAGGTTCCATCTCTAGTCAGGAACTAGAGGCCCCTTGCCACAAGTAGGCGTTCACATACTGCCACCAAAGATCCCAAGTGCCTCAAGTAAACCCGGCGCAGTCAAATAAATAAAAATTTAAAAAATGGAGGACATGAATAGACATTAAAAAATAGAAATGAGGAAGATGAGCAATATCAACATTTTTATCCTGGAGGAGAGGGGAAGAGACCAAGTCAGATGCTGTTAGCTACACAGTTGAGTTTTAAGGTTCAAGAGATTTATGGTCTCCTTCAGATACCTCTGTACAAAGATACATGACCAAACAGTTTGTTTCTAGTTTTGTTTTTCTGTACTAAAAATAAATCCAGTGGGTACTGGGATTCAAGGGGGAGGAGAGGTTGAGATGCTGACACCTCCTCTTGTGGTTGAAGTGGCCATTACCTCTGATTTCGTTTTATCTGGGTGAGGAAACAAAATAGAAGGGAAAATATTATAACCACATCCATATTCTTTGCCCTTCCTTGCCTCATGTCCCTCTTTCCACACACCCTCATCCCCTCAACACTGTTGCACGCTATGCTTTATTATATTGAATAATGGTGTTGGACATACAAGGAGAAAGACAAGGACAGAAACTGACAAAATAACCAAGTGTACATTTTATTGTCTTTCCCCAAAGGACCTATTATCCTGAGACCTTGAGAATATTTTATCAGGTCAGTCAGGAACTTTGGTAGCTCTTTTGATAAAAGGACTATCCCTTCCTTGAGAGTTCTTAAGTTTCTGGGAATAATCCCAGAAGGACAATTCTTTGGGTTAGTAGTGGTTAAGAGTATTGGCACTAGGGTCAAACAAACCTAGTTTAAATCCTGCTGTGATTCTGCTACTTACTAGCTTTGAAAGCCCTGTTTCTTCATCTGTAAGGTGTGAATAATAATATGATATGGTTGTGAGGATTGATCCAGGCAAAGTGCACAGAGGAAGACCTCAGATATTGGTGGCTGTTACTGTTAAGCTGCATTAATAAACTGAAAACCATGAATATCTTCCACATGCATTAATCATCTCCACATCAAGAACTCCATAAAAACTACCATCATCTTAACAGTTTGGTCAATAATCATCTAGAGACCAACAGTACATGTTGCCTAATAGCCAAACAGCAGTTGCTCAAGAAATGGTATATGGAATCAATGGCTAACAATAATGTGAATAACCAATGCATATTATGAATCAATAACCAAACAAGTTAACAGTTCATGCAGACATGCTGACTGGTTTAGCAACAGGTTTCTGTATATCAGGACTTTTCAGATTCATTAACAAAAATCCTGGCTCATCACTAAACACTTACTGGTTCCATCTCTGTGAACATTGTAGAGAGGTTGTTCCAAATATCCTCCAGCCCAATCCTGACCCGTTTCCAAAAAGCATAGGCTGGGTGGGGGCTGGGAGTGGGACTGGGGATAAAAGGGGCGGGTCTGAGTCTGCTGGTTAGAGGGGGGAAGGGAGTGGTGGTGGTGCTGGTGGTGGCCCTGGTGGTGGTCTGAGTGGTGCAGCGGGTGTCAGCACAGAGACCTGCATCTAGGGGGCACTCTTCCCGCTCGCGGTTGCAGGAGCATAGGTGGTAGGTGCAAGGCCGGTGCTCGGTGCGGAGTTGACTCAGCGCCCCAACTCGCAGGCGGCCCGAAAGGCCATGCAGTCTCCCGGCCCGGGTCCGGCTCATAGTGCCCGACTTGCAGTGGCAGTGCCATGGGCCCCAGGGCAACAGCACCAGCCGCAGATCCTCCGGAGCTGGCATGGCCGTGGGCGAGGGAGGTGGCCACTGGTTCAGGGTGGACCCTGCTGAGGACCACGGGTTCGTGGTACTGTCAGAGGGCTGTGAGTCCACATTAGCCTTCCAGGTGGAGTGCGGCAGGCTTGAACTCATCTTGATGTCGGAATCCTGGTCATTCGCTGTAAGGTATGGGCTAGGCCTCCCAGGCGTAAAGCGCGTCGTACTGTCAGTCTCCGACTCGGTGTCATTCTTTCTGGCGTAAATCACAACCCCTTCTTCCAAAGACCCATCCTCCTCCTGCGACAATCGTGACCTGCTGCCTGTGGCCACCGTAGAGGCTAAGAGCTCCGCAGCGGCCGGGCCTGCCAGGCGGTCGGCAGCGGCCAAGACGTCGTCCTCATCCTCCATTGTCACCCTCATCCTCGGGGATACAACGCCTGGAGTGGTCCGGGCGGTGGTTCTGTAGCTGCGGGTCATAGGGCCCCCGAAGCGGAAACTGTCCCGCGGCATCGCGGTCGAAGTCAGGCCTTCGGCCCCCGCCGCCCGGGGCCCCAGACTCAGCAGCAGGGCCCAGAGCAGCGCGCCGGCGGCGGGGACCATGGGGCTGGACGGTGTGGGGTTGGGAGGGAGCCAGTGAGGAAGGCTGGGGGGCTCCCACCTTTTTCCCTCCCTTCAGCTCTCGACCCAGACCCACTGGGTCGTTAGAACCGAGGCCCGCGGGGGGAGGGGCGGGGGCTCGAACGCGCGCGCCGCGCCCCTCCCCCAAGCCCTTTCCCCAAGGGGCGCCCTGGCAGGCCTCGGGACTCAGGTGAAAATCCCTGGGAACATCTGCAGCCAGAACTCCGTGCCGGAACCGACAGATGGATTGTGTGTGATGCAGCGGTTGGGGAAAGAGTAGTTCACTTCCTGGGCGCAGTGCTTAGTAAATCTCTGATTTATTAAGATAAAATTTACTACAGATCAGAATTTACTAAAGAGGACAAAGTACAGGTTTTGAAAGTGCCCTTGCTCGCGCTCACAGGCAGCAGACATGACTACTGATGGGGAGAGGGAACTAGGACGATTCTTCAACGTTAAGGCTACTGGTTCCTGGCCCCCTGGAGGAGGCCTGCCCTCCCTGTCCCCCCGCCCCTCACCTCTACAGACTGCCGGAATACCCCGTGTGAAAAGGATAGCGGACTCAAAAGGGATGAAGTGATTTGCCCAAGGTTCTACAGCTAAAGCAGCACAGCTTTGCACTTTCCTTTTAAAAAATGCCACGACATGCAGCCCTCCAGCTGAAACGAAAGTTACCCAGCACATCAGGGCCCTGTTTTGAAGTCAGGGGCATGGAAGGAAAGACATCCCAGGGAGATGTGAAGATCCAGTGGTACTGGGGTTGAAGATGAGATGATCTACAAAACAGCTCAGATGTGTCTGGGTTTAGGGTATAGGCAGATCTGTATCTTTGATTGGGTCTTAAGCCCATTTTTCCAGTCCTGTGCTAGGTTCTTCCTGAGCCATGGAGATCATGGTCCAGCCTAGGAGGAAAAGAGGGGGGAAACTGGTATAAGAGCAGACCTGGTTTTTATTCAGGAGTTTGGGAAGAGAAGCCAGGTGAATTGGAAGATGCCTGGGTCAGTCATCATGTAGAATCCTTTGCTCCCTAACAACCCTCCCCCACTGGATATTCTCTCCTATTCACTGCCAACATCCTTTCTTAATTTCTAGAGCTGGTCTGAATCTCCTTAAATTCTTTGCTATGATTACTCCTTTATTCCTTGATGCACTTTTAGGGGTAATTTTTTCATTTGTTCTTTTTACAGTAGTGTCCTTAATTTCTTCTCTGCATGTATGGCATTTTCCCAGATACACGGAAGCAGCTGAAAGCAGAGCCTGTCTTTCAGTTCCTTTGTATCTCCCTCAAGGCATTAAGAAGATGGGAACTGGCTTTTACGTATCCCATCCCAAACTTTTATCCTTAAACCAGGACTCACTGTCTGACAACTTCTGGGATGTGGACCTGATCCATGGAGATGAGTTGGGCCAGCTCTCCAAGGCTGTTCAGAAAACGGATCTTTCGTGTGAACTTGGAACTGAAAAGAGAGAATCAACCAAGTGTGTTTTATACTAAGAAGAGGGCTCTTGGAGATCCTTACAAAGTGCAACATAACAAGTAGAGAGTGGTTAAGGCTAGAAAGAGCCACAGTGGGGCAAGAACTTCTTAGTCTTGATTGTGGAAGTGGGGAGGAGGCAGGGGGTCTTTGTCCCCAGAGCAAGTACCTGATGAAGGGCCGAAGCAATGCCAGGAATGCCTTCATGTACCATGTAGCATGGACAACCACCAGAGCACGCAGGTTTTTCCGGAGGCTGAAGAAGAACATGAAACCATCCTACTCTCCTTCCACCTTTATACCTGATGATCAGGTGGAGCTACCTTCTGTGCTTTAATTTCCTTCACTTCTTCTCTAATTTCTAGAGTTTACTGACAGTTGGGTTGAATCCCCATTCCTTTAATTGCCATCTCAGCTCCATCCATCTTGCTTAACCTTCTCTTTTTTTCAGGAAACTGTTCTCTCAGAATCCCTTAGCCTGGTCTTCTCAGCCCCATTCATTCCTATGCCCTATGCCCTATGCCCCCCATACTTCTTTCTGTATAGTCCTTCATCCCTCTATGGCCAGGTGAAGACCAGTGAGGAGAGAGAAAAAAGGAACCAGAAGAGAAAAGTGGCCAAATGGAAGAATGAAGGAAGAAAGGGAGAAAAGAAAAACCAGGGGGGAAAAAGGCATATAAGGCAGGGGTTGTAGGTTCGATCCCTGGTAGAGGAACTAAAATCCCACATGCCTTGGAGCAACTAAACTCATGCACTACAATTACTGAACTTGTGTACCGAGACCACAGAGTTTGTGCACCATAACAAAAGATCCTGTGTGACACAGGAAGATCCTGCATGTCACAAGTAAGACCCAACACAGTTAAATTTAAAAAAAAAAAAAAAATGCATAAGGGTCAGGGATGAAGGCAGGCAAGAAAACACAATGAAGATGTAGAAAATGAAATTATCAGCAACACTATGAGAAAAGGAAGGGCTGCCTGCCATGTGCCAGGCAAGGCACCATGTTGATTTATTTGATTTTCACAAATGCTTAGTGGCAAAGATATTAATATTATCATTGTCATTTTATAGAGAAGGAAACTGAACCCCAGAAAGGTTAAATCACTTGTCCAAAGTATACAGGTAGTAAATGATAAAGGCAAGATTTGAAACTAGATTTCCTTGACTCCAAGAGAGGACAGAAAATAGGAGAACCTTGGAAGGGGTTGTAGGGGGACAAAGAAAAGTGGAAGAGGGAGTTCCCTGGTGGCCCTAGTGGTTAGGATTCCAGGCTTTCACTGACAGTGCCTGGGGTTCAATCCTTGGTCAGGAAAATGAGATCCCAGGGCCAAAAAAAAAAAATTGAAGAGACCTAATAGAAGAAAAAAATGGAAAGATGAAAGAGAAAAGGACAAGAGAGAGTTACAGCCCTCTTATCCAAGAGGCTCACCGCCGATCCAGAGTGTGATAACACTGGCGTATCCAGCTCAGAGGTGGAACCTGCGCCCTACTTGTACCTCCACTCAGGTGAACCAGCAGATAATTTTCAGCTACCAGCAGCTCCAGGGTTCCCACTATGTACCTGGACAGATGGAATTGTCAGGGAAGTATGCGTTTGGGGTTGTGGGGAGTGAGCGGGACATTGCTGTAGACTCGATAGTCAGTTACTGATCAGAGAAGGGGTGCTTTTTGACGTTTCCCTCCATAACATCCACTCTGGAGCCCTTTAAGCCTTCCACCTCACCTGAACAAGTGTTCCATGACATAGGTGTAGTTGGGGATGCTGCTTCTGGGTAGGTAACAGGAAGCAAAGAGGATAACAGCATTGAGGCCATCACCATGGTAGCCTGGGGAGGAGAAGGGGAAAACTCACTCAATAAGTAAGTGCTGATGGACAGTACATCTGTTAGGTTGAGCATCTCTGTGGGTCTCTAGAAGTTGAAAGAAGGATTCTGAACCCAATAACTGAGTTTCCAGCTTCAGCATTTTATTCAAGAAGTCACAGTTCTTAACCCTTCACTTATTATAGCCATTACCTCCATGAGATAGGACTTTCTTATAGGGCTCAATGACAGTCATGTCCACTCGCTGCTCCCGCTGTCCTGTTCGAAACACCCTCCAGCGATGACCATCTTCTCCAGCCACATCCCACATACAACCGTGGCCCAGCCTTTCAGCTGCCTCACTGGCCCCTAGGCCCTCTGCCCGAGGCAGCTCATCTAAAAAGAGGGATGGGGAAGGATCAACAAGGCAGAATACGTAACTTCAGCATCTTGAAACTTCCTTAGATTCTTAGCGTTTATTACCCCAACAACTAATTCCTCATTTTCCCCCCATGACTAGCCCTGGTTTGTCCAATCAACCTAACCTTTTGCTGATTTCTCTTTCCTGTGACTTATCATCCTCACTTTGTCACCAGACAATGGCTTGGAGGTAACCTTGAACTATGGTAGCTTGATGGCCCCTGCCATTTTCCCAGATTCATTCTTTCTTCTGATGCTTTTCCTTCCTTGGGTGAGCTCATTTGTTCCTGTGTCTTCAGTTACTGCCAGTATGGTGATGACTCCTCTCTAACCCAGACTGCTTTCCTGATACCAGACCCATATTCTTGAATGTCTGGAGTGGACACCTCTATTTTGTGTTTCTCTGTCATCTCCAAGTCACCAGACCTCAAGTGCAACTCACACTCATTCTCTTCCTCCCCTGTCCTATATTCTTTCTTGATGAATGACCCCATCCATTTAACTGCCTGGGAGAGAAAATTCTATGCCATCTAAGACTCTTACTTCTTTACCAGCCCTCAAGCCAGATCCTCCTCCATCTACTTCCATTAGATAATAAATTATTCTTTCTGCTCTTACTGTCCTGGTATAACTTCTTAGCATTTCTTATCTGGCCTTAGTACTAGGCCTTCTATCTCCCTATTCTTATCTGTTTTCCTCCATCCCACCCACCACTGCTAGAGCAAACATTTTTTCCTCCCCTCCCATTTTCACTCAAATAGTAATATTCTATATTCACTAATTTTTTGCATGATTTTTCCATAGCCATAGAAAGAACTGCTTCGTTTAAAAAAATAGTTGCATTCTATCCCATTGCATGGGTGTACAGTAATAGAATTAACATCCTCCTCACAGATCTTTAGGTTGCTTTCAACCTTTTAAAAGCCATTAAACCTGATCATGTTATTCCCTTGATTAAAACTCATTGCCTACAGGATAAAATCTAAGCCTTAGTGTGGCAGCAGGGACCTCCATAATTTGACCCTTGCCTATTTAACAGTCTTTTCTCACTCTCTTCACTGCCCAGTCCTTCAGATTTCTAATATAATAATATATATTTTGGGTTTGTTCCTGGCTCCTGACAATAAAGGTGAAAGTAGTATCTTTTCCTATTCATAACAGGTCTCTTTCAACCGCACAAGTTTATGTTAATGAGGTGACTTTGGAAAGCTCCTATGGATAGGTGACTGGTTGCCAGGCGAAGTGACCATGATCAGAGGGATGAAGTTTTGCCATCTGCCCTCTGAGAAGGGGAGAGAGATTGGAGGTCATGCTTAATCACAAATTGTCAGTGATTTAATCAGTCATGCCTACATATGAAGCCTCCGTAAAAAAACCCTAACTGAGACTTCCGTGGTGATATGACAGATAAGAATCTGACTACCAATGCAAGGAACATGGGTTCAATCCCTGGTCGGGGAAGATTCTACATTCCACAGAGCAACTAAGCCCAAGAGCCACAACTCCTGAACCCGCACTCTAGAGCCTGCCCTGCAGCCACTACTGAGCCCATGTGCTGCAGCTGCTGAAGCCTGTGAGCTTAGAGCCTGTGCACACTGCTGCTGGAGAGTAGCCTCCACTCGTCCCAACTAGAGAAAGCCCGCGCGCAGCAACGAAGACCCAGCTCAAGCAAAAAATAATACTACAAACAAACAAACCCTAACTGAAGGGATTCTGAGAGGTTCCTGTTTGGTGGTACACAGAGGTACTGGGAGGGTGGTGCTCCCCTTTCACATAACTTGTCCTGTGTATTGCTTCCTTCTGGCTGTTTCTGAGCTGTATCCTCTTATAATAAACCTGTAATCTAGTAAGTAAACTGTTTTCCCAAGTTCTGTGAGCTGTTCTAGCAAATTATCAAATCTGAGGAGGGTGTAGTGGGCACCTGTGATTTATCCCTTGTCAATCGGAAGCACAGGTGACAACCTGGACGTGTGATTGAAGTCTGAAGTCTGAGGGCAGTCTTGTGGGTGCGCCCTCAACCTGTAGTATCTGTACTAACTCCAGGTAAGTGTTGTGACTGAATTGTAGGACATCCAATTTGTGTCTGGAGAATTGGTGGGGGGAAACTGATACATTTGGTATCAAAAGTGTTGTGAGTAGAGAAGAAATCCAAGTTTTCCTTAATACCCAAAGAGTCATGCTCAATACCTTGAATTCCCCATCATGCCATGCTATTGCCCAATTTGCTTTTTCCGTCTAGAATGCCTCTCCAGCTACCTGATAAACTCAGAATTGTTTCCTCTGTGAAGTCTTTCTTAACAGCTCTCAGGCAGAACTGACCTTTGCCTTCTCCCTGCTTAATCTGTATCCTACATACATGTAGATCATAATCTTTACCGCACTTAATCTATACATATATTTATTTTATACTAAACAGACAATTCCCTGAGGGTATGGATTATCTTATTCATCTTCATAACCAGGCTGTAGCTCATTAATGTCATCCCCTGTGGCTCAGATAGTAAAGAATCTGCCTGCCATGTGGGAGACCCAGGTTCAACCCCTGGGTTGGGAAGATCCCCTGGAGAAGGGCATGGCACTCCAGTATTCTTGCCTAGAGAATTCCACAGACAGAGGAGCCTGGTGGGCTAGAGTCCATGGGCTCGCAATGAGTTAGATATGACTGAGCAACTACACTTTCACTTCCAGCTTACTGACAGCATATAACAGTTATTCAATAAAATTTCCCTCAATAAATGAAGTGGCCCTCCCCTCCCCTCATACTGACTACTCTCCCATTGGGTCTGTAGGCTCCACCTTTCCATTCCAAGGACATTTTGCACATCTTACCTCTTGATCCCCTATTAGTTCTAACTTCAGTCCCATTAAATCCATCCTGAGCTGCTTTAACACTGGCCTCTACTTCTACCAGCTCAGTCCTCAGCTTTCTTTCCCACCTTCCCATTCAAATTCATGTCCACTGTCCAGCAGCTCCGAGTCTGAAGGTGTTTCCAACTCGTCTACCTCCAGGTCAGAACTGCCATCAGAAGAGGAAGGTCCAGAGTGGGTGGGAGAAGCTCCATTATCTCCAGGCCCCTTAGTCAGAGTCAGTCGCAACTCTGGGGCAGAAAGACGCTTGCGCATGGGGCGTCGGCCACACAGGGCTAAAGTGCTGGGGGTGCCTGGGGTTGGAGGAGGAGGGAAAAAAAGAAGAGAAAGATGGATGTGTGTTGGCGCAGGACATTAGAATTCCTGTATATGTAAGTGATACTGTGGGGTGAATTCTAAAGAAGGACTAATGTGGGACATTTGGGAAAAGGGAGGTAGAACCACAAGGGGACAGGCTGGCATGACCTTGATTCTAGAATCAAGGACTTGAGGCCTAGGTTCTCATTTACCTACCTGCCTGTGTGTCTCTTTCAGGATCATGAGGATCCTCAGAAGGGCCAATGTCTTCAGGAAGCAATCTAGACAGGGAAAGTCAAAAAGAGGGCAGAAACATAGGTTAAGGCATTAAGTCAGGTATCACTTTATCAACTCTGTTTCCCTACCATAATTTTATTTCTTCTTTCTTTTCCCATCGCTCTCTCTTTCAAGTCCAAAGTTGCCATCCCCACCCTCCCTTTGTGACCGGCTCTCCTTTCTCCCAGCTTCACTCATACATCTCACCTAGGGAATTCTTCATCTTGCCATTCTTCCTTCAGCTCCAGCTCCCCAAGTCTCAAGGATGCTCCTAGTACTGCTGTTTCTGCATTCTCCTTGATGCTAAGATAGTCCCCCAGAAAGAAAATATTATTAAGAGACAAACTATGTATATCTTATATATATATATATATATATATAAAATTTATTTATTATTTGGCTGTGCCAGATCTTAGTTGCAGCACCTGGGGTCTAGTTCCCTGACCAGGGATTGAACCTGGGCCCCCTGCACTGGGAGTGCAGAGTATTCCACTGGACCACCAGGGAAGTTCCTAGGCAATGTCTTAAGGGAACTGGATAGTAGGTGAGAATACTGGCATGAAGAATAGTAAGGTACAGAGCAGAGGGCAGGCCTTAAAAAGAACTCAGATCTGCTGTCTCCTAGATGTTTCTACCACATTCACTTGTTGAAAGGCAGTCATCCCTACTGCTGGGTATAGGAGCAGAGGGAGCATGGAGGGTCCCTCTAAGATCCCTCTAGCTCTAAGGTCAAAAGCTAAATTATTTTGACCTGTGTGGCAGCTGTTCCACCTGGACAGTAGGGGTGAGAGGTATTTCACATTACAATTGGCTGGAACCCGACAGACCTGCCCAGCTGTCACTGGGCAAAGCTGGGAAAGATGGCACCTTGTCAGGCTTGCTTTACCTCCATCACGCTGGGGAGTGGTTAGGGGAACCGTGGCATGGGTGGAGGGGTGGGGGAAGAAGGTAAGGAGGAAGAGATTTGCTGGGAATGAGGTCTTGGATCTTAGCACAGTTCTGGGGCAGCTTTTCTCATGGCCATTCTGGAGGGTGGGAGTTAGAAAATGGAGAAGAGGGGCAGATATCAAAGTATAGAAATTTCCTTAAAAGAAAAGCAATAGAGAATTACCCTGGAATCCCCTGTTCCCTAATTCCCGTAGGATACTGGTACTTCCCACCTAAGGCCACCCCCATCCCTTCCCTGCCAATTAGTTCTCTTAGTCTTGTCTCTGCTAGGACTTGGTAAGAGCTGGATGGTGGGAAAATCCCTGAGGACTATTCACTCCTTGTTTCCTATCACGTCAGCCAAGATCTTACTCACCCGAGATCCACCATCTTTTCTCTGGCTTCTTGTATAGTTTCCATCTTCACAAGTCTTCCTGTCACCTTGAAACACTTGTCGTTGTCCAGGAGCCGGATGCCCCAGCTCCCCAGCACTTCTGTACCCCCTTTTTTTCTGTCTCAGTTGCCGTTGCTCTTGACTCCAAGGAGGAAGGAGGGGTAGAAGGGAGGTAACCTCACTTTCAAACAGGTTTTGCCACCTCCCTTCCCAAGAAGCAGGTTTGCACAAAAGACAAACCCTGCCTATGTGGGGGCGGGTTGCGGGGAGGAGAGTACATTTTCTAAAGTGGCTAGTCTTGGGTGAGTCTAGGAGGACAATTTTCTAGACTCCTTAAAACCTTCTGGAAGCTGCTTTAAAAAAAAAAAAAGGCAATGGTAGAAACCATTTTGGTTTTAAGACTATCGTGTGCCTACTTTTTCAAGCATAAGCAAAATCAAGGACACATAAGTATGTGATAGAGTTCTGGAAGAAGAAACATTAAAGGAAAGGCTGAGGATGAGGGGAGATAAAAAGACTGTTGCTCCTTATTCCCAAAGAGGGTCAACAGAAGACAGTAAGTACAGCAGAAAGAAGGGAAATGAATCTTGAGGAAGTTAAAACAATTATCCAAGGGAAAGGGCTGATTATAGTTGTAAAAAGAGACAATAAAACCTCAAACAGGAAAAAAGTATTTAATACTTTAACAAAATGCAAAATAAAAGTAACCAAGTTACAAAACGTAAATTCCTTTGGTTCAATAATCACACCACTATTTTACCTTCCAATGGCTACAAACATCATCCCTTCAAAGTGAAGTCAGACTGTTTCCCTCATATGAAGACATCATGTCAAAACCATCACATACCCCACTGTTCAGTGAAACTGTTGACAACCCACAGGAGACAGAGCTGTTGGGGAGGAAAAGGGGGGACAGGATGAAGAGAAAAGGGGGACTCCACACATGCAGAACAAGTCGGGTGTGGGGGACTCTGTGCTGGGTCACTATGGTAGGAATCCTACTCCTGTACATGCTACATGAGGCTGAGGACCTTGCTACGATTACATAGAAACAGACAATCCAGTGACCCTGAGCGCTCCCAGGGAAACAGAAACAAAAACAAAAAACCAGAGGGGCCGAGGTGAGAAAGGATGGCAGCAACGGGACAGAAACCAGGGAACAGCAGTTTTGCAGACAGGGAAATGAACTTAAAGAAGTGAGTGTCTGGACAAAAGACAGTTTATGGCACTCGGTATGAAACTTCATTTCCTTCTACTCTGTGCAAGAGGAGAATGAGATGGGTAAGAAATCAGTAGAGCCGGGGCTCTCATGGTATTTTTGCCATCTTTAGGGAAGAGTGCCCAGGAGGTCTTAAGGTTTTCCCAGGTGTCTCCTGAACCAGAGGTCTTCTGGATCCCTGTGGCTCTGGCTCAGAGGGATCCAGGGAAACTGAGAGCTAGGCCACCTGATCAGGACAGAAGACAAGGGCCTCCAATCTGCCCCTAAATAATCCTGAAACAGTCATAATAAGCTAAGAGAAATTTAGCCATCTGGGATCAGACCCCATCACCTAAATGGGGGGTAGAGAGAGGAGAGGAGTCATGGAGGTGGAAATGAGCTAAAGGCTAAAACTAGAATAAGCTTAAGGTAGGTATTGTATTCAATAAATACTTGAATTAATAAGAGAATAAATGAATACTGGAGACAATGCATGTTCGGTTCCATGAGAAATACTGGTTCTGTTAAAGAGCCTGGCTGAGGGCACTCTTGGGGTACACATTATTTCTGTGCCATTCTGTTGCACCTGTATGTTACCACATTATGTAACACATACAAATGTATGTTATTATATCATGACCCTGGCAAATGAAACAAATGATAGTCAGTGCAGATTTCAACAGTTAAATAATAAAATCTGTTTGATTGGTTGAGATTGTGGGGGGAAAAGGTAGAAAGCCAGCTCAGCTTTCCTTCTCTTCTTTCTCCTCCTAGTAATGACAAGAGTACACCAGATCCTAGAACAATGAAGAAGACAGACCTGCTGAAACATCTTAAAACATGCATTCAGGACGGTTCAAGCAACCTCTCTCACTTTCCCCTTCCCTCTCAGCAGTCATTTCTTGGACAGGGAGGCAGTGGTAGATTCTGACAGCGAGATCTGACTACACTTCTCGAAGATGACCTCGGCTGAGAACTTCGGCAGCCCCTGATCCAGGGGGCACTCGTCCACCAGGCTGTTCATAGGCGTGGGGGGCAGTGGAGGCTCCTCCTCATCCTGACTCAGTCCAGAAAGCAGGGAGTTGCCTGCCCTGTCCAATTCTTTGTCCACCTGCTCCCTTGACACACCCTCTGTCTCAGGCTGTCCTAAAGGGATGTTCGTGGAGTCAAAATACGCTGCCAGGGCTTCCTGGAGCAGAGGCAGAACTTTCTTTCGAGAGATCTGGGTGTTGCCTTGAAGATAGGCTTGGAGGTTAGGGTGGCTGGTTGGGACAGGGGTCAGCTTCAGGGATGGAGAGTGAGAACGTTCCAGGATTCCACAGATCTAAAGAGGAGACAAGATGGGGAGATGGTATATAAGGTGGTGAAGCAAAAGGCTGAGACTTCTAAGAGACTTCTCTAGCAAAGGAGAAAAAAAAATGTTGTTTTCTTTAATTTAAATTAAGTCATCCAGAGTTGTTTCATTGCTTGCACATCAGCTAATACTGATTACTAATACACAGTATTTTAGAAACTGAAGAAACATTTGAGACCATATATTTCATTTTATTAATAAGTAAACCAAAGTCCAGAGAGATTTGATGTCTTGAACACAGATGATGGTAGAGTCTGAACCAGAATCTGGGACTCTCCGCTCCTAGGATTTTGTTGTTTCCAAGGGTACTGCTGTTTAAAAACTTGAATTCTATTCTTAGCTGAGATGGGCCAAGCATCTGCATTGAAGTCAGGGAAACAACAGAGGCAGAAAGAATGAATAGATCAAATGGGGCTGGGAAGTATGCCAGGCACTGTGCCATGTCTGGTCATTTTCAAATACTAATTTTCTCAATCCTCACAACTACCTTACTGGTTGGTATTACTATTACCCTCATTTATAGTTAGGGAACCTGAAGCTTAGATAGATTAGGTAACTTGCCAAAGGTCAACTCTGAATCAAGCAAAGCTGATAGTTGAACTCAAGTCTGTCACTAGAGCAGTGTTCTAAATTATTATATACCATTCTTACCAAAGGAGAAAGGGAGGAAATGGTAGGGCAGACGGTAAAAAGAAGACTGCCATTTTCTAGCACGGAGGCAGCCAGGGCGATGGTCAAGTCATCAAAGGGACTGTGGCAGGCAGAGAGGGGAGATTCAGGAAAGTGGGGTCAAAGGACCCTTTCCTTCATGACATGATTACCAAGAGTACCTTGTGCCCAGCAATGAACTTCACATATGATACTATGTTTCACTATCATATCACACTAGGTAGTAATATGCCCTTTATGGACTCGGAAGTCAACTGACTTCCCTTTGGTCAAAGTGCCAGTAAGTGGCAAATCTGGGACAGGAAAGCCTATTTATCTACCTTTAAAAGGGTAGTTCTTTCCACAATGCCAAACTTACTTTCCATTGAATGAAATTATGTTTGCTTCCTGGAGGAGAAGATAAAGACAGAGAGAGGTGGGAAAAGGCAGACATACCTTTTATGAACAAAAAGATTATCTGGCTGTATCCAGACTAGTCTAGCAGTCCCCATTGCTAAGAAATCCAAAGCATCTCTGGACTGCCTTAAGTCCACTTTTAAATTCTTCCCTGAGTTTATGAGTAATCAACAGAGGAAAAGAAAGGTGGAGAAGTGAGAAAGGTGGCCAAATGGAAGATCAGAGTTAAAAACCAAACCTGCTCCTCAACTACTCTGCACAGTTAGCACAGAGTAACCAATCCTTGCCCGGTTAAAGAGTGAAAAAGGTTTCTCTTCTGTTTTCAGTTTTTAAAGCAATAAGGTAAAAAGAAAGAAATTGATTTCCAGGAGTTAGGAATTAGTGATTAAATCAAGTTTTAACTCCAGATTTATAACAGGTTCTTTTAGCCCAATTTCAAGTCCTACTAAGTAGGAACCGTGTCTCTAATTTTCTTTGGAATCTCCGTTTCTCACCAATAGCATGATTAAGCATAGTCATGTATAGAGAAAATGGAAAAAAGGAAGGAGGGGAGATTCCGGAAACAGATCAAGGACCTCTGTATAAATACAAGAACCAAGGAGAGGTCTTTATAGAACAGAGCAGTACACACAGGCTGAACTCCATAGGGCCCCTAAGATAAAGACTTACCGTCATTCGAAGTGCTGCGTGGGGACAGAAAACAGCCAACTGCCGCACCGGCTCATTGTAAGTGCTGAAAAAGATAGTCATGGCAACCAGGGCATCACAGCTGTGAGCTTGGCAGAAGGCATGGAGATCTGCAAGGAGGCCAGACCTCTGCAGAAAAGCCTAAAGCAGAAGAAACGGACAGGGCTGAGGGCTACAGCTGGACCCTTGTTATCATCCCCACAGAAGATGCTTATGAAAGGCTTCTTTGCATGATAACCTGGGACTTGTACTCCATAAAAAAGGTATCTAGTATTTACTCTGTGCTACATATGTGCTGGAAGGCAACATACAGAATGAGGAGAATATAGGCTTTGGGTTCAGACAGAATTGGTTTGAAAATCAGCTCTATTGCTGCTCAGTTATATGATCAAGGATCCCTGATCATAAGTTTCCTCGTGTAAAATGAGGATAAATTATTTATCAGACATGATTGTTTTAAGAACTAAAAAGGGGCCAAAGAACTAAATAGACAGTTCTCCAAAGAAGACATAAGGATGGCTAACAAACACATGAAAAGGTGCTCAACATCACTCATTATCAGAGAAATGCAAATCAAAACCACGATGAGGTACCATTTTACACCAGTCAGAATGGCTGCGATCCAAAAGTCAACAAGCAATAAATGCTGGAGAGGGTGTGGAGAAAAGGGAACCCTCTTACACTGTTGGTGGGAATGCAAATTAGTTCAGCCACTATGGAGAACAGTGTGGAGATTCCTTAAAAAATTGCAAATAGAACTGCCTTATGACCCAGCAATCCCACTGCTGGGCATACACACTGAGGAAACCAGAATTGAAAGAGACACGTGTACCCCAATGTTTATTGCAGCACTATTTATAATAGCCAGGACATGGAAGCAACCTAGATGTCCATCAACAGATGAATGGATAAGAAAGCTGTGGTACATATACACAATGGAGTATTACTCAGCCATCAAAAAGAATACATTTGAATCAGTTCTAATGAGGTGGATGGAACTGGAGCCAATTATACAGAGTGAAGTGAGCCAGAAAGAAAAACACCAATACAGTATACTGACACATATATATGGAATTTAGAAAGATGGTNTGGAAGCAACCTAGATGTCCATTAGCAGACGAATGGATAAGAAAGCTGTGGTACATATACACAATGAAGTATTACTCAGCCATTAAAAAGAATACATTTGAATCAGTTCTAATGAGGTGGATGAAACTGGAGCCGATTATACAGAGTGAAGTAAGCCAGAAAGAAAAACACCAATACAGTATACTAACGCATATATATGGAATTTAGATGGTAATGTTAAACCTGTACATGAGACAGCAAGAGACACAGATGTATAGAACAGCCTTTTGGACTGTGGGAGAGGGAGAGGGTGGGATGATTTGGGAAAGTGGCATTTTAACATGTATGATATCATAAATGAAACAAATCGCTGGTCTAGGTTCGATGCAGGATGCAGGATACTTGGGACTGATGCACGGGGATGACCCAGAGAGATGGTGTGAGGTGGGAGGGGGGAGGGGGACCAGGATTGGGAGCTCATGTACACTCGTGGCTGATTCATGTCAATGTATAGCAAAACGAATACAGTATTGTAAAGCAAAACAAGCTAAAAAAAATTTTAAAAAAATGAAAATCAAAGGAGTAATTTAAAAAAATGAAACAAATTAGAAGGCAGTAGTATTCAGAACAAAGACTATAAACAAGGGATAAAGACAGTAATAATAGAATCAATTGATATAATAATGCTAAATATTTAATCACCTAATTGAAAGAGTTTCAAAATACTTAAGTGAAAGGTGATAAAACTGAAAGGTTAAGTTCATAGTGTTGTCAGATTTCAATACCCCTCAGTAACTGATACAGTAGACAAAATCAGCAAATATATTCTAGACTTAAAGAGGCATATCAACTAACTTGACCTAGTTAGGATTTACAGAACTTATCACCCAACAGCAGAATATACACTCTTCAAGTGCACGCAGAATATTTATCATGATAGACTACTTTATGGATCATGACACAAATCTCAATATATTTATTTCTTAATTGATTTGATAAATGTGGTAAGAGCATTTAACTTGGGCTCTACCCTCAACAAATTCTTAAGTGCACAATACAATAATGTTAGCTACAGGCACAGTGTTGTATAGCATGTTTGTAGAACTTATCTGCAAATTCCCATTCCCGACCTAGTCCCTGGCTATCATTGTATTCTCTGTGATTTTGTCTACTGTAGATATAAAGTGGAATGATGCAGTATTTGTCCTCCTGTTACTAGTTTATTTTATTTAGCATAATGTTCTCCAGGTTCATTCGTGATGTGTTTGGCAGAGTGTCCCCCTTTTTTCAAGGCTGAATAATATTTCACTCTAGGATGGACATTTTCTTTATCTGTTCATCTGTGGATAGAAATCTGTGGACAGGTTGTTTCTGTATCTTGGCTATTGTGAATAGCGATACAGTTATCCATAGACTGCACATATCTCTTTGAGATCCTGATTTCAATTTTTTAAATATATCAGAAGTGAGATTGCTGGGTCATAAGATAGTTTTATCTTTAAAAATCTCAATAAATTTAAAAGTGGTTAAAATCATGCAATGTTCTCTTACCACAATAGACTTAAGTCAGAAATGAGTAACATCCTACTTTAAACCAGCTAGAAAAAACAATATTTTCTCACTAGCTTCCTCATAAGCTCCAGGATCATTCTCATTGGATCAGTTGGTCATTTGCTTCTCCTTCCACCATTTACTATGCTAATTGGCCAAATCTGTGTCAAATATTCACCCTAAACACATGGGCTGAGAATAGAAGAGAAATGACTCTCTAAAGAAATATCAAAGTGATGTTACCAGAGTAAGGATTCTGGGGAAAGCAAAATTATCAGCTATCCACTACCAAAAGCTACTAGAATTAATTGGTGAGTTTAATGAGGTTGCAGGGTACAAGGTTAGTATTAAAAATGTATTACTATTAACAACAAACAATTGTAAATTAAAAGAAATGTCTTACCAATAACATTAAAAATATAAAATACCTAGGAATAACTTGCAAGAGAAGTGGGAAAACTTACACACTGAAAAGTACAAAGTAGAAGTGCTGGTAAGTAAATTATAAAATATGTTGCATTGAATGAAAGTTACCTTTTGGGTCACCTCTAAGAATTTGGTGTGTGTTATCAAAAACTTCTATGTAACTTAATTGTAAGTAACACATTCTGCTTATACTGTAAAAGGATTTCAGTTCAGTTCAGTTCAGTCGCTCAGTCGTGTCCGACTCTGCAGGATGTCAAAACAAAGGGCCTTCCCAGGTGGCACTAGTGGTAAAGAACACGCCTGCCAATGCAGGAGACAAGAGGTGTGGGTTTGATCCCTCAGTGGGGAAGATTCCTTGGAGGAGGGCATGGCAACCCACTGCAGTATTATTGCTTGGATAATCCTGTGGACAGAGGAGCCTGGCTGGCTACAGTGCACAGAGTTGCAAAGAGTCAGACACAACTGAAGCAATTTCGTGCACACCCACGTCAAAACAGAGAGTTTAGAGAACTGATGAGATTGAATAACCAGATATGGAAATGGCCAGGGGAGTGGGTAGATGAATGAGATTGAGTAACCATGTATGGAAATGGCCAGGGGAGTAGGTAGATGGAGTTCCAGCCAAAGAAAGGTCAGTCCAGGGTTTTACTCCTGGCTTTGCTGCTACTGGACACTGACAATAATAGATCCCACTTCTTTCTTCAGTGATTTTTCCAGTCTCCCCTGTATCTTTGCCACACCCTCTCAAGAATCAAAGTTGGTGGGATCAAATGACTGGCCAAGTGGGTACTCCTCCTGTCAAAGAGTACAAAGCGGGAGGTTCTGGCCTCTTCTGCCACGGAAAATGGGACCCTGCCTCCTACTAGCCCTAATACAATGAAATATTCTTCCCAATAACAAGGAGGTTTGAATTACGGTTTTTTTTTTTTTTTTTTTTATGGAGACATAGATCTGTTATAGATCTTCTGATTCCTGATGATTACAGTATCATTTCAAATTTTCCCAGTGGTTGAAATAATGCAAACAGTACAGGCTCTTATTAAACTGTGGCCCTTGCATGATTGGAGAAGTCTGGAGTGGGCCATTATGTTCCCTGAAATTGTATGCAGAATTTTGGTACATGTGGATTTCTTACCGCGGGGGAGGCGGGGAGGAATCTCGAAGGGGCCCACAATGTATTAAAAAAAAAAATTATGTGGAACGTTCTATAAAATTACTTTCTGGATATGTCTAATCAAGGCTATGCTTTTTCCTATGGTCATGTATGGATGTGAGAGTTGGACTGTGAAGAAGGCTGAGTGCTGAAGAAGCTGAAGAATTGATGCTTTTGAACTGTGGTGTTGGAGAAGACTCTTGAGAGTCCCTTGGACTGCAAGGAGATCCAACCAGTCCATTCTGAAGGAGATCAACCCTGGGATTTCTTTGGAAGGTATGATGCTAAAGCTGAAACTCCAGTACTTTGACCCCCTCATGCGAAGTGTTGACTCATTGGAAAAGACTGTGATGCTGGGAGGGATTGGAGGCAGGAGGAGAAGGGGACAACCGAAGATGAGATGGCTGGATGGCATCAGGGACTCGATGGACGTGAGTCTGAGTGAACTCCGGGAGTTGGTGATGGACAGGGAGGCCTGGCGTGCTGCGATTCATGGGGTCGCAAAGAGTCGGACACAACTGAGCGACTGAACTGACCTGAACTGAATGAAATTTCCTTTTGTTTGTATTAATTGTCACTGGTATTACTTCCTTTATCCACTAGATGGCAGTGTTGCATGGTGTTTTCAAACCAATCGCAAGTATTACAGACATGGAAGAAAAAGTGCATTTAAATGGCACGTTCTCAAGATGACTTTAAGGCTGGAAAAATTTAAGAAATCACAAAGTTCATGGACCCCCCCCCCCATCCCCGCCACAGGTTAAGGGAGAGGTCTGACTGAAAACAGGTCTTTGGGAAAATCTAAAGAATTCCCTGATGGGAAGGAACGCTTGAAGCTTGGGCTCTTCAGTCATAACATGCTGTACGGATGTGCCTCTGGCCGCTGAGGGACTGGAGAGATACTGGTTGTGGACTTTGACTCTTTGGCACTGAAACATTTGTATATTTTAGTTATATTTGTGACGAAAGCCTGTCTTTCTCCCCTGAGGCAGAAGGGTTGAGGAGGCTTTGGTTAGGAGGGAGCTTGCCCAGAGCCTTACTTTGACTAAGCTTCTTTACAGCCTTCCCATACCTTGCAGTTATGTGCTTGATGTTCTTTCCACAGCCAAAAGTAACCCAATAAATGTGTGTATATGGAATATTGATGACACATAAGGAACATACTATACACTGATGTTTGGATTCCTTCTCAGACATGAAGAGAGAGGAAACTCAAGGCAAATGGGGAGACCACTTGGGCAAAGTGGCTGTATAGATTCTCTGTAGTATCCCTTGTGTTCAGTTCAGTTCGGTCACTCAGTTGTGTCCGACTCTTTGCAGACCCATGGACTGCAGCACGCCAGGCCTCCCTGTCCATCACCAACGCCCAGAGTCCGCCCAAACTCATCTCCATCGAGTCGGTAATGCCATCCAGCCATCTCATCCTCTGTCATCCCCTTCTCCTCCCGCCTTCAATCTTTTCCAGCATCAGGGTCTTTTCCAATGAGTCAGTTCTTCACATCGAGTGGCCAAAGAATTGGAGTTTCAGCTTCAACATCAGTCCTTCCAATGAACACCCAGGACTGATCTCCTTTAGAATGGGCTGGTTGGATCTCCTTGCAGTCCAAGGGACTCTCAAGAGTCTTCTCCAACACCACAGTTCAAAAGCATCAATTCTTTAGCACTCAGCTTTCTTTAAAGTCCACCTCTCACATCCATACATGACCGCTGGAAATCCTTGTGTACAGACCACTAAACAAATTATGAGGAGGAGCCATGGCATGTGCTCAGGACCCACCTCTGAGCACCCAAAATTCTTTTTTTTCCTGACCATGTTGTGAGGCTTACAGGGTATTAATAATTTCCCTATCAAGGGTCAAACCCAGGTCCATGGGAATGAAAGCCCTAACTCCTAACCACTGATTGGCCTGGGAATTTCCCTTTCCTCCCAGAATTCTTGAAGTGCCTAAGTCTCCAAAAGATGTGCTATTTTCCCTTCCACTTCCTTATTTTCTTTTTTCTCTGATCCTTTTTAATTTTGGTAATATCCTCAGCCACACTGTAGCCAAGACCGGAACAAAAGTGCTCACCATCTATACCTCTTTCCACTAAAGCTAATAATATTGAGTCAATAAAGTATCTTTTAAAAGAGCAACCTTTTCATTTGTGCTGATAAACATATGTAACTATATCTAACATTCAATGTTTTGTCTTAATTTCAGTAAGCTACTGTGAAGGTCACTATGATGGATAGTTCTTGACTCTACAGATCACTCTCCTTTCTGCCCAGGATGCTGGCTTTTACATCCTCTGACTTCGTGCTCGGTTTGGCCAACGGGAGGCAACACCAAGAAATAGGAAAGTGAGAGGTGAGAAGCTACTTCCCTATGCCTGTCTTCTTCCAGGTGGCGCAGTGGCAACAACTCTGCCTTTCTGTGCAGGAGACTCAAGAGACGCAGGCTGGATCCCTGGATCGGGAAGATCCCCTGGAGGAAAAAATGACGACCCATTCCAGGATTCCTGCCTGCAAAATTCCATGGCTAGAGAAGCCTGGTGGGCCCAGAACATGGGGTCACAGAGAGTCGGACACAACTAAACACACACACTCTCTGCTCGGTCACTAGGTAGGTTCCCTGTGCCCTCGATCCTTTGCTAGAAGTCGTCTTTTCTGTCAGGTAACTCTCTCCTGCAGTTGGTTAGCTCCTGTCGAATAAGTCTCTCCTGTCGCTGGGGCTTTGCGGTTTCCAGCAACTTCTTGTTCCTATAGGTCTAGGGTTAGCAGTAGCCTCCTGCTCTGGTAAATCATCAGGTGCTTCATTCTCCCGGGTTTTTTTCTAACCCTGCCTTCTCCTCTGTAAACAGACCCTTCAATTCAATCTCTTCAATCTTTTCATCTGTTTTTACTCAAAAATCCTGACCTGTTCAATGAAACTATTCAATTTCTATAGTATGAGATTCCTTATAAATGTCTGTTTGTGATGTTGAATTTATGTGTGAATTTTCAAGTTCGAATGTTAATGGTCAAGATTTATTAGACTGACTTTGAAAACATTTATTAACTTTAAACATTAACCTTTAACCTTAAACATTATTTAAGGTTAAATAGTATCTTTGAGAGACAACATAATTTGAACTAAATTAGAGAGGGATGCTCAGAGCTGAGTCTTATGTCCTCTGATATTGGGAAAGGGACAGATTTCAAAATATAAAATAGTGGATTAGAAAGAACCTCATTAGCAACTTTACCTTGATGCTATAAGGAGTAATCATATGAGTCAATCAAGGAGAAGTAGTTGAC
This sequence comes from Neotragus moschatus, assembly GCA_006410615.1. NCBI lineage: Eukaryota > Metazoa > Chordata > Mammalia > Artiodactyla > Bovidae > Neotragus > Neotragus moschatus. Next base: position 944,591 of record SJYA01000573.1, on the reverse strand, counting down.
TGCACCACATTTCCAAAAGTAACATATTCCAAAGACAACAAAAGAGATGATATTGAAAGATATCAAGTTCCTACAAACTTTATTGTTGAAGATCTGCTGGGATAACTTTCAAAATGACCAGTATCCTAAGAGAATGCTGCTGCTGCTGCTGCTAAGTCTCTTCAGTCGTGTCCGACTCTGTGCAACTCCATAGACGGCAGCCTACCAGGCTCCCCCGTCCCTGGGATTCTCCAGGCAAGAACACTGGAGTGGGTTGCCATTTCCTTCTCCAATGCCTGAAAGTGAAAAGTGAAAGTGAAGTCACTCAGTTGTGCCCGACTCTTCATGACCCCATGGACTGCAGCCTACCAGGCTCCTCCAACTATGGGATTTTCCAAGCAAGAGTACTGGAGTGGGTTGCCATGACCTTCTCTGCCTAAGAGAATACCAACATGTTTATATAACAGAGAGTTAATGAGTTCTGTAGGAAAAAAATTTATATTAAGCCTAGGTTTCTATGTAAAGGCCAAAAGAAAAAAAAAACCAAAAAACTAGAAAACAAAAATCTCCAAGAAGGGAAAGTAATTTTGTGTCAAAGATACTCTAAAGCAGGTAGTTTTGACAATAAAATGATTAAGAAGTGAAACAGGGTACTAGTCAGTGCTATAATATCTTGAGGAAATGTCTGATTTTGGTTTGAACTTAGAAAAAGAGGAAGAATGAAAAATTTCTGAAGTCATTTTCTTACATGCATCAGTTCAGTTCAGTCGCTCAGTCATGTCCGAGCTCTTTGCAACCCCATGAATCGCAGCACACCAGGCCTCCCTGTCCATCACCAACTCCCGGAGTTCACTCAGACTCACACCCATCGAGTCAGTGATGTCATCCAGCCATCTCATCCTCTGTCATCCCCTTCTTCTCCTGCCCCCAATCCCTCCCAGCATCACAGTCTTTTCCAATGAGTCAACTCTTCACATGAGGTGGCCAAAGTATTGGAATTTCAGCTTTAGCATCATTCCTTCCAATGAACACCCAGGACTGATCTCCCTTAGAATGGACTGGTTGCATCTCCTTGCAGTCCAAGGGATGCTCAAGAGTCTTCTCCAACACCACAGTTCAAAAGCATCAATTCTTCAGCACTCAGCTTTCTTCACAGTCCATACGTGACCACTCCTCACATCCATACATGACCACTGGAAACACCATATCCTTGACTAGACTGAACTTTGTTGGCAAAGTAATGTCTCTGTTTTTGAATATGCTGTCTAGATTAGTCATAACTTTCCTTCCAAGGAGTAACTATCTTTTAATTTCATGGCTGCAATCACCATCTGCAGTGATTTTGGAGCCCCCNCTTAACCATTTCCTTCACCTTTTTTCTTTTTCCTCTCTAGCTTTGGGGAGGTGACACTGCCTGTCCTCCCACCCTGGGTCTCTGTAAGTCTGGGTTTCTAGAGGCGCTCGGGCAGAAGGAGTAAGTAAAAGAAACGCTACCTTTCCCCCGTTTAATTACACCTTCCCCCTCTCCCTTGCTAACAAGTAGACAGGGCACTGTGGTGGACTTATTCTGAGGGGAAAATCTAAACCATTAGTTGCCTGAAGATTTGGGTCAGAGTGAGAGGGAGATTGGAGCGGAACCGTACGCTCTTGAAGGGAGAATAAAGTTCCTGGAGTGGGAGGGGGGACGTGTCTTCTTGAAGCTACAGACCTGATTCCTGTGATTCTTCTAACTTCTGGCTATTTATTGCCACTGGGCTCGCAGAGAGTCGGACACGACTGAAGCGACTTAGCAGCAGCAGCAGCAGCAGCAGGGAGGAGCAGGGGCTGTTTCACCTCTCCTGTCCGCTACCAGAGGATGATTCCAGAAAGTGTAGGACTTAGTTAAGAGGGGAAGAATGAATTCCTTGTTTGTTTAAGTACCTGTGAGTCTCAAAATGCGTCCTGCCCTCCAGTACTCCAGGCTCGCTCCACCCGTGTGCACCGTGTAGCCTGGAACTGTTGCATTACACTTCCTCCCTCTTCTGAAGGATTAGCCCACTTAGCTTTCAACCCAGTTTCTCTGAGACCCAGCTTCCTCTGGTAGTCCAGTTCTGGGTTCTTTTGGCTCACTGGACTGCCCAGCCCCCACTTAATTATAGATCATTTCTGGCATTTGGATAGAAAAGATAAGAAGTAAGCCCTGTTTTTCTCCAAGCTTTTAAAAAATTGTCCCAGGCTCTGCTTTCTGCTTCTGAGGCTCATTCTAAATGTCTTTTGGGAAGGAAGGAAAAAAGGAGAGAGATTAAAAAAAAAAAAAAAAAAAGGTGTAAGGCCTGCAGGCAAATTTTGCTACTCGGATTCTAAATTAATCACATGGAAATGAGATACAGCTAGCATAGAATATATTTGAATCAGAAGGATGATCAATTTGGGTGACTAGTCTTATTTCCATGACTTTTACGTTCCTCAACTTCACCTCCGAGGCTTTACCTTAGCCCTAAATCCTCTCTGATTGCGAAAGGAAGCATAGTCTCAGGTTAGGAGGAAGCAAGAGAAAAGATTTCCAACAAGTTTATTTCTTTACCTTTCTCACCCTGACCTAGGTGGAGAGGGGAGCAAGGAGGTTGAGAGAGATATTTTCCAGGAGGCAGGGTCTGTGGCTTTTTATCATCTACTATCCATGGTGTTAATTAAATGTCATGCTTAGTGCTGGGAGAGAGCAGGTTAAACAGGTCCAGAGTTGACATTTAAAATGACCTAGATGGGAATAGATTGAAAGAACATTTGCACAGATAGGTCAATATAGAGGGAGTAATTTTTTAAAATGTAAATCAATAATCAGTATTCTCATATTCCATGTAGTGAGCAAGGGAGAACTGGGTTTGAGCAGTTTTCAGAGCCTAGAGGAACTGAGAAGTTGCTACCCCAACTCCAGCTGGCAAGAGAAGCTTACTGGAAGAATGGGGCTGGGTGGGGTGGGACAAGTTGTACCTCTACTCTGAAATTACTTATCAGAACCCATCTCTGTTTCAAGTCACCTTCCCTGCATTTCCCCTCTCCAGCCTACAGGAAGCTCCTCCCAGGATCTTTTTGTTGTGGTTTGCAATTGTAAAGCTGGAATTGTAAAGGTGGAGTCCTTCAAGGAGAAAGACTTCTTTCTCACCAGTGTTTCCCCTTTAGGGGTATGATACTGACTCTTTTTCTTCACCCCAAGCACTGTTTAGCTCTTTGGCCTTGGGCTGAAGCAGAGAAAACAGGGCCCTAAAGATATAAACCCTGTGTGCTCAGGATGTTCCCTGAAGAGTCAAGGGCAGGGGTGGAGGATGAGGCAGAGGATTTACCCTCATTCCAGCTATGGTGGGTTTTACTGACATACTGCTTACTTCAAGGTTAGCTAAAGATCACTGTATTAAGATCACTGTCTGTATTGTATGAACATTTCTTTCTCCATCTCTTTTCCTTCTTTCTCCTTTTGCTCTCCCTTTCTATCTTGTCTTCATTCCTTGTCGTTTCTGTTTCAGGAAAGCTGATGCCACCCAGTGTCTTCAATCCCACCAGAATTATCACTTCCAAACCTTCGAGTCCTGTACCCTCTTTGGTCCCATCTGGTCACAGCAAGTTAGAGGTGACAGCTCAGCCTGGGACCCTTCTGTTTAACCTAAAACTGTACTGCCCGTAGCCTGGAGTGGCTGAACAGACGCTCACCAAGCCTTCTGCACTACATTCCTTTTCCGAGATTTTTCTGGGTCTGTTTACTTTTCAGCCCAATGATTTCCTTCTTATTGGATCCGTCTCCCTTTTGCATATCAAGCTTAGAGTAAGGTCAGTCTCTGAGGACAGTAAAGTCCTTTGGTGCCCCTCAGTCAGCCCTTCCTGACCATGGAACACCATCAACCTGAGCATCCAGCCCCTGGTGAGGCTAGGACTGAAGAAGCAGTCAGCCCTGAAAACCACAAGGTCTTGTCAGAACCCAAAGAGCACCCTCAGGACAAGGATGCCAAAGAGGCAGACGGGGCAGCTGGAGAGCAGGAGCCAGTAGACCAAGCTTCACTGCCAGCCCAAGGCCAGGATAACTCCAAGTCCCCTCCACCAGATGCTAGCTCAGGCCAACCAGGGCCAGCCCAGGAGACTCGACCTGAGACAGAGACAGCGGAGGCCTGCTTTAGGCTCCAGGAGCTTCCCCAGTCCCCTAGGGCCCGACAGCCTGAGCTAGACTTCTACTGTGTCAAGTGGATCCCCTGGAAAGGAGAACAGACACCTATCATCACCCAGAGCACCAACGGTCCTTGCCCTCTCATCGCCATCGCGAACATCCTTTTTCTTCAGTGGAAGGTGAGAGGCGGTTTGGATGGAGTCTTAGGAAATGTTGATCATTCTGCTTTTCTCAAACCTGTCAAACTTTCCATTTTCTTCCTTTATCTCCAGGCTGAACAAATGAGATAAGATATTTGCAAAAACAAGACAATTGTCTGTCCTACTCCTGCATCTTCCACTGTCTAGCAAATGGGAATGCCTTGCAGCTCTTCCCATTCAGTCCCTTGCTCCAGTTGCAAGCTGTTTTTGCCCACTACACCTGACTGCTGGATAAGCCCTGCCCTCCTCCCACCTTTCTCTGGGTTCCTCCTTCAGTGCTCCATGAAGGAAAGCACACACCTGGCTCACTTTTTTTTTTTAATTTAATTAATTAATTTTTGGCTGTGCTGCGTCTTTGTTGCTGCACACAGGCTTTCTCTAGTTGTGACCGAGTGGAGTACTCCTTGTTGTGGTGCGTGGGCTTAGTTGCCACATGGCATGTGGACTATTCCCAGAGCAGGGATCGAACTTTGTCCCCTGCGTTGGCAAGCCGACTCTTTACCAGTGACTGGCCACCTCTTTGATCTCTCCTTGCCTCCAGGTAAAGCTGCCACCTCAGAAGGAAGTGATCACGTCCGACGAGCTCATGGCCCATCTTGGTGAGTGACTGGGCCTTCAAGAGGAATTACCTGAAAGGTTCCAGTGCTATCTACTGAGCCAGAAATCCAGAGTATTGAGGGACTCCTCATTTGGGAGTCTTATGTGGCAGAGAGGGTAAAGGTCTGTAGGGTTTCTCTGCAAGGCTGGGGAATGAAAAGCAAAAGTCAAAGTGTCAGGAGTCCTGGGTCATCACCCTCATTCTTCCCTTAGCTTTCACATGTGACCTTGAGTGGGTCCTTCACCTTTTGTGGCTTCTTTCTTCCTCTGAGAAATGAAGGCCCTTTGCAACTCTGAAAATCTATGGTTCTGTGATATTACCTCTGTTTTCTTGGAAAAGAGGAAGCAGCTTTTGGGACAGTGGTGGGGTAAGCTGATAAGGAATCCTGTCTTGTAGGAGACTGCCTTCTGTCCATCAAACCTCAGGAAAAGTCAGAGGGACTTCAGCTTAATTTTCAGCAGGTGAGGTGAAAGGTCTGTGAACTGGGGGGTTGCAGGTTCATAAGGGGCACCCAGGCTATTAAGAGAAGCCTTTCTGATGCTTCTCAAGAGGGTTCTTTGAACCATCATTTCTTTCTGCAGGAGGGAGAGAGTGTATCTCTGTCTTAGAAAATATGTTCATTTACATAAGATAAAGAAGGATTGAGAAAAGGGAGGACTTTCCATTGTAAGAGGAAACCAGGGGGGAAGAGCAACAAGATTAAATTTTTTTTCTTCCCTGGAGGTAGGAGTGGAACAAGAAGAGGGAAGGCTAGAATATCCATCATTTTCTTTTTCCACCAGTTTTATTGATATTTAATTGACATATAATACTGTGTAAGGTTTATTTTTTCATTTTATTTTTTTAATTGAAGTATAGTTGATTTACAATACTGTGTCAGTTTCAGGTATATAGTGTGGTCATTCAGTATTTTTGCAGATTAAATTCTGTAATAAGTTATTATTAGATACTGGGTATCTTATAATTAGATTGGCTGGGTATGTGGGACTTCCCTGGTGGTTCAGTGATTGAGACTCTGTGCTTCCAATGCAGGGGGCATGGGTTCGATCCCTGATTGGGGAACTAAGATTCCCACGTGCCTCACGGCCAATTAACAAGTAAATAAATAAAAAATTTTTAAAAAGATACTGGGTATAATTCCATGTGCTATACAGTATATCCTTGTTGTTTATCTATAACACTAAGTTTAAAAGGCACAGTGTGCTGATGTGACCTACCCACCGTTTTCTTTTCCACCCCCAGAATGTGGACGATGCAATGACAGTGCTGCCTAAACTGGCCACAGGTCTGGATGTCAATGTGCGCTTCACAGGTGTCTCTGATTTTGAGTATACACCTGAGTGCAGCGTCTTTGACCTCCTCGGCATACCTCTGTACCATGGCTGGCTTGTTGATCCACAGGTGAGGGTGGGAGGGCCCAAATGAGACTCAGCCAGCTCAAGCTGAGAGAGCAGCAAAACTTTGTGTGGTTAGGGTTAGGGAGGTAGGGAGTAGATTGGCTAGGGAGGGGAACTGGGGTTTCAAGGTTGGATTCAATGTGGAATTCCTTTAGTTTTTTAACTTTTGGGAGGTAACATTCAAGCACAAGCAAGCAATATGAAAATGGGTCAGTTCTTTTAGACATCAAAAGTTTCAGGAAGCTTTTGTCATAGGGTTGCAATCCTTGTGGGCTTGGTTCATTTCCTTCCTAAAAAAAGCTCTCCATTTTGGGGGGTACCACCGACCCCGCTGCCCACGCAGAGTCCTGAGGCTGTGAGTGCAGTCGGGAAGCTGAGTTACAACCAGCTGGTAGAGAAGATCATCACCTGCAAGCACTCCAGTGACAGCAACCTCGTGACGGAAGGTGACCTTCCTCCCTTCTCAGCAATCTTTTGTGGAGGGAATGATGACTCCTGAGGTTTAGGGTTTATCGTCTGTCTTTCCACCACCATGTCCCATGAGAATGTAGGCACCATGAGCGGGAGTTTGGAGAGTTACCTGTTTCGTTCACTGATGTATCCCCCAGTACCTAGTTCGGTGCCTGGTTGCTCCATTAGCATCTGTTTGTTTATTTATTTGGCTGAGTCTTTGTTGTGACATGTGGGATTTTTTTTTTAGTGGCAGCGTGGGCTTCCCAGGTGGTTCAGTGGATAAAGAATCTGCCTGCAGTGCAGGACATGCAAGAGACTCAAGTTTGATCCTTTGGTTGGGAAGATCCCCAGGAGGAAAGGCATGGCAACCCACTCCAGTATTTTTGCCTGGAGAAGCCTCATGGACAGAAGAGCCTGGTGGGCTACAGTCCATAGCGTTGCAAAGAGTAGGACACGAGTGAAGCAACTTAGCATGCATGTACATGCTAAGTTGCTCATTTTTAAAAAATAATTATTTATTTATCTGTGGAGGGTCTTAGTTGTGGCATGTGGGATCTAGTTCTCTTACCTGGGCCCCCTGCATTAGGAGCATAGAGTCTTAGCCACTGGACCACCAGGGAAGTCCCCACCTGCGTCTCTTGGTTGTGGTGTTTAGAATCTAATTCCCTGACCAAGAATCGAATCTGGGCTTCCTGAATTGGGAGCTTGGAGTCTTAGCCACTGGACCACCAGGGAAGTTCAGCATCTGTTGAATGGATGAATACAACCAGGCTTCATGGAAGGGATTTCCCAAGGTGGGACTGATCCCTAGGGCTTTGATAGGGGCTCTGTGGATGATCCTCCTGTGGACTTTGGATTTGAGTCTCCTGTCTCTTTTCTTGTCCTTGCTGCCAGGCCTGATTGCAGAGCAGTTCCTGGAGACCACTGCTGCCCAGCTGACCTACCATGGTCTATGTGAGCTAACAGCAGCTGCCAAGGAGGGCGAACTTAGCGTCTTTTTCCGGAACAACCACTTCAGCACTATGACTAAGCATAAGGTGACGTGGACGTGGAGGTGGGAGGTTGGAGTGCTGTCTGTTTCCTCATGCCTATTTCTTCTGGGTCAGTATTTCAGTCAGGATAAGGTAGATTAAGCTGTGGGAACAAATGACCCCTAAAATCCCTGTGGTTCACCATGACAAAGGTTTATCTCTCATTCATGTTGCATGCCCACTGTGGGTTGGCTACAGTTCGGTCCCACGTCATCTTCAGTCTGGGGCCCTGGCTGACAAAACAACCTTTCTCTGGAACATAGGAGAGCGAGAGGGACACACCATGCACAGTGCTGGCTCTGCTACCAGCTCACTGGCCAGAGCGAGACGTAAGGAGTGAGCTTGCTATCAGTGGGCCAAGAAAGTGCACGTCCTCTCCCAGGAAGGGGCAGTGGGAGTTTGGAACAATACTATAGTTTTCCAAGGCTTCTCTCATGGCTCAGACTGTAAAGAATCTGCCTACAGTGCAAGAGACCCGGGTTTGATCCTTAGGTTGGGAAGATCCTCAGAATGGCAACCCATTCCTGTATTCCTGCCCAGAGAATTCCATGGAAAGAGGAACCTGGTGGGCTACAGTCTATGGGGTCGCAAAGAGTCGAACATGAGCGAGCAGCTAACACACGTAGTTTTCCAAAGCTGGAAATTGTCTAAGCGTTCTAGGAATTGAATAGAAGAGGGAAAGATCTTTGGCTCTTAAAGGATTTATCCTCATAGGCAGCCCATGAGCCCAGAGAACCTTGGGAAGTCGGGTAGGAAGACTCCCGCCCCGAGGACTCCATGCTGAACCACAGTGACTGCCACACTCACACGCCACTGACCACGCACTCAGACAGCCCTTCTGCCCAGCGCCATGTGTCCCTAGTGAAAGATGCACGCACTCACACTGACAGGTCTCAGCTAGCGTGCTGACCAGCCTCACGGGCCCTGCGCCGCTCAGCTCGCTTCTGCTGCGAGCTGCCGCCCTTCCCACCAGCGCATATGTTCTCTCCCGCACAGGGCCACTTGTACCTACTGGTCACTGACCAGGGCTTTCTGCAGGAGGAGCAGGTGGTGTGGGAGAGCCTGCACAATGTGGACGGAGACAGCTGTTTCTGTGACTCTGACTTTCACCTCAGTCACTCCCCGGGCAAGGGACCCGGGACGGGAGGTGGGAGTGGCTCCCCGGAAATGCAGCGGCAGGTGGACCAGGTATGTGGGGCCTTGGGGGCCGGGGTGGGGTGCAGAGTGCATGTCTGCCTCGGAGAGCTTTGTGCCCAAGGCGGGCCGCCTGTATCTTATCATCTAGAGACTGTGGCTTATGACAGCCGGGCCCCTCTCTAGTCTCTGTGGACCATCTCTCCACTTGGTGTGTGTTCTCTGGCATCACAGATAAAATATGCGGCTGTGTGTTTCTCTCTGGAGAAGGAGTGGGGGGATTGGGAGGATAAGGAAAGGCTGAGCTGGTTTGGAAGCCTAAGCCCAGCCTGGCCAGCCCCCTGCCCCAGCCTCCCTCACTGCCCTTGTTCTTGCCCCTGTCTCTAGGACTACCTGATCGCCTTGTCCCTGCAGCAGCAGCAGCCCCCACCCCAGGGCGCGTCAGGTCTGAGTGACTTGGAACTGGCCCAGCAGCTTCAGCAAGAGGAGTACCAGCAGCACCGAGCGGCCCAGCCTGCGCCTGCACCGGCCCTGTCACCGCAGGTGGGCCTGCTCCCCCTTGCTCTTGGTGCTGCCCCTCCAGCATCCCCGCATCCCCAGCGTGCCACTCCGGCTTCCCCTGACCCAGACTTTTGTTATTCCCACCACATCTCTTCAAGGTTTCCCTCGGGGCCCTTCTGTCTGTCCCTCTGCCCTGGGTCCCCTGCTGTCTTTCTCTCTCCACAGCCCTTCCCAGTCCTGACCCTGCTTCCATCTAGAGTCCCTGTCCTAAGTTCCGCCATAGTTGATGGGTGACCAGCTGTTAAATCTGACAGGGGAGAGGAGCCGCATCTGGACGCCCAGCTGCTGAACGTCGGCAAAGGCCGAAGCAAGAGTCCGACTGTGTCCTTCTGTAGCCCTGCTCGGGCCCGGCTGCCTTGTCTCCCCTTTCAGAGGCGGGGGCTATTTGCATGCTCCCCCTCAACTTGAGATGTGCAGGGTAACTTATTTATGGGATATTGGGGATCAGAGCAGGCAGTGAATGCTAAAGTCAGACTTGGTGACCTCTTTGCCCTCATGTGCTGCCTCCGCTTCCTCCCAGCCATCCAGGGCAACATTGGAGTTGATGGGGTGAGGATTTCTGATTTCTAACTCTTTTCCCCCAGAATAGTCACATTAATGTACAGACTCAGGCTCCAGGGTGAAGTCCCCGTCTAGAATCCATCTCCCCTACTTCCCACCCCCGATTGGCTGGCTCATCCTATAGGCCCATCTGAATCCATCCATCCATCCATTTGTTTCAGGTTTTGATTTGGGTTTCTATCTCTAATATTTGTAATGCCTTCCTAGGAATTTGGAAATAAAACTTCTTTCCTGAGTCTACTGTTTGCCTTACCCTGCAGCTATGCCGTTAAGTATTTGACCCAATTGAGGAATGCAAAGCGTGGTGGTTGGGGGGGTGGCAGGGATGGTAAAGAGGCTAGAGGGGGTGGCCTGTCATTTCTAATTGAGCCAGCAGGCGGAGCCAAAAGTCTGCTTTGTCCTTTCTTGTTTTTTGTTTTTTTTTTCACGTGGATGTTGCTGTTTACCAACTTCAGTATTCTTGCCTGGAGAATTCCAGGGACAGAGAGCCTGGCGGGCTACAGTCCATAGGGTCGCAAAGAGTCAGACACAACTGAAGCGATTTAGCATGCACGTATGTTGTTTAGTTGTTAAGTCATGTTCACCTCTTGCCACACTATGGACTGTAGCCCACCAGGTTCCTCGTGGTCCCTGGTTCTCACTTGTTTTGCCTGAAATTTCCTGGGGAAGAGAGAATAATGGGGGTGAGGGGGGATGCACAGAGGAGGCAGGTTGTTGACAACTGCAGTTTAGAGCCTCAAACAGGACTCCTGTTGAATACCCAAGTGCACATCAAAGGCACTTCCAACATCAAGGCCTCCTCCCAGCCGGTGTCCTGCTCCACCCAAACTTCAGTCAGGGAACACAAATGACAGTGAAGTTTGCCAAAAGAAATCAAGCATCAGCGAGATGTTCTGGCCAGAATTCAGGAAGAATGAATAGGACAGAAACTATCCAAGTGATCTCGTTTTGCACACCCAGGACAGAGCTAGGGGACCCAGGTGCAGACATCCCTTTGAGATGAGAGAAGTGAAGGAATTTAAAAGAAACTTTGAGTTCTGGCCTCAACAAGAAGCTAGAACATGTGGTGCTCAGTGAGGGGTCATCTTATTTGGAGGCCCAGCTGGTCTCCTGCAGGCTCAGCCAAACAAGAGAATCTCAGATCCTTGAGCGTCATGCGGGGATGAGGTCTCAAAGGTCTTCCGCCCTGCACAGGGCTAGTAGGGCTGACCGGCAGTCCCCTTTCACTGCATCCTGCAGACAGGAAAGTCAGATGTGAGAAAGGCCTGCCACCATCATGGCTCAGGCACTCTGTTCTCTCCCTCGTGCTGGTCCAGAGCTTGTTTGGTTGCGTTCTGCACTAAATTAACCAGAGACCCAGGAGTTCTCCAGGCCATGAATATACTCCACTGTGTGCAGGGTGGAGGTAAAGGATGAAGCTCTGGGGCTCCAGGTTCAGAACCAGCCAAGCCTCACCTGGAGGGAAGAGTAGAGGGACTTGCCAAATTTCTTTCTGAACTCGGCTCGGATACTTAGAAGATCAGTCTCGCTTCTAGAAATGAGGATGCGCATCAGTGCTTGGTAATTGGGTTCAGCCTCCTGGTAGAGGAAGAAACAGAAATGGGATGTGGTGGTAGGCAGATTCTCACAGGGCAGGGATTGGGCCACACAGTGAATTATTCTAGGGAGTGCTGGTGAGGAGAGAGTCAAGGAAAAGAGAAATAGACATTATCTAGGGGCAAACATTATCTGTGTCCATCCTCCAGGGAGATGACGTGGCAGGAAAAATCAGTTGCTGTGGGGAATATTTACAGCAATATCACTCATTCCTTCCACATCTTTTCAGGCCTTGCCATTAGCTTAGAGTCTCACTCCAAGAGCAAGGACTCAAGAAAGGATAGAGATGTGCTACCTGTGAAGACTTACAGCATGATAGTCAAGAGACTGTTGACAGGGAATGTCTAAGGAGGACACTCACCCTATCCCTAAACTATCGGTTTCTCCTGGTTAGACCCCTAACCAGGGGTCAGCATCATTCTCTTTCTCTTGTACCTGCAATGGGCCTCTTGCCTTTTGGTTAAAGACAGTAACGGAGGGTTCAGTTTAAAAATAATAGAGGTGAAAAAATAAATAAATAAAATAAAAATAAAAATAATAGAGGTGTATCTGTGCACGTGTGCTAAGTCACTTTAGTAGTGTCTGACTCTGTGCAGCCCTATAGACTGTAGCCTGCCAGCCTCTTCTGTCCATGGTATTCTCCAGGCAAGAATACTGGAGTGGGGCTCCATTTCTTTCTCCGGGGCAGGGGTCAAACCCACTGTCCCTTATGTCTCCTGCATTGGCAGGTGGGTTCTTTACCACTAACGCCACCTGTGAAGTGAAAGTCGCTCAGTTGTGTCTGACTCTTTGCGACCCCATGGACTATACAGTCCATGGAATTCTCCAGGCCAGAATACTGGAGTGGGTAGCCTTTCCCTTCTCCAGCGGATCTTCCCAACCCACGGATCAAACCCAGGTCTCCCACATTGCAGGCAATTCTTTACCAGCTGAGCCACAAGGGAAGCCCAAGAATACTAGAGTGAGTAGCCTATCCCTTCTGCAGGACATCTTCCCGACCCAGGAATCAAACTGGGGTCTCCTGCATTGCAGGCAGATTCTTTACCAACTGAGCTACCAGGGAAGCCCCAATAGAGATATAGTACATCATCAAATCAGGAGCTATAACTGATTATAATAATGTTATCATGAGAGATTTCTAAATAAAGTACTTTGGTTGCAAAAATCCTGTTTGTCTCATGAGCTGGGTACTGCTGCTGTCACCATTTTCTAATATCCTCTTTTTCAGAGTTTCCTCAGGCACCTGACTTCTGAGGCCCTTCCAAGAATTGCCTGAAACCCACACTTATGGCAACCCTACAGATCATAAACTCCTAGAAGAAACAAATAAAAAATGATGAAGGGAATATAGGATGCTATATTTTATTTGGACTCATTGCCTAATTGTCGGTGGGCCTGATGGCTACTTTTTTTTTCACTTTTAATTTAATCTGATTAGTTTTTTGGCTGCACACCTTGTGGGATTTTAGTTCCCCGACCAGGGATCAGCAGTCAGAGCACAGAATCCTAACCACTGGGCTGCTAGGGAATTCCCTGATGGCTACTCTTTTGAATGGCATGTACCATTGGTTTTGTATTGTGATAAAGATTGCTGAGTGCTTCCCAGTATCCATTCTTCCCTTCTTGCAACTCTTGTACTCCACAGTTGTAGAACTGGGGTAAGAGTTGCTCATTAAGTGAATATTCCCAGTGTGTAAAGTGGCTCTCTACACTAAACCTATATCAAACATCATTCTCTTGTTACCTGAGAGTATATTTGGCATCTTATACTGTCCTAGGATCTTTATAAAGAACACTCATTTTATGGTTCAAATTAGTCTGAATTTGGACTACAAGGAGATCCAACCAGTCCATCCTAAAGGAAATCCGTCCTGAATATGCATTGGAAGGACTGATGTTGAAGCCAAAACTCCAGTACTTTGGCCACCTTATACGAAGAGCGGACTCATTTGAAAAGACCCTGATGCTGGGAAGGATTGAGGGCAGGAGGAGAAGGGGACGACAGAGGATGAGATGGTTGGATGGCATCACCGACTCAATGGACATGAGTTTGGGTAAACTTTGGGAGTTGGTGATGGACAGGGAGGCCTGGCGTGCTGCAGTTCACTGGGTCGCGAAGAATCGGACACGACTGAGTGAACTAACTGAACTGTCCTGAATCAGCCATCACTTAAAGGTAATTTTTCTGAATAAATATTTATCACAATTATGTTTTTACATATCTCTCATAAAAGAATAGTATGGAAGTGTCGACTTTTTTTTCTTTTTCTTTTTTTCAGAAAAATAAGCCTGCATCACTTCTTGACCCCTTCTTCTAAGATTAAACCCACAATTTATATCCAGGACTCTAAAGTCCTGTAATCCAAATACATTACAATCACTGCTGGAGTACAGGTTTGTTTTTATGACAGGAACTTAGATAACCACAACTTTTCAAGTGAAACCTAGTGTTCACTCATTATAACAGCACAGGATTTATTGGATAAGTAGAATAATCTACTGTCAAAATGGAAATCTCTGGGTGATAAAATAAATGCTTCTAGATGCTTCCTTGATGGCTCAGTGGTAAAGAATCTGCCTGCCAATGCAGGAGACACGGGTTCAATCCCTGGTCCAGGAAGATCCCACATGCCATGGAGCAGCTAAAGCTCGTGTACCACAACTACTGGCCCGAGCTGGAGAGCCCAAGAGCTGCAACTGCTACAGCCCGAGTGCCCCAGAGGCTATGCTCTACGACAGGAGAAGCCACCACAATGAGAAGCCCGCGCACCACAGCAGAGAGGAGACCCCACTCACAGCAAGTAAAGAAAGGCCTCCCAGCAGTGGAAACCCAGCATAGTCATAAGTAAATAAATAAAAAGAAAACATTTAAGAAAGCTTCTATGTAACATTTTAAATAGTTGTCAATAGGCATCATGGTTTCTTAACCAGTGTACCAAAAACTATTCCATCTTCAAAGTTTGAGTGGGATTTTTATTTATAGGTCTTGGGGGACAGTTGTACTAGAACACCTAGTTGAATGAGCAGAATGACTGGATTCTGTTTATGAAATTACTCAAACCAAGATTGCCAGTTTAAGTTTGGATTATATAGAACAAAGTCTGACCAGTATGGAGAAAGGTGATCTTGGGTACCAAGAGTAGGCTATAGCTTATAGTATAGACCAACACCTATGGAATAGACTCGGAGTTGACATGTGGCAGTTAAATGTCCTATAGGATCATTATGTGTATTGTAGGGAGACTGCTGTGTGACCTTGGGCAAGGTTCTTAACCTCTCTGTGCTTCAGTTTTTTTGTCTATAAATAAGGATGGAGTGTTAATGTGAGGATTTACTGAAACATGCTCAGCAGAGGCCCTGACACACAAGGAGCCCCTCAGAAATGGGCGGCTCTTTCATTCTTTCTAGAGTTATCACCACCCTCATTCTGGCAACAACTGAACCCGGACAAGACAGTGTCTTTATGGAGCAAATTCATATCTGTATCTGGCCATCTAGACATTCATTGGGCCAAAAGTTTTAGCTTTAGGGCCTGATGGGTCAATGGACTTATCTCTAACCACAGCTCCCTCCTGTACTCTTGACAAGACAATTTGTAAACTTAGGAAAAGAGAGCTATTCCATGTTTACAAAGTAACATGAGATGGTTATATTAGCAACAGCATGAAACTTCCTCTCTCTTGCCCTAGAGGTGTCTCCCGTCCGCGTTGGTTCCAAAGCAAGGGGAGGGGAGCGTCAGTCTTACCTGGAGGGCTTGATGAAGTTTATCAGCAAAGTACAGAGGTGTGTTCCGAATCACCAAGGCTGGAAGCAAAGAGGCAAAGATGGAGAGAGACCACCGCCATTCCACAGGAGACCTCTGCCCCGCGGGTTGCAAGCAGATCCCTTACCTAGGCTGAGCAGAGCCACGCAGGCGGCTCCATGGAAACGGGCCCGGACAGTCTTCTCCACCTCATGCCCCGTGTACCACTGGTACTGGTTCAACACTGTGGTGCACACGACAGGGAGTTAGAAAAATAACTGGGGAAGGGGATGGTTATCCCAGGGAAGGGTGAGCCCTCCCCACCTTCCTCAGCCAGAACTCATCATTAGAGCAAGCTGGGGAGACCAGAAGACTCCTGTGTACCTCGGACGAGGTGTTCAGGATTGCGCTGGGTGAAGACAAGGATCCATGTCCTCTCTGTGCTGGGTCCTTCAGCCTGCTTTAATGCCTGGGAGCAGGGAGTAAATCAGAATCACTGGTTGGGGGATTGGGGAGCCACGGTTATGGTGTTCCCAGAATCCATAAACATGGAAAAGCTTATTTTAACCTATAGATTAGTTGCATTTGTTTAACTGTGTAGCACAGCATGCAGGACCTTAGTTCTGCAACCAGGGATCGAACCTATGTCCCCTGCCATGGAAGGAATTAAATAGTTCCCAAATGCTCATGAGAGGAGAATGTGTGAGTTCAGGAGTCAGAGGCCGGATGAGTGGAAAAAACTTCATGTGTGACACTGCCTGACACCCCATGTCCCCCTTACGTCACTGAGGATTCCTTCCCAAGGCAAGGACAGTTGTGCAGGACAACTGGGTGCACAGGTCACCGGCTCTAAGATACAGTGTCTTATGTGCATGACTGTGCAAACTCCCTCACCCCTTGCTCACCTGGACGTCCTGTGCAGCCAGGTTATAGTCAATGATTCCAGTGTAGGCCTCGCGGCCCCCCTAGGAGGAAAAACTCTCAGGAAGACTCTTTGGAGGGCAGTTTTTTATCACCAGACCAACAAACCAAACCCTGGTCTTCCCCCAAAGCCCTCTCCTATTCATTACACGACAGGTGGGTGCTCCCCAGTGGGATAACTCTCTTCCGCCCAGACCAGTCCCTCTTACCTTGGCCAGGGCCAGGAGCAAGTCCCGCAAGATGCCGCTGGTCTCAGACCTGATGTCCTCCACAGCGTCCACTTGGAAATCTGGGATGGGAGCAGGAGCTCTCTGAATCCTCCTGATTTTTACCAATGGAGATACCTCCAGGACCTCTCAGATGCCTGTGCCCTGTCAATCCTGCTGTGCCCTGCTTGATGGCCGCTAGTTCCCAGGATGTAAGGCAGAAGCACCACCGTGGCCACCCTGAAAGCATCTCTAAGCTGCGAGTAACCTGTGCACTGTGGGGTCATGCCCTGTGGGGTGGCCTCATCTCCCGGTGCCAGACTGCTGGGGATGGGAGGCAATCAATCAGTCACTCGGGTGGTGGCCAGACAGTGAAAAGAGGATGGCAGTACTCATATCGTGAAGCAAGATGGCTAGGGCCGGTCCCCCTCCTTGGAAGTGAGGTGAGGTGATGAGGGAGGTAGAATGTGAAGAAAGGGAGAAAGGGAAGGGAAAAAGAGAAGCAGGAAGGAAAAGGGGTAGGAGAAGGGTTAAGAAAATTGGCCAAGGGACTTCCCGGGAGGTCCAGCAGTTAAGACTCCACTCTTGAGGCACGCTGGTTCCATTCATGGTTGAGGAACCAAGATCCCACATGCCCGGGATCTTTTGGCATGGCCAAAAAGTTAAAAAAAAAAAAAGAGGCCGAGGTGGGACACCAAAGGAAAACTGGGGAAAGCAAGAGAAAGAGGAGCTGTGTTAAGATGAGGGTGAGAAAAAACTAGTTCCCAATTAGTGGGTGAGGCATGCAGCAGTCACTGCAGGGACAGCAGCCAGGGGCCGAGAACTGACGCCTGTGAGAGCAGTCCCCACCTTTCCCCCTGGCTGCATCGAGCTTCCATTCGGCCTGGGATGTGGTGTGATGGCAGAGTCAGCAAGGGGCTGGGAAGGTGACTTGGGTGCCCTTGGGACTGTCACAGGGCTCAACCTTGTCATTACCTCGGGATCCACCCTGGAGCCCCAGACCACAGTGTTAATGATTGCTTCTCTCTCTTTAATGATGACAACAGGCTGTCTCCCTGGGGAGACTGAGCCCAGCAGGGGAGGGTGGGGGAGGAGGAGAGACCCTAAGGGAACAACAGAAGCAGACAGGCCTCCCAGGGGCTCCCAGCACGGAGTGCAGGGGAGGCGAGGACTGTCCTGTCCAGCTCTTAGAGTCCCATCCTCCACTCTTACTGTGTTTGTAGACTGCCAGGCACTCCTGTAGCTGGGGTGGGGTTCGGGTGGCAAGAATTTCCAAGGCCACATCTTCAGCAGAACCAGAGCCCTACAAGCAATTGGGAAGCCACTCTGAGACTGAGCCAGGTTGTTAGAATGGTGGGGAGCAGACGCTGACCACTTGTCTTTCTGAGGGTCAACAGGGACTACTTTTCCAGGGGGCTTCTGCCAAGTCCACTCCTCTGGAGTGGGCAAAGGCAAGGCAGTTAACGTATTTTTTCCCTCAATAGGGTCATCGCTCCTGGCAAAGCTCCTCTCCTGGTATCTTCAACGTGCTTAGTTGCTCAGTCCTGTCCGACTCTTTGAGACCCCATGGACTGCAGCCCACCAGGCTCCTCTGTCCGTGGGGATTCTCCAGGCATGAATACTAGAGTGGGTTGTCATGTCCTCCTCCAGGGAATCTGCCCAACCCAGGGATTGAACCTTGGTCTCCCACACTGCAGGCAGTTTTTACTGTCTGAACCACAAGGGAAGCCCAAGAATACTGGAATGGGTAACCTATCCCTTCTCCAGGGATCTTCCTGACCCAGGCATTGAATTGGAGTCTCCTGCACTGCAGGTATATTCTTTACTAGCTGAGCTACCAGGGTACCTTCAAGGCTGCCCTCAATTCCCAGGCATCGAGATGGGCTGCGGGCTGTAGCAGAGCAACGACGATCCTCTCCAGGTTGCCGGAGAGAGCTGCCTGCAAGGACTTCAGTAGATCCTATGAGAAAAAATCCCCATGGCAGAGGACCGGCATGAGGGGGAGAGTCCCAGGTGTGTGAGGAGGTTTGGGAATATTTGGCTGGCTGGCGCTCATCTCAGACCTAACCACCAGGCTTTCCTTCCTCCCACAGACTGGGTTTAGCAGGGGGTAAGGGCTGGTCTCAGCTGGTCTCAACTGCTCTTGTTGTGCCCAAGTTTCCTCGGGGCCTTCTCACCCCAGCCCACAGCACCTGGGAATCAGTGTGGTCTCACCTGCTGGGTGCGTTCATGGAAGGCTCGAGAGATGAGCTGCCTTTGCTCTCGGCTCCGGTTGGTCAGCACGTCCAGAATGGCAATATGGTCCACACCTGAACCAAAGTGAGGGCTGGCCTGTGAGTCTGGCAGAGCCCTGTCAGGGTCTTTACAGAGTTGAGATCACCTTATTCCTTGACTTGAAGCCTCCAGAGGAGGACATGGCAAGGTCTAGGAAAAGCTACATCATCCCTACCACCATTTGATCCTGAAGAAGTTGCCAATGGCATGTAAATCTGACCCCAAAGTTAAGCAAAGGTGGCCTGGTACAGTGCAGAAAATGGCCTTTTGGGATCACAGGTTTGCTTTAGAATCCCAGCTCTGCAATATTTTGAGCTGTGTGATCTTGGGCAAGGCTTTTGACCTCCCTGAGCCAGTTTCCTCATCTGTGAAATGGAAATAGTATGACTTGCTTCACAAGGCTGTTGTGAAAATGGAGATAAATACCTACTGGACACACAGGAATGAAGGCATTCCACAAACATCTATTGAGTATTGTCAGTTCCTCCTTCTAGCTCCTTGGTCTACAGACTGGTTTCTAAAAGATAGATGTCCAAGTGTAGAGGGAAGGGGCTCACCTTGGCCTGCTATGGCCTTCAGCAACTTCTGTACATCCTTGTCCACACTGAAGCTCAAGAAGGTTCTGAGGGTGCCCAGGGTGCCCCAAGCTGCAGTCTGTAAGATATGGGGGTACCAGAGTCTGCCCATGTTTCCCCCCAGTGACCCAGCCAGGCCTTGGCATAGCCTCAGGCTAGGTCTTCCTTTCCTACTCCTCACCCCACCCCCAGCCTCTGCATTGATATAAAAAGAATTTTTAAAAATAATTCTTACAATCTCAGCAGCCCTTACCTTGTTGGCAAGGCCCAGGTGACTGAGGATCTCCTGAGTCAAGGAGAGTCCCATCTTCCTGTGGGTCACAGACATGGTGCTACTGGCTTCCCTGGGGGGGAGCGATATCGGAGCCAATTGAGGGGAATGTCCCCCTAGCCCCTCAGGGCCTCTTTATGACCTCCAGGCATGGGAGCCTGGGAACCCCTTTGCCCACTCCTTTCCCTTGTTGCAGAAAAAAAGAACAACCTGCTTGGCAGGTTGGGGAGTCCAAGTGGAAGGTAAGAATGGTGCTCCCACCTTCCCCACCACTCACTGTCATTCAGGAAGCAAGGTTTGATCAGGGATGCTGCCAGAACTAGCGCCAAAACAGACCCTCCCAGACTCCAGGGCTGGTCCCCAGGCTCCCTAGCCCCGTGGTCTGAGATGGATGATCCCCTCCTGAGGTCCACCTCGCACTCCCTTCTATGGCCTGGCTGGCTGTTCCTGGGGCAGTGTGGAGGTGAGGATTAAGTATGCAGGGTGGGAAATAACAGCACCTCCCCTCACTGTCAGCCCCAGACTACAAGTAAGACTGTCACCTGCCCGTCAGCTTCCACCACCGTGCTGTGTGTCTTTCACCCTCGGAGTTTCCCGCTGGAATCTTTAGGTCAGCAGCCGCAGTCTCTGAGCTGAGGTGAGTGTGTGTTCTTGTGGGTACATGGGTACCTGGAGAAGGACCCAGGCACTCATGTTAGAAAAGTCCTTTCTCCCTCCCTCAAGTGATCAACGAGTCCCTACCAATCTCCCCCCTCCACCAGCATGAGAGCCCAGGTCCAGTGCTTACCCAGAGGTGCTAGGGACGAGGTGGGTGTCATCAGACTCTGGCGCAGTGCCTTGTGTGGGCACCAGCTCCGGTGTGGCCTGGTACAGGACAGCGGTGTGTGCCACCCAAACTGAACAGCCAGTCAGATGACCTCTGCAGCAGACCAGCCCCGCCGTCCTCGGGCTCTGGCCCCTCCCAGCTGTGGGAGAGGACCAAGCTGTACCGTGTCCCACATGCAAACACCTCCCTACAGCATCTCTCCTCCCAGGAACTGGCCTCAGCCCAAACAAGAGAACTCCACTGGCCTCCCAGCAGCTCGGCCCTGACACAGGAGGCTTTGTGCACTGTTTTCTCTGTGGGGCTGGGTTGGGACCACAGAAGTCCAGTCTCTGAGTCCAGTTTCTGACCTGGCTCTGCCTCTGACTCCAGCTCCCTGGGGGGGCAGGTCAGACAGGCTCCAGGCTGATTTGGAGGCTGATAGAGAAAAACCTGTTGGGGCACATACCAGTGGAGCATCCCAGCCTGCACCCCAGAGGGGTCCCAATCCAGAAACTCCCTTGATGATTGCCTTACTGGAGCAGTAGTGAGTGGGAGTGATGGAAAGAGTAGGGTGGGGAGACTGTGTAAACCTCCAGGGAAGGAAGAGCACAGGTATTTCTGAGTGGGGGAAGATCAGCAGATTCAAGAGAGAAAAATGCGAAGGGTAATCCCTGTGGACAGAAGCATCATGCTCCCAAAAGGCAACAGGGAGATGAAGGAGGCTCCCTGGGTCCCTGCATCTTAAATTCCTTCTGCTGCCTTTTAGCAGCCAGGACTATTTTAGCGGTAGGTGATGCAACTCCAGCAGCTTTCTTGGAGGCCGTCAGTGCACAGAACAGCAGGTAAACAGTCTTAGGGAGCCAAAGGAGCCCCTGAGCAAGCAATTATTCGAATTTCACAGACATCTCCCTCGGGCCTGGGAGCAGTCTCCTTCCTGCAATGCTAGACAAGTCAGGCAGGGGCTGGGCACAGAAGCTATCTGCATTCCTCTGCCATGCTCCTACCCTGGCAGGTCTTCACTGGTTTTCCTACATCCCTGAGGAAGGACCAGCTGCTTATCCTCAGAGCAGACCAGGCCTAAGGAGGTGCTGTAAAGGGAGATTTCCAAGGTGCCAATCACCGCACCTCACTTTTCTCTCCTGTTAAAGGGGAAAGCATGCACCGATTTTTGCTGAAGAATGTGGGTTCAGTCCCAGTTCTGCCACTCGTTATGTTCTATAACCTCAGCTAGTCATTTCAGGTCTTCGTGTCTGTTTCTTTACCTAGAAAAAAAAAAAGGAATAATGGGAGCGGATGAAGTGTTGCAGGTGGGGTTTGGGAGAGTAGGAGGGTTGGGTGATTGGAGGGGGAGTCCTGGCACACCTGGGAATAGGCTTCCTGGGGGATTAAATGAAGTAATATGTGTGATGGCATTTGAAACGGAAAAATGCCCTGTAGGGCAGTTGAGTGGTTAAGACTCCATGCTTCCATTGCAGGGGGCATGGTTCAATCTCTGGTCAGGGAACTAAGATCCCACATGCTGCAGGGTGGCCAAAAAACTCCCCCAGATCCTGATTTATACCAGTAGGTCATTCTATGGGATTACATCTAAAATAATAAACAATATTCTAAGACGTGCCTTATAAATTAAAGTTGCCAGATTTAGTAAATATAACAATAATTGGTTAGTACTGAGTATAACTCACATGTTTTGTAGACTGTGTGTGTGCATGCTAAGTTACTTCAATTGTGTCTGACTCTCTGATACCCTATGGACTGTAGTCCTCCGTGGGGATTCTCCCAAGCAAGCATATACAGTGCTAATAGGGCTTCCCAGGTGGTGCTAGTGGTAAAGAACCCACCTGCCAGTTCAGGAGACATAAGAGACTGGATTTGACCCCTGGGCTGGGAAGAGCTCCTAGAAGAGGGCATGGCAACCCACTCTAGTATTCTTGCCTGGAGAACTCCATGGGCAGAGGAGCCTGGCGCACTATAGTCCATGGGTTCCTAAAGAGTCGGACATGACTTAAAGCGACTTAGCATGCATGCACGATGCTAATAAATTATTTAACTGAGTGTCCTATATTTTATCTGGCAGCCTGAAAAATGGGATGCAGTTTCAGCATGGTGATTAAAAGCAAAAGTTCTGAAGCCAGACTCCTTAGACTTAGAATGCTGGTCTGCTGTGTGACTCTGGCAACCATCTTAACATTTCTCTGCTCAGTTTCTTCCTTGTCAAAACAAAGGTTAAAAAAAATTGGCGATAATAACAGTGTTTATATTATAGGCCATTGTGAGGATTACATAAATACACGTAAAGCACTTTAGGGGAGTCCTAGGCGTTGAATGGTAAATACATGTAAAATACTTACTAATTTGTTATATGTTATAATGTTATAACATATGTTATAATGTTATTCTATAGTGGTAACTGTTATTAGCATCTCCCTCAGAGTTCTAACCTTGGCTCTCTTCTCCCACTTCTTTCTTCTAATCCCCAATCTGGCCACAAGAGGCCATCAAAAGCCACTGCAAGAGAACCTTGAGACCCCCTGGTGGCCACTTGTGGTCTAGGAGACTCTGATTCCCGATACCAAGGGGCTCTCTTGGCCCGAGGACATGAGGTTCCCCAGAGGACCCCATGGGCAGGCAGGGTCGGGGAAGAGCCTCAGGTAGATATTCACTCCAGGGGCCCCACTGAGATGGATCTCAGCACACATGCAGGAGACTTCTAGGCTGGGTTATAGCAGAAGAGCAGCTCCATAGCCAGGGTCCCTGGCCTTTGGCTTTCTGTACCCTTGAGAATCTCTTTTGGGCATGTTCCAAGTAGGCTAAGGGAGAAATGAAAGGCAAAAGAGGGCTCCTGTTTCTCCAGTCTAAACCTCTGCAAGGTAATGCTGGCTGACCTGCAAGGCTGAATACTGAATTTGGAGGAGGCAGAAGAGTGGTCCTGGTTGCCTAGCATTATTAGGAGGTGTGTGATGCATTTACAGATGTCTCTCTGTGGTGGAAGCTTTACTCCTTTTGTCCCTGGGTTTTGTTTTGTTCAACCCCAGGGTCAGATTGAGGCCCTTTTCAGATTTACTAAAACATCCTCCAGGGCATCTCTGGTGGCTCATCGGTAAAGAATGCTCCTACAATGCAGGAGCTGCAGGAGTTGCAGGTTTGATCCCTGGGTCAGGAAGATCCCCTGGAGAAGGATTTGGCAACCCATTCCAGTATCCTTGCCTGGAGAATGCCATAGACAGAGGAGCCTGGTGGGCTACAGTGCATGGGGTCACAAATGAGTTGGACAAGACTTAGCGACTGAACGACAGCAACAAATCACCATCCATACTCATGCTCTAAATCTTAGAATTTAAGAGTTGCAGAAGATCTTAGGGATGACCTGACCTACCACCCTCTTGTTACTGACTCAAGGAGACTGAGTGACTTCCAAGGGCCATGGTGTTGGAACCAGAATTCAAGTCTCCTAACTTCTCAGTGTTTTCCTCATCACTCAGATGAGAAGGTCGACTGAAAAAAACAAAAAGCACAACGTAAAAGTAGAGAATTATGTTTTATTTGGTGGACAATACTGGGAACTTAAGCCTGGAATGCAGCCTCTCAAATACCTCTGAGGAACTGCTCTGAAGAAGTAAGGGAGGAGCCAGGATATATAGGAATTTTGTAACAAAAAGCAGGTAGTCAGAATATCAAAAGGTTACTGTTTATTAAGGAAAACAAGACCTGTCAAGTTAATGAATGTAGTGCTTTTTTATGTAAGGAAAGATGCAAAAGTCTGGGCTCACTGAAATCATTTCTTTGATATGTATCTCAGCTGGGGCCAGTATCCTGTTTTCCCATCCTGAGTCTCCAAAGGGTGCACCATTGCGGGAGTGACTGCAATGGCTGATAGCTTAATGGAGAGCATCCTATTTTCGTTTTGAGTTCTCTCAGGACTCATTGTCCTGGCAGCTATAATATGATGGCTTGATGGCTGCAATATCCTTTCTTTACTGATATGGTAGGCAATATTTTTTCATTCAGAAAGGCATGACTGACTTGGGGTCTCCTCTTAGGAGGACAAGCAGCAAGTAACATACAGAGCCATAGCTGTTGACTCATGAAAACTTGTTCAGCTCTAGGTCCATATTGCTTTTCTGCACTCTGCATGGGTTTCAGAATACATAGAAATTCCTCCTGGCTATTTCTCCTCTTGTTATAAAACTTTTTCTTCCCAGAATTCCTTGCATCTTAATCCCACTGCTATGTTTTGGCCAAGTTCTACTCTTTTTATCCAGAGTCTTGTGTGTTACACAAGCAAGCCTGACCTGGGAAGACCAAGACCCATTTCCACAACTAGAGTCCACATCTTTGCCTGCTCCAGATACCTAAATCCCAGGCCAAAGGCCTATTTGTGTCCTGCGCCTCCGGACACCTCAGCAGCCCATACAGAGGAAGTGAGTCACTGCAAGGCGGGCAGCTTGGGGCACTGTAGGCGTGGCTATGCCAGGCCTGGGTGGTGGGGGATGGGTCAGAGTGATCAAGATCTCCTGGTCCAAACTAGGCAGAGAGAGAGAGTTTCAAATTGGTTGCACTCAGTTGCTCGGTCATGTCCAAGTCTTTTGGGACCCCATGAACTGTAGCCCTCCAGGCTTCTCTTCCATGGAATTTTCCAGGCAAGAATACTGAAATGGGTTGCCATTTCCTACTCCAGGAGATCTTCCTGACCCAGGGATTGAACCTGCATCTCTTGCATTGGCAGGTGGATTCTTTACCACTGAGCCACCAGGGAAGCCCCTTCTAAACAGGCAGCATCATTCATATGCTGCCTGAGGCCCAGTTTCTCTTTCTCCATCCATCTTCTTTGTCTCCTGGGGGAGGGGTACACCCTCTTATCTTTACTTTTCAGGCCTGTCTATTCAGCTTCAGCCCCAAACTTCCCCTCCCACTGCTATCTTAAAGTTAACTGGTCTTCAGTGCTCTGAGGAAGCATTTATAAAGTCTGATGAGGACCTTGGGGAAGTCTAGGAAAATTTCCTGAGAAAAGGGTTCAGAAACTAAAGGAGGAGAGCCAAGTAAGACAGATCTGCGGAGGGGATAGAGAGGTACCCAAAGTTTAGCTGGGGCCCAAAGAGGAGACACTGGAACCCTACTGGAAAAGGGAAACTGGGGAGGGAACTCAAGGAAGGTGGGGGGAACTTTGGAATTGGAAGGGGTGGTGGTGGGGGTGGGTGGGTTGTAGCAAAGGTGTAGAAAGGATATGACTTGCAAATAAAGGAGTTTACCCTTTGGCAAAGGAATTAAAGGCTGGAGGGATTGCTGGGAACTGGAAAATCAGGCAAATCTGGGGCTGAAAAAGGCTAGAGAGTCCCCTGGGTACTGGTTCAGTGGTGAGGGGCCAGGGCACCGGTGGGTCAACAAGTCTCATTTCCCCTGTGTTGGCCTGGGCTGGGGGGCCCACTGCAAAAGCAAAGGAAAAGTTGGAAATCAGACAACCTCTGCCTCTCTACCTCTCCAGATAGTGTCTTCAGTGAGGACCAAGCTCTCAAACTGGATGAGTGAGAAATCATATTTTTTCCTAAGAGAACTGTCAAAACACCTGAACTTGCCTAGATAAACCCTGAAACAAGCTGCCCTCAGAGGTTCTAACTGTCTCGGTATAAAAACACCAACATTTCATTAAGGTAAAAAACGGTTACCTCTGCTAGGCGGGTCCTCTCTAAACAAAACCTCAAACACATCTTAGTCACACTCTGTCCTCCTTAGGAATCAAGGCCAGTTTTCTAGGATAAACATGTTACATCTTCCTGAAACATCAATTTTACCAGTTTAGGGAAAAAAACATTTTAAAATATGAATTTGAACACGGATAAGCAGTGGTCTAGATTGAAAACTCAGATACGTTTTACACACCAAAAGTTGGGGACTGGCTCCTTCAGAGTCTGCCGGCAGTAGGGTATGTGTGCCACTTGGGGGTAGATTTTACAGCACTGGTGTGGAAACGGTGAGGATTTTAAGGCCGGGCTGGGGTGGGGGACGCCCTAGGGGTCCCAGCTGAATCTCAAGGGCCCGCTGCCCAGGTCGGTCCTGGAGAGGTGCTGGGCCTCGGCGCGCGGCCCTTGGGAAGGACCCGCAGTGGCTGGGCGGGCCGGGAGCCGGGGCGCCCTTCTCCCTCTACTGCCCGGTGGGGCTGGAGGTGGGAAGTGTGGCCATCGGTCGGGCAGCTGAGAGAACTGGGGGTCGCAGCCGGCCGGAAGGCGAGGGCCGCAGGTGGGGGCTGCCGGGGTAGTGCAGCGGCACGGCTGTTCCGTGCCCCTCGCCCCTCGCGGATTTGTCCTGGGGTCCTCGGAGCGCGCCCCTAACCGAGACCAGAGGCTGGGAGACCCCACACTGCCTCCCTCATCGGGGGCTTCTTCCCCGCGGTGCAGCGCCTGCAGTGGGGCTCCGCCGCCGGCCGAGTGCAGCGAGGGCTCGGCTCCCAAGCTTCCACCACCCGCCCTGGCCGGGGAGGGGGCGGTGGCAGGCGGCGGGGGCTGGGCGCGGCTACCCCGCGCGGAGGCCCGGGCCCCGCCGCGCGCCCGCCCGCCCTCCTCTCCCCTTCCGTTGCCGGGCCGTAGGCCCACGCCCAGTCTCCCGGCTGCTGTGTTGCTCGCGGCCTTTCTTTCCCGGGCTGGCTGGGCTCGCTCTCGGCTCGGCTGGGCTCGGCGGGCGGCGGGAGGAGGAGGAAGGAGGGAGGGAGCGGGCAGGCGGGCGGGCGGAAGGGGGAGGAGAGGAGCGAGCGGAGCCAGTCCGGAGGGGGCCCGGAGCTCGGACGAGGGGAGACGGAGCAGCGGCTCCCGGCCGGGCCAGCTCCGCGACGCCGCCGCCGCCGCAGCCGCTGCCGAGTGAGTCGGAACCCGCGTCCGGGAGTCCGCGGCGCCGCGCGCGGGGGTGGGGCGGCACGGGGCGCGGAAAAGTTGGGAGAACTGCGGGGGCCGCGAGGACGCGGCTCGGCGGACAGGGCCTGGCGGGGCCGGGAGCGGGCCGCGGAGCGGAGCGGGGCGCGGGCGCACACCCTCGGGCGGCCGGGCGCTCGGCGCCGCCGCTGGCTCGGGGGCCTGTGCCCCGCGCGCTCATGGCGGCGGCGGGCCTGGCGGAGGGCGGGCCAGAGCGCCTCGCGGGAGCGGCCGGGCCCCCAGCGCCGCCCGAGGGCAGGCTGGCCGGCCGCCCAGGCGTCCTCGAGCGCGCCGCCCGGAGCCCGGAGGAGTCCTCCTGGGCAACAGGTAGGAGCTGGGAGCTGGGAGCTGGGGACGCGGGGCTGCCCACGGTCGGCCGAGCCCCCGGCGCCCTTTTGTTGGGGAGGAGAAAGTCTGGTGAGCAGTTGCGCGAGAGCCCCCTGCTTGGCAGAGAGCCCGCGGCGCGGCCCCTGGCTGGGGGATCCCGTGGCTAGAGTGAGAGGAGAGTGAAGGGTTTTGCTTTTTCTAATTGGTTCACTGTGCCCACTCTGGGAAAGAGGTCAGAGCGTCCATGTGCTTAACGGGAAACAGGAAGGAGTGGCTCAGGGTGTCTGCCCCTGGCCCCCGCTCCGTGCTCTTATACCGTTATGAGGTGTGTGGGGCAGGGGTAGGGGGAGCGGCTAGTGAAACTGGTTTTCTGGGCCTCACCTTGCTAATTTCTGCCCGGAGGCTCTCTGGCAAGTAGGTTGATTGCGTGTGTGTGGCTTTAATCTTTGGCCTGAGTTTAGAGGTTCACTTCCGAAGTTAGACTCCTGGTGTCAAAATCTGATCCTTCACGTGAGTTGCCAGGTACAGGAGATAGGGGGTTCTGAGGATCCTGAGGAATGGAGTGAGCCCCCCTTTCCGGAGAAGTGAATCAGGAAAGGCCACCAGCAGGCAGTCACTCCCACATCTGTTAGCGGAGGTTGCAGTCCCATAGCAGACTCCAGGTGGCTGGGCCTAACGTGGGTGGCTGACTGGGCTTGTGATGGGGCTCCTAAGGGTAAGGACTTGTCTGCAGCCTCCTCCCTCAGGGCCTGACGCTAATCATACAGTGACCTGTAGAAACCCTGTTCTGAAGAGAGAGAGTTCCTTGTCTTCCTTGGTACCCCACAATCCACTCCCTTCACAGGGGCCTCTGACCAGCTTTCCCCCTGGGAGGGAGGGCCTTCACTTGCCCCGTCACTGGCCACAGGCTGGCTGATCCTTCACTGTGCCTTTAGCAAGGCCCCCCCTGGCGTCCCCATCTACTTCTTGAGCTTGCCAGTCATTCTCTCCCCCTGGAGGCTGTAGTCTCCTTGCAGTCTTTGGCTGTGTTGGGTCTGCAGAAAACTAAAATTTTGAGAGCTCTACTTCAGCCTGGGGGGATGACACCCCTTTTCTTGGCCTCATCCGTTGCTCGCAGCTCTCTGGTCTGTGACCTGGTGTAGCTGCCTGAAAACGTTCTCAACAAGCTGGACTGCTCAGATCCTCTGCCACTTCTTTTCCCTTCTTTCTTGTAGTCCCTCCGGCTCCAGCGGAAGCTGGGAACCTCTGGGATCCTGTCTTTGTCACTCTATCTTCCCTTACTGGTCGTATTGTATCTTCAATTGTTTCTCCAAACTTTGAGAGCCGTTGGGACTGTTATCAGGTTGAGTCTGTGAGATCTCTTCCTCATGGCCTCAAACTTCTGCCCTCCTAGCAGACTGGGTCTACAAGTCCCCTTGGGGACTCTCTGCCCCTTTTCATCTGTCTGTGAGAGTCTGGGACGGGTCAGAGTTGGGGCAAAAGGTAGCAGCTGGATGGAGCTCTTTTCAAGTTCCTGGTAATCCAATGCCCATGAAAATCCCTGCTCAGCTGGCCATTCTCCAGCTGTGCCTCATAAAGTGGTGTTTGTGTCTCTGAGGCAGGTATATTTGTGTGTGAGAGAGACAGATACACAAACACGCACACACCTATTGTCTCTTCATGTGTGTGGTGGAGTAAATTGTTTGAGTGGAAAAATACCTATAGGTGTGATTTTCTCCACCAGGAAATTAAGTAATGTGACCTAGAAAAGCAAGGTTGTCTCCCTAGCACAAAGGCACATCCCCTTTTATTGACCCACCTTTTTGTTTGAGAGCCATTCCTCGGCTTGATGTGCCAGGGACTCCACTAGGAGTGGACTGGTAGGTTCTGTGGGGATGTGTAAGTGCAGCCGGCGGGCCGGGAGCCCCTGTTGTCGTCCCTTCCCCCTCACATGGAGTCCGAAGTTCTGACCCTGCTGAATCTGGCGCCTCTTCCTGCTGGGCTAGGCCCCAGGGGTGAGGGCCAGGGTCCAGGCCACAGCTCCTCTGCTGATGGAAGTGCTCAGCAGTAGCGGAGGGCTGTGGTCACAGGAAGCCCGAAACCCAGGTGTGAGAGAGCCCCCATTCAGAACTCCCAACACATCACACTCTGCTCACACCGTCTTCTGCTCTCCCTGCTTGGAGCAGGCAGGGGCCAGGTGCTACCTTGTCCTGCGATTGAGATAGTTGCACTGTCCAGGCCCTTGCCCTTGACCCATCTCTGACTTTCTGCCTGCTTCTGCAGCTCCTCACCTTCTTTGTAGGCATGAGGCATTCCTGGGCCCCTGGGGGTCATGGAGAGCGACTCTACTCTTAGCCTCCAGGATCCCAGCCAGCCCTCTGAATCTTTAATCCTCAAAATATCTGTGACAAAAGAAACTTACCTGCCGATTTCCACTGACCAGGGTAGGAATGGGGCCCAATGTCTAGGCCAGACAGTACCCTTGGCTTTAGTCCTCAATGGAGGACAAACTGGGGTCCAAGGGACTAGCAGTTAAGTGACTGAGTCAGGCCTGTTTCTTCACCTCCAATCAGACTAAGCAAAGAAGGTGGCAAGAAGAGCCGGAGGTGTGCCACCACAGGTAGGCTTTCTGCCTTGTCCCTTCTCTACTACATTTTCTACAACTTCTCTCAAAGAAAAAAGTGGGTCTGTGTGCATTGTCCTGTGGGGAGAGTTCTACTGTGATAACTTTGTTTAGTTTTGTTCAGTTCCAAAGACTTCCATCTCTTTAACTAATTAAATATTTTTTTTGGCCAAGGTGGAGAGGGAAGGGGCAGTGTCCTCAGGAGCTGAGGCCTGGAGAGAGAGAGAGAGAGAGAGAGAGTGTCTGTGTGTGTGTGTGTGTCTGTGTGTGTGTAGTACGAGTGCTGTTGGGTGCGGGTGGAGCTGAAACTCCTTTACTGTCAGAGCTGCCCTCTGCTTTCATCTGAAAGAGCAGTGACCAGGAGTGGGGACCAGAGGGTAAAGTCCTTGAGCTGAAATGCTGACCCGTGACAGGCTGAGAGGGATTTCGCAAGTGCTTCTGTGGTGGGTGGGGGCGGAGCTTTCGGAGGAGCAGCCCAGCTCAGCTGTGATATGATCAGCCTTCAGCGAGGCACCAGTTAGTCTCCAGTTCACAGCAGAGAACAATCTCCCGACTCTCTTTCCTCCGCAGCTGGGAGGGGACCACCTTCCTTCTGTGTCAGCTTTTAGTCTCAAGTCCAGCCTGGAGACCGCCCACCTGGCATACCTCCTGGGAGGATGGGGGCTTGGTAGCCTGGAAGCTTTGGCCTTGTCATCCTACTGGGTTCACTGCTGAGTCCTAGGACTGCCAGTTGTTGTGTGGACCACCATCGCTGATTCTACACGATCACCTTGCTCCTTCTCTCAGCTCCAAGCAGCTGCTGTCCCCGCGTGAGCCTCAGATCGTACCCTCCTTCATTTGGGTATCCAAGTGGTCACCACCACCCTGTAGATCCTTTCTCTTTCTGTGGACTAAACGGGGGAGGGAGGTGGTACAAAGCAGCAGCTCTTTCCTGAGCACTGAGGGTATTTGTGATGGGTGTTCCCTGAACAGACTAGTATTTTATTTTCTAGCGGAGCCTTAATACAAAATAGCTCCTAATTCTACCACATGTCTTAGTCTGCGGTATTGACTCTCTGTCCTCCAAGTCCTGACTTCCTGCAGCCTTGTCTTCATTTTGTTTCTGAGAATAGGCTTCACATAGAGTCCTTCTGCCTAAATGTTTGGGAATGGATGGCTTGGGCATGGGCTATTAATCTTGTGTGCAATATTTGATGTCCTTTGATTGTCCTTGAGCTCAGCACTATTTGGGGGCATAATTTTGGTTTATTCTGGCCTCTTAATTTTCCCTAGGACCTGCTGCCTCAGTCGGTTATAGGGAAGGGGGAGGGAGGTCTTGCCCCAGCCCTGCAATCCTTTCTTGGGCTCCCTGGCAAGGAAGCTTCCAGTTATGGGTTGATTTGGGAGCTCTGGTGGTTCAGATGGTAAAGAATCTGCCTGCAATGCAGGAGACCTGAGTTTGATCCCTGCATCAGGAATATCCCATGGAGAAGGGATTGGCTACGCACTCTTGTATTCTTACCTGGGGAGTTCCATGGACAGAGAAACCTGGTGGGATACAGTCCATAAAGTTACAAAGAGTTGGATATGACTGAGTGACCAGCATATGGAAGCTCTAGAAAGAGGTTGGAGGGTGGGGGGAAGGAAGGATGACTCTGATTTCACTTAAGATTTTTGGCCACGGCTTCTAGGGCTAGATCCTGTCTAGTTTCCATGTAAGAATAGCAAAATGATGGGGAAACCCCAAGGTTCTTAAGTCTAGGGAATCAGGACTTCCAGGGGATGTTAACGTCACCTTTGGTTGATATTAAGAGTAACTGTTAGAACTGGAAAGCCACTATATTACAGATGGGCACACTGATTTGTCCACATGGCCAAGACCAGAGCCCAGGGCTTGAGTCTTTGCCCCTGCTCTTTTTGTTACTCTGTGAAAACTGTCATCTGTCTTTCCGCACTGCTGCCTGCTTTGATGCCCTCTACTTCCTTCCTCACTCAGGATGCTCCAGACCTTACATGACTACTTCTGGTGGGAACGGCTGTGGCTCCCTGTGAACTTAACCTGGGCTGATCTAGAAGACCGAGATGGACGTGTCTACGCCAAAGCCTCTGACCTCTATATTACACTACCCCTGGCCTTGCTCTTCCTCATCATTCGATACTTCTTTGAGCTGTGAGCATACCAACCTGCCCCCATGCCTTCTTTGGCTCCCAGCCGCAGTTTCTTATACTTCAAGTTTGTCTCTTGCTGTTTAATTGGTCCTGCACACTGGTGTTCTCACCACCCAGGTCCCTGCCTACTGTGTGCCCCCCACTAAAGGCAGCATTGTCTTTCTGAGGGCTCAGCACCCCCAGGCCCATTCCTTCAATGGTTATTTGTTCTTGCCCTCCACCCGCCTGGTGGCTAGTGAACACAGGCAGCTTTGTCAGCTATGGGCAGCCCAAGGCAGCCAGAGAGGGGGTTGCTGGGAAACTGAGGCCCAGGATAAAGTTGCCTGAGCTTGCAATATCCCCCTCCAGGCCCTCTAGTTTAGGGGCTACCAGGCTTGCCTGCTTCAAGAGAGTCAGACACCCCTCACTCCTATCCCTTCCCCAGTTACGTGGCTACACCACTGGCTGCCCTCCTGAATGTCAAAGAGAAAACCCGGCTGCGGGCACCTCCCAACCCTACTTTGGAGCATTTCTACATGACCAGTGGCAAGCAGCCCAAACAGGTATGAGCTGTAGACCCTGTTCTGGGAGTTTCCGAGTCCTGGTAGGGAGTGAGGAGATGGGGTGAAGAGATGGGAAGGCATCTCCCCTTCCCTTCAGATGGGGCCGACTTGGGTCATTACTGCCAAAGGGGCGGGGAGGGCGAGTGAAGCTGAACATAATGGGCTTCTCACTCCACCCAGGCAGATGTAGAGCTTCTGTCACGGCAGAGCGGGCTCTCCGGCCGCCAGGTAGAGCGCTGGTTCCGCCGCCGTCGAAACCAGGACCGGCCCAGTCTCCTCAAGAAGTTCCGAGAGGCAAGGTAGGGGAAGTTGAGGCAGGAGAAACTGAGTGGCAGAGGAAGGTCTGCTGTGTTTTGCTGGGAGGGGGTCGCAACTGTACATGGAGAGATTACCCCTGGGCGAGGAGGCACATTTGGTTGAATATATCCTTGAGGGTATCTGCAGGGAGGGATTTGGGGGTTGGGTGGAGTTCTGTGCCATCCTTCCATTCCACTCTCCTAGCCATTTCTGCTTCCTCTTCCAGCTGGAGATTCACATTTTACCTGATTGCTTTCATTGCCGGCACAGCTGTCATTGTAGACGTGAGTGGGGATTACTTGGTGGTGGGGGTGGTGGTGAGGGAGTAGGTTCTCTGGCAAGGTGGGGTGAGGCCCAGAATTTCCTTTGACCTCTTACCATCTCTCTGCAGAAACCCTGGTTCTATGACCTGAGGAAAGTTTGGGAGGGATATCCCATACAGGTATGTGATGGGTCCTGATTCCTTATATGAGGTAATTAGTTCTTATGTGGGGTGAGAATCAGTGTAGGATAGGATTGGGACAACACATCCTTGTGAAGAGTTGATCTCAGACACGTGGCAGAAGGGACTGCAGTCATGTTGTTAATCTTAAGTGCAAGGAGGGCTGGGTTTGGAGAGGTGAGACCATTGGGTCCAGTGGCTCTGGGGTCTGTTAAACTTCCTCTTTTCTCTCTCAGAGCATCATCCCTTCCCAGTATTGGTACTACATGATTGAACTGTCTTTCTACTGGTCCTTGCTCTTCAGCATTGCTTCTGATGTCAAGCGAAAGGTGAGTCATAGGACCGTACCATTGAGTAGGAGCCACAATGAAGCCCGGTATGAACCACCTCCTATTTGACTCCTGGGTGCTTTGGATGGAGTTGTGGGATAAGTGGAATTAAAGACAAGGGAGGAGAACGGAAGCTAGGGAACAGGAAACAGCCCTCTGGAGGCTGCATCTTTCCTGCAGGATTTCAAGGAGCAGATCGTCCATCACGTGGCCACCATCATCCTCATTAGTTTCTCCTGGTTTGCCAATTACGTCCGAGCAGGGACTCTCATCATGGCTCTGCACGACTCTTCGGACTACCTGCTAGAGGTCAGGCTTCCTGGGCACTTCAACCCTAGAGTCCCTGGTGCAGGTTCTTCTGTTCCTCTGTCCTTTTTCTGGGGTAGTGGTGGGTGGGGGTGGATGTTCCTGGGACCAAAGAGGTTGGGGCACAGAGCTAGTGTGGTTAAGTGGGATGTATGTATGAATGTATATGGGAGTCAGGAGCCCGTGATGATAGGTGGGGGCTATCTACACAGTCAGCCAAGATGTTTAACTATGCGGGATGGAAAAACACCTGCAACAACATCTTCATCGTCTTCGCCATTGTCTTCATCATCACCCGACTGGTCATCCTGCCCTTCTGGTGAGTAGGATACCAGACTAGACTCCTGTTTGAAGAAATCAGGAATCCTCTCCCTGGCCCTATTTGTCTATCCTCAGTCTTGACCCCCTCCTTTCTGTGTTAACAGTTCTTGTCTTTCCCCACCCCAAGGATCCTGCACTGCACGCTGGTGTACCCACTGGAGCTCTATCCCGCCTTCTTTGGCTATTACTTCTTCAATTTCATGATGGGCGTGCTACAGCTGCTGCATATCTTCTGGGCCTACCTCATTTTGCGCATGGCCCACAAGTTCATAACTGGAAAGGTGATGGTTCTGTCCCCATTCTGTAGGCCCTACTACCCTCAATTCTAGGGACGGCCCAAATTCCCTCCCATATCAGCAACCCTCTAAAACCTACTGTGGGGCCCTGGGTGTAGCTGGAAAAAGCCAAGAGAGGCAGTCCTTAGGGGTTTGTAACCCTGCTCATCCCTTTCACAGGTAGTAGAAGATGAACGCAGTGACCGGGAAGAAACAGAGAGCTCAGAGGGGGAGGAGGTTGCAGCTGGGGGAGGAGCAAAGAACCGGCCCCTGGCCAATGGCCACCCCATCCTCAACAACCATCGTAAGAATGACTGAACCATTGTCCCTGCTGCCCCTCAGATTAACTATAAAGCCAAGGAAATACCCCACCCTCCCACAGGGCCACTTTAAGCTCTGGGAGGAGGAGGAAGCAAGAGGAGCCGTTCTCTCTGTGCCCCCACCCCCTGCTTCTGTCACCCAGTTGCCTTTAAACCAAATTCTAATCAGCCTATCTCCAGGAATGGGGAGGCTGGTTATATCCTTTGTTGGGGGAGGGGGGTTGGTCTTATTTTCCAAGTTGTCCTTTCTACTGATTTTGAGACCTTTCCTCAGTTCTGGGGATGGGGGTTATAAGTCACATTCCTTGCTCTTCAGAATCTGGCCCTGTCTGCCTTTGACTCCCTGAACTCCAGAGCCAGGGTTGTGCCTTACTGTCCCACCTGTGGGCCTCATTCTGCCAAAGTTGGACCAAGGCTCACCTTTCTAATCTCCCTAACTTGGACCAGAAACCAAAGCTGAGCTGACTTTTAACTTTTTCCCTTCTAAGATCCAAATGAACCGAGTGTAGGTGGGTGCACGTGACCCTTATCCTACCTCTGCCAAAAAGTGGGGGCCACAATATGGACTGCTCAGAAGTCTTCTGTTACTTCTCTGCCAGCTGTCCCTGTAGTCACAGGTCCAAGATCTTACTGCCTCCTTTCTCTGGCCTCTTTCCCTAGGCTAGCTGGTTTGGAGTAGAATGGCAACTAGTTCTAATTTTTATTTATTAAACATTTGGGGTTTGGGTTTTAAAGCCTGAATTACAGCTAGCACCTGGCATTTCAGCAGAGGGACCACTTCAGACCAAAATGTACTGTTAATGGTTTTTTTTTTAATTAAAATATATTAAAGATTAAGTAAAACATGGCAACAAGTGTTTGAGACTCTTAAGAACTGAGAAGAGTGATCAACTAAATAAACTACCTGTCTTCCTCATGGTTATGTAACATTAAAAAAATATCACATGGCAAATAAGAAAAAGCAAAAGTAGAGAAAGGTCAGGATTAATGACAGCTGCCTGTTGGGAAAGGTGGGGTAAAAACTCATCTCTCATCAAGACCTAGAACTGGGAGCTAAGGGAAAGAAATCAAATCACAATCTTAGTTTTAACATCTTGTTAAAAGGCTTTCAAGAAACAATACAAACCAGGGATAATAAAACACAGCCCTCATTCTAGGAATAAAGCCTGCTAGAAGAATGAACACATGAACAAATGCAGGATGGGAGGGTAAGCCACAGGAGGACTGAGGGATGTCAGGCCCAGGTTAGAGTGGTAACCTCTCCTACCCCCAGTGCCTTGGGAAGCAGGAGAGGGGCCCTGCCTGCTAGCACCGCAATGGAAGGGGTCTCCTGATCCAGAACCCCCATTTCTATCTACTAGAAGCTGGGGAGGAGCTAGACTAGAAACTTGGGGGTCAGAATTCAACAGTCAGGAAGACCCAGTTCCTGAGGAAAGGGCAGTTCAGGAAGGTTCAGAAAGTTAGGAGGAAGGCTGTCCTCTAAAGAAGACGCCCTCGGCATTCGATGGCCCCGCAGCAGCAAAGCAGCTCCTTGCCTTCCACACTGCCCACCTCATAGTTGTAGTCCCAGGTGAGCTCGGTGCCAGCCCGGATTCTCCTGAAGAGGAAGAGGAGGAAGGGGTGTGGTCAAACAGCAGAAACCCAGGCCTGCGATGACTGACTGCGCAGGGGGAGCTGGATCACAGGTGGAAGAGAGGCCCTTTCAATGTCCTGGCCCCTCCGCAACCTGGGCTTTTCCCACCCACCCATCCCCTTTCCTGATTCCCTCTTACTTGCTGGCAAAGAAGGCCACCCACGGGAAACGGAGATCATGAGTATCCACGAAGACATTCTGGACAAACAGGTTGGGGCTGCAACTGTGCTGTAGGTTTAA
Organism: Neotragus moschatus; assembly: GCA_006410615.1. Taxonomy (NCBI): domain Eukaryota; kingdom Metazoa; phylum Chordata; class Mammalia; order Artiodactyla; family Bovidae; genus Neotragus; species Neotragus moschatus. The sequence continues at coordinate 907,474 of SJYA01000573.1, read as the reverse complement.
ATACAGATTCACTTATGAACCAAGGAAACAATCTGATTTTGTGGGGTGAGTGAGCGTTGCATGAAAACAATGCCATTTGATCCTCCCATGGCAACAGAAATTTTGAAAGCCACCTCTTTTAAGATTCTTTGCGATCAAGAATTTTAATGAGAAAAGGTGGGTTTATGTAGTTGTATTTAAAAGAACTAGAAATGTGAGGACTAGGGGATAACCAGCATATACAGGTGAGCGAAAGGGGTCTCACATTGAGGTAGCGGCCCAGGTTGCCTTCCAGCTTGGCATCGATGATGTAGCAAGACTCCTCCCCATCGTAGAACTGGCGTGTGTTCTTACGAACAGGTGCACTCTCCCCCTTTTCCACAGATGCCATGTTGGTTGATTTAATGGCAATCCCATGGGTTGATTTCAAAGCAAAACCCCGGGTGGATTTTACTGCCACTTGGCGCTTCATTGGACCTGGACAAGGAGAAGAATGGGACTAGGTCCACCCTACCTCATGATTGGACCTTCTACTTCCCTTTTTTTCCCCTGCTTCCATTTTTATCCCACCCAGTACACCTCAGGAATACCAATAAGCTGGGACTCAGGCAAAGGCCCAAGGTGGCAGTTTTTTTCAAGCAGGATTAGATCTGCTGGATACAGGAGCAGAGGGAAAAGAATAGGCAACTGGGGAGGGAATATGTCACACATTATTAACAGTTTTGCTGGGAGTCAGGGAGTCTTCCCAGGGATGCTTAATTCTAAGATCTGAGTTTTCCCCCTGCTGGTTCCTCCTTACTACCCCACAAATTCTTCCAGACTACCAGACATGTTTTTCTTGTCCTCAAAGTCATCCCCGTCAGAGCCAGAGGAGATGGTCTGGATATCATCACTGTCCACGGCTGTGGCTGAAGTCTGGCCAGCAGTGGGCTTCCGGCTGGTCCCACTTTCCCCCTCACTTTCTGTGCTGCTGGACAGGGTCAGGATATCCTGAGGAAGCAGAAGGGTGAAAAGAAGGAATAAGAGTAACTGGAGAGGGACGTCCCTCGTGGTTCAGTGGCTGGGATTCCACACTCCCAGCAGAGGGGGGCCTGGTGTGGATCCCTGGTCAGGGAAGTGGATCCCACAAGCTGCAAATAAAGAAGATTCTCCATGCTGCAAGGAAGATGGAAGATCCCGCATACAGCAACTGGGACCTGGGGAAGCTAAAAAATATACATGTATAAAAAAAACTGAGTAAAAGGAAAGGGCCCCTTGGAATCCCTGCTTTTAGGTACAGTTAGACTGAGCGATTTCACTTTTCACTTTCATGCATTGGAGAAGGAAATGGCACCCACTCCAGTGTTCTTGCCTGGAGAATCCCAGGGACGGGGGAGCCTGGTGGGCTGCCGCCTATGGGGTCGCATGGAGTTGGACACGACTAAAGCGACTTAGCAGCAGCAGGCAGGAAGGAGTTGAGGCTATAGCAAGATTAGATGCTGGACGAAGGAAAATGAGGCGGGAAGTCAAGACCAGAGAATCAAGAAAATATCCAACAGTAATTACGGTGACAGACGACAAGAAGAATGTTCCTTTACGCACACTCTACAGTAAAACAGGAGGCTGGGTAAGGCACAGCTTGAGAGAGGCCACTTACATCAGGGTTTGGCTGAGCAGACGCCACAAGTCGTCGGTTCTGATGCATACTAGTCTTACTTGGTGGGCGGCGAAGTCCTTCAGGCTTCACAGGAGAAGGATTATAACCATAATTTCGAGAGCTTTCAGTAACTCTAGAAAGAGGGAGATGGGAGAAGAAGACATGAGAGGGCTTAGGTTTACTGGCTGTTTCTTAGGCTGCTTTTGTAGGCTCGAGAGAAGGAAGATTTGGAAACAGGTAAAAAAGTGAAGCACTTACATCGACATCCTGTTTCGGTCATCAGAGTCCTGGAAAACAGAGCGAATGAACGGCTGAATGTTGCCATGGTTCTAGATAATATACCCAACAACTGTAGACTTCACCTCAGATGACCTCTAAAGATATTAGTCAGCGAGAGGTACACTATCTCAAGTGGGGTGTGTATGGAGAAATTATACTCCAACTTGAGAATAACGATCATTTTCATCAGAAAGCCCCAATGGGAGGGGTCTTTAACCCTTCCCAATAATAGGGCATTACAAAATGTGCATGGAAAACACCATGGGCAGAACATTCCAAGGACAAGGGACTGTTCACCTGTAATGTGGTAAGTTTCAACATCATTAAAAATATGTTAAGATCAATTCTTGTTTTTCCACTATAATGAAAGCAATGATGTAGATAAACTGAGGTAGCAGTTTTAAAAAATTATTTTTAGCCAATTATACAGAGTGAAGTAAGCCAGAAAGAAAAGCACCAATACAGTATACTAATACATATATATGGAATTTAGAAACATGGTAATGATAACCCTGTATGCAAGACAGCAAAAGAGACATAGATGTATAGAATGGACTTTTGGACTTTGAGGGAGAGGGAGAGGGTGGGAAGATTTGGGAGAATGGCACTGAAACATGTATACTATCATGTAAGAAATGAATCACCAGTCTATGTTCGATACAGGATACAGGATGCTTGGGACTGGTACACGGGGATGATCCAGAGAGTTGATATGGGGTGGGAGGTGGGGGGAGGGTTCAAGATTGGGAACTCATGCACACCTGAGACAGAAAAAAATAAAAATAAAAATAAACAACAAAAAAACATTTTTTTAAAAAATCTTCCGCTTTGGAATGAATCAGGTGCTTTCCCCACAGCAGGCTGATTGTAAAATAATTTGGTTCTTTAAACAAACATGGGGTCGCAAGAATCAGACATGACTTAGCAACCACACCACCATAGGATGTATTAGGGAGAAGCTTAATCAGGTTTGACATAGAAATCAGTNAAAAAAAAAAAGAAAGAAAGGGAAGTCACTGAGTCATGTCCAACTCTCAGCGACCCCATGGACTGCAGCCTACCGGGCTCCTCCATCCATGGGATTTTCCAGGCAATAGTACTGGAGTGGGTTGCCATTGCCTTCTCTGCTGTGTATATATATATATTTGAATTAAGATTTTCATCCTCTGTATTTTTTATCTTAGTCAAGGACACTGTAGTTCCATGGTTAAATTGTTTCAGTTGTTTCTATTTCCTTGAGGTTACATATACATGTATTTGGAACAGGAAGTTTAAACTATAAATGTCTGTGTGTGTGTGTGTGTGTGTGTGTGTGTGTACTCAGTCCCTCAGTCATGTCCAACTCTTTGTGACCCAATGGGACTCTGCCAGGCTCCTCCAGCCATGGAATTTTCCAGGCAAGAATACTGGAGAGGATTGCCATTTCCTTCTCCAGGAGATCTTCCTAACCCAGGGCTCAAATCCACATCTCTGGCTTGGCCGGTGGGTTCTTTACCACTGCGCCATCTGGGAAGTCCACATATATGTATGTTTAATCTAATGAAAGACTTTCATTTTAAAATCTTATTCAACCATCAGCTGGTTTCGCTGCAGTTGAATGGCTGTTCACTGTAATTCTAAAATTCCATGGTTGTTCTCTACTCTCTTTCAGGGCTTATTATTCTAAAGAGCAAAGTATGAAATAGTTCCCTTCAAGAGTAAACCAGGGGCATGATCTTTCTTGTACTGGAGTGCCCTTTTTAGTTCCAAGAAAAAGAAACTGATGTTACTTCAGCTTTCCTGATGTGAATTTAAAAAATTCAAACTTTTATGGTTGTACACAAGAATGTCACCAAGCTCCCTCTTGCCTTTTGAGTTGTGAAAATTTGAGCTATATTTGAGCAAAACTCAAATATCTAAGACTTATCCTTTGGGACCTATCCCAGTAGAGCCATTTGCTGTGTTGTCCATGGATGTCTCTTCTGCTCTGCAGAAAAATGCATCTGACAATGCTGGTTCACGATGTGTTCCTCAGCTGTCACATGTGCACTTACACCGTATAGTTAAGAACCCAGGATCAAGTACTAGTTCTTTCACTTACTAAATAGACATAGTGTTGTTCAGTTCCTGTCATGTCCAAATCTTTGCAACCCCATGGACTATAGCCCCCCAGGCTTCTCTGTCCACAGAATTTCCCAGGCAAGAATACTGGAGTGGGTTGCCATTTCCTTGTCCAGAGGATCTTTCTGACCCAGGGATCCAACCCATGTCTCTTGCTTGCGGGCTGGGTTCTTGACCACTGAGCTACTTAGAAAACCAAATAGATGTATACCCTTCATCAAACAAAACAAAGAGCTCTCATTTCCCCTCTCTTGCTAGTCAAAATGAATAGATTATCTAAGGAAAACAAAGATTACCTAGTGAGGGTGAATTTTTTTAAGTGTGGTAATAGGTTTTGGTGCTCTTAAAAAAATAGTTTATGATGAAGTGTTCTATGTAAAATGTATTATGCAAATCCTATGTATATACTAGTGTGTGTATCTAAGACATGAATAATAAGATGATGGTTATACAACCAATCGTCAGGGGCATATGCTGGTTCAGCCTCACTATGAAACAGCCACAGGTCTTAAACATCAGTTGCTGGCTATGAGTCTGTGGGGTCATAGAAATTGTATGGTCGGTTGTATTTTATTTTTGACTGTGGTGAATCTTTGTTGCTGTATGCGGGTTTTCTCCACTTGCAGTGAACGAGGGCTACCCTTCATGGCGGTACATGGCTTCTCATTGCGGTGGCTGGTCTTGTTGCAGAGTGTGGGCTCTAGGCCTTGCGGGCTTCAGCAGTTGGAGTGCAGGGGCTCAGAAGCTGCGGCTCCTTAGCTCTAGCGGATTCAGCAGTTGTGGGGCACAGGCTTAATTGCCCCACAGCGTGTGGGATCCTTCTGGTGCAGGGGTCAAACCTGTGTCCCCTGAATTGGCAGGGAGACTCTCAACGCCTGGGCCACCAGGGAAGCCCTGAAGGGTCTTTATCTCATTTCCTTCTTGAATGGTATTTATAAAGTTATAAGAACACTTAGCCTAGAGAATCTCAACTATCACCCAGTGAATAGATATTAAGTATATTAACATCTTGAGCCCCTTAGCTCTCAGGGCAGCCAGGCAGGCCCTGGGATTGTGCTGGAGGCCCCAGAAAGACCCCTTTCTGTTGAGAGCTGACTTATCTGTTCATGCCAGAGTGCTGGACAAACACAGTCATTTTCTGTGTGTGCATATCAGGGAAAGGGTCAGGAAGCCTGTGATAAGCTCAGTCTCGTTGGAGGTCATTTGTGCATTTAAGTGATATACTTCTGTGACTTGGCTCGACTCTGTGTTAGTTCCCTTTCTAGCTGTCCCTACTTTGTTGCTCCAAATTATTTATTCTTTTTCGCACAAACACTGCTGCCTTTTCTAAATGTGGGGTGTCCAAGGACTGGAGCATCCATTAAGAAGCAGCAAGATTGCTGGAAATGTCTGAATCTGCCTGGAGGCATCATAAAGCGACCTTAGATCTATGACCTAGAGCTAGACGAGACAAGAAGGAAAAGTCGAATCCACACCAATTTCATTTAGGAAACGTGGAAATTTTTCAGGAGAAAATTAAGCTAATCAAATAATAAAACAGTCTCAATGGACTTGCCCAACTGAACCAGGCTTGACACTGTATAAAGCGTCCCTTGGTCTCAGTGGACTTGGGATATGAGTGGATCCCAGATAGACAACAAAATTCAGACAGTAACTTAGGTAACCTTCACAGTGTTCAGCATGTAATCAAAGATTCTCAGGCAAAGAAGCAAGAGAATGTGACCCAAAAAGCAGTAATCAAAAGAAAATTGTGTGTGTGTGCACGTGTGTGTGTGTGTGCATGTGTGTGTGTGTGTCACAAGTGCGTCTAAGCAAAACAGAAGCAACAAAACAGCAAGCAAATGATGAATCTCATATTTAGAATCAAGCTATCCTTTGAGGGAAAGGCAGCAAGACGGGATAAGAAAGGAACATGAAGGCAGATATAGTCACTGGTTGTATTCTAGCCCTGGGTTGGATTATGTTCATCATTTTATTAAATAAACGATGCTGTGAATGGATCAATGATGATGGTATATATTCAACCAGAAGTTATGATTAACCTAATTCTTTGCACTTGAAGCCCAGTGAGGGAAGTAAAACAGTAAGAAAAGAAAATGACACAGGATGTATGAAGGGTCTAGGGCAGGAAATGATATAACTTTCTAGAAAATAAAAAAGGTCAACTGATTGATGCATTGAAAATCAACAAGATATGTCTCTCAAAGTACATTCTCATTGACCAGTCCTACAGAAGGATGTGTTTAAACAAGAATTCAGTCCAGTTAAACAAGAATGCTCATTTATGAAATCATGATGTGAAGTTCAACAGTCATAAGATCTGGAATGTTTAGCCCATTTATAGCAGCGGTGGGCAGGGGGCAGAAAGAACACATCGCAGCCCTCATTGACTGTCAGCTCCCATCCCCTTTATAACTATAAAGCTCTGTACAAGGCACTGAATATTAGTATTTACTTTTCATATAGAGAAATCACATAGAACAAGAATGATATTGTGAAAGAACCCTTAAGTGAGAGTTCTAGCTCTACTGAGTAATATTAAGCAAATTGTTCTCACTCAGTTATTGTTATCTGTAATAACTGCATCCAAATATTCCAAATAGTTGGAATATTGGCACTTTTCAAATTGAGTTCCACAGAAGGCTAGCAGTCCTTGAGACAGTAACAGGAGCTTGATGTGAAAGACTTCTGTAGTCAAGAACATTTGGGAAGTGCTGGATTCTATATTCCCTCTTTCAGAAAGCCGTCAGGCACAGTAGCATATTAATTACTCTGAGAAGTTCTACAGTGAGGAAACCAATGAAACTTCATTTATTTGCACCGTTTCTGAAACATATTTGCCTATGAAGCATTCTTTTATCACCATCTTTCGAAACAGGACTTAAAAACTAGTCGGGACTTCTCAGGTTCTTTTCAGTGCTGAAACTGGATTTTTTTCTGACATCTATACAGTGTAAATGGAAGAGCTGGATTTAAACATAATAGTGAGACTTAAGTGATACGCTCGGTTGAAGCGATGAAAGAAGTGTGCATACAGCCTCAGCAGTGGCACAGTTGATGGAGTGAACAGTCGCAATAGTACGTGGCTTATGTGGAGGCAGCCTCCATATTCTTTCTGAGTTTGGCTATTTGCAGAGTTAAAATACAGAACTTGAGAACTTTTGTTGACCAAAATTCTCCTGGAATCTCCCAGAATTTGTTTCACAAATTTTGAGTGTCTATGTGTCAGGCATTGTTCTCGACACCAGCATTATAGATGGCACTAGAGTGGGTCAGAATCACTTGTGCCCAGAGAAAACCATAATTCAAAAAGACACATAATCCCCAGTGTCCACTGCAGCACTATTAGCATAGCCAGGACATGGAAGTGACCTAAATGTCCCTTGACAGACGGATGGATAAAGATGTGGTGCAAGTTTACAAAGAAATATTATTCAACCATAAAGAGGAACAAAATCGGGCCGTTTGCAGAGATATGGATAGACCTAGAGACTGTCATACAGAGTAAAGTAAGTCAGAAAGAGGAAAACAAATATCACATATTAATGCATATATGTGGAATCTAGGAAAATGGTATAGACGATCTTATTTACAAAACAGAAATAGAGACACAGACCTAGAGAACAAATGTCTGGATACCAAGGGGAACTGGGGGAATGGAAGGAATTGGAAGACTGGGACTGGATTATATACACTGTTGATACACTGTTGATACTATATAAAATAAATAACTAATGAGAGCCTACTATATAGCACAGGAAAATACCCGATGCTTTATGGTGACTTAAATGGGAAGGAAATTCAAGAAAGAGGGATATATGTATATGTACAGCTGATTCACTTTGCTGTGCAGTAGAAACTAACACAACGTTGTAAAGCAAGTGTATTCCAATAAAAATTAATTAAAAAATAGAAAGAATCACTTGTGCCCATAGCACAATTGGAGAAAGAGCAATTTAGCTAGTCACCAGCAGATGGCAGTAGTAGTCAGCTGTTTAAGCAGTATATCGGCTTTAGGAATAAATGGAAATAACCACCTTCTTAATAACAATTAACCACCTTCTTAACCCAGCCTGTAAATCAGAACTTCTCTGTGGTGTTGATGTGTGATCTTGGGACAGTCATTTAACCTCTCTGGGGTGAAGTTTCCCTATATGAATAAGAGAGTGAGTAAAAAGGTTTAGAAGATTGGATGAGAAGATTTGAATTGCTCAGCANTCTTAATAACAATTAACCACCTTCTTAACCCAGCCTGTAAATCAGAACTTCTCTGTGGTGTTGATGTGTGATCTTGGGACAGTCATTTAACCTCTCTGGGGTGAAGTTTCCCTATATGAATAAGAGAGTGAGTAAAAAGGTTTAGAAGATTGGATGAGAAGATTTGAATTGCTCAGCATGAAGGAAGTGTGAGGGGGAAAAACACTGACTGAAACTGCCCACCCTGGCCAGGCATCACAGTAACCCTATGCGTGACTTATTTTACAACAGGAGGCCCTGGTAAGGAACACCGAACTAACAAGCCACCACCAACCAGAAGAATTCAGGAAAGGACAAAAGGAAATGCCACGTGTCCTATCACCTCTTAGAATCCTTCTCTCAGGAAATCATCTTGGCTGAGCAATGCATGTGCCACCAGGAAGGACACTGACTCAGAATGATTAATCAGACAACCCAGAAATTATTAATAATCACATCACCGTAAAATCCGAGACTGTAAACCTCTTGCCAGAGCAGTCCTCCTGGGTTCCCTTACCCTCCTGCTCTCCACCTGGGCACCTGTTCCCAGTAAAGCCTCTTGCTTTGTCAGNGCCTGCGATGACTGACTGCGCAGGGGGAGCTGGATCACAGGTGGAAGAGAGGCCCTTTCAATGTCCTGGCCCCTCCGCAACCTGGGCTTTTCCCACCCACCCATCCCCTTTCCTGATTCCCTCTTACTTGCTGGCAAAGAAGGCCACCCACGGGAAACGGAGATCATGAGTATCCACGAAGACATTCTGGACAAACAGGTTGGGGCTGCAACTGTGCTGTAGGTTTAAATACAGATTCACTTATGAACCAAGGAAACAATCTGATTTTGTGGGGTGAGTGAGCGTTGCATGAAAACAATGCCATTTGATCCTCCCATGGCAACAGAAATTTTGAAAGCCACCTCTTTTAAGATTCTTTGCGATCAAGAATTTTAATGAGAAAAGGTGGGTTTATGTAGTTGTATTTAAAAGAACTAGAAATGTGAGGACTAGGGGATAACCAGCATATACAGGTGAGCGAAAGGGGTCTCACATTGAGGTAGCGGCCCAGGTTGCCTTCCAGCTTGGCATCGATGATGTAGCAAGACTCCTCCCCATCGTAGAACTGGCGTGTGTTCTTACGAACAGGTGCACTCTCCCCCTTTTCCACAGATGCCATGTTGGTTGATTTAATGGCAATCCCATGGGTTGATTTCAAAGCAAAACCCCGGGTGGATTTTACTGCCACTTGGCGCTTCATTGGACCTGGACAAGGAGAAGAATGGGACTAGGTCCACCCTACCTCATGATTGGACCTTCTACTTCCCTTTTTTTCCCCTGCTTCCATTTTTATCCCACCCAGTACACCTCAGGAATACCAATAAGCTGGGACTCAGGCAAAGGCCCAAGGTGGCAGTTTTTTTCAAGCAGGATTAGATCTGCTGGATACAGGAGCAGAGGGAAAAGAATAGGCAACTGGGGAGGGAATATGTCACACATTATTAACAGTTTTGCTGGGAGTCAGGGAGTCTTCCCAGGGATGCTTAATTCTAAGATCTGAGTTTTCCCCCTGCTGGTTCCTCCTTACTACCCCACAAATTCTTCCAGACTACCAGACATGTTTTTCTTGTCCTCAAAGTCATCCCCGTCAGAGCCAGAGGAGATGGTCTGGATATCATCACTGTCCACGGCTGTGGCTGAAGTCTGGCCAGCAGTGGGCTTCCGGCTGGTCCCACTTTCCCCCTCACTTTCTGTGCTGCTGGACAGGGTCAGGATATCCTGAGGAAGCAGAAGGGTGAAAAGAAGGAATAAGAGTAACTGGAGAGGGACGTCCCTCGTGGTTCAGTGGCTGGGATTCCACACTCCCAGCAGAGGGGGGCCTGGTGTGGATCCCTGGTCAGGGAAGTGGATCCCACAAGCTGCAAATAAAGAAGATTCTCCATGCTGCAAGGAAGATGGAAGATCCCGCATACAGCAACTGGGACCTGGGGAAGCTAAAAAATATACATGTATAAAAAAAACTGAGTAAAAGGAAAGGGCCCCTTGGAATCCCTGCTTTTAGGTACAGTTAGACTGAGCGATTTCACTTTTCACTTTCATGCATTGGAGAAGGAAATGGCACCCACTCCAGTGTTCTTGCCTGGAGAATCCCAGGGACGGGGGAGCCTGGTGGGCTGCCGCCTATGGGGTCGCATGGAGTTGGACACGACTAAAGCGACTTAGCAGCAGCAGGCAGGAAGGAGTTGAGGCTATAGCAAGATTAGATGCTGGACGAAGGAAAATGAGGCGGGAAGTCAAGACCAGAGAATCAAGAAAATATCCAACAGTAATTACGGTGACAGACGACAAGAAGAATGTTCCTTTACGCACACTCTACAGTAAAACAGGAGGCTGGGTAAGGCACAGCTTGAGAGAGGCCACTTACATCAGGGTTTGGCTGAGCAGACGCCACAAGTCGTCGGTTCTGATGCATACTAGTCTTACTTGGTGGGCGGCGAAGTCCTTCAGGCTTCACAGGAGAAGGATTATAACCATAATTTCGAGAGCTTTCAGTAACTCTAGAAAGAGGGAGATGGGAGAAGAAGACATGAGAGGGCTTAGGTTTACTGGCTGTTTCTTAGGCTGCTTTTGTAGGCTCGAGAGAAGGAAGATTTGGAAACAGGTAAAAAAGTGAAGCACTTACATCGACATCCTGTTTCGGTCATCAGAGTCCTGGAAAACAGAGCGAATGAACGGCTGAATGTTGCCATGGTTCTAGATAATATACCCAACAACTGTAGACTTCACCTCAGATGACCTCTAAAGATATTAGTCAGCGAGAGGTACACTATCTCAAGTGGGGTGTGTATGGAGAAATTATACTCCAACTTGAGAATAACGATCATTTTCATCAGAAAGCCCCAATGGGAGGGGTCTTTAACCCTTCCCAATAATAGGGCATTACAAAATGTGCATGGAAAACACCATGGGCAGAACATTCCAAGGACAAGGGACTGTTCACCTGTAATGTGGTAAGTTTCAACATCATTAAAAATATGTTAAGATCAATTCTTGTTTTTCCACTATAATGAAAGCAATGATGTAGATAAACTGAGGTAGCAGTTTTAAAAAATTATTTTTAGCCAATTATACAGAGTGAAGTAAGCCAGAAAGAAAAGCACCAATACAGTATACTAATACATATATATGGAATTTAGAAACATGGTAATGATAACCCTGTATGCAAGACAGCAAAAGAGACATAGATGTATAGAATGGACTTTTGGACTTTGAGGGAGAGGGAGAGGGTGGGAAGATTTGGGAGAATGGCACTGAAACATGTATACTATCATGTAAGAAATGAATCACCAGTCTATGTTCGATACAGGATACAGGATGCTTGGGACTGGTACACGGGGATGATCCAGAGAGTTGATATGGGGTGGGAGGTGGGGGGAGGGTTCAAGATTGGGAACTCATGCACACCTGAGACAGAAAAAAATAAAAATAAAAATAAACAACAAAAAAACATTTTTTTAAAAAATCTTCCGCTTTGGAATGAATCAGGTGCTTTCCCCACAGCAGGCTGATTGTAAAATAATTTGGTTCTTTAAACAAACATGGGGTCGCAAGAATCAGACATGACTTAGCAACCACACCACCATAGGATGTATTAGGGAGAAGCTTAATCAGGTTTGACATAGAAATCCATCAAATAAGTCATCTGCGTGTGAAGACTCATGGTGAGGGAATTCCTTGGCAGTCTATCGTGTGGTTAGAACTCTGTGCTTCCACTGCAGGGGACACAAGTTTGATCCCTGGTCAAGGAACTAAGATGCCCAAGCCACGTGGTATGGTCAAAAACAACAACAAAAGCACTCATGGTCTCGTGGTGAGGTTGCACTGTTTGTCACCACATCAAACTTCTATAACAGCCACGATTCTCAGAGTTCCCTGCCACTGCTTACCTCTTTCTTGGCCTGCTTGATGTCTCCCTCATCCTTGAAGCCCAGCCCTGAGGTGGAAGCCTTCTCAGCTTCCCCTCTGCCTCCCCCAGTGCGGCCTTCCCCACCTTCACTAGTCTTGAAGGATGAACGGCTATCAGAGTCAGCAAAGCCACCTTCACTGACACTGTTGCAGCTCAACCATGAGGCCACTTTGTTCTTAGATGTCTCTTCAGAGGAAGGTGGATTGCAGCCACCTACAGGGATTGATGGAGGGACAGGAATATGTGGGGGCCCTAGGTCTGGGGGGCGAGAGTCCTTGGAAGACATCTCAGACAATCCATTCTCCTTCTGGCCCCGGGTCTGCCGTCGGGTAGCATAGCTGCGCCACACCGAGCTGGTGCTGAAGTCCTCGTCCTTACAGAAGTTGTCATCTGAGCTGTCGTCATTGGACTCCTCGGGGTCCTCTGTACCGCTGTTGCCATCTTCCTGGTCCTTCAAGTCTACACCACTGCTGTCAGAGGAACAAGGGGCATCACTCTCATACCCCTCCTTGAAGTTCTCCACGCTCTCAATATGGTCCAGATTGGCAAAGTACTCATCACCCATTTCTAGGCCCTCCTTGTCAGCAAAGTCATCTGTCAGGATCTTTCCTGGGAATGAAGAGAAAGCCTTCCAGGGTTATAAGGAGCTTTTAGAAAGAATAAAGTTCATTTCATCAATACCCAGCCCCACAGTACAGAGTCAAATAACATTCATTATGGTCTTTTGTTTCTCTTTGATGATACCTCCTCCTTAGTGTCTTAACTGTGAGAGTAAGGGGAGCTTTAAATCTTGCCCCTTCTGCCCCCCCCATTCTTCCTAAGTTATGCTAAATCTCTGGGTGGAGTGACGTGGGAAAAAATGACACGTCATTTTTTCTAAAATCATGTCTCTGCTGAAACATGTCCACAGTTTCATCCCTTTTCGTTCTTGTTCTCCTGAAGCACTTTTGACCCTTCCTGATCCACCCAGACAGGTACATCACTCATGTTCTTTATAGAAGAAAATCCTGTCTTCTTTCTCCTAGTTCACAGGTTAAGCATTTTATTCTTAAATTCAAGTTGTCTCTGATTCAATGTTCCACCATGTTCTAACCCCAGAAAGAAACCCTTTCATCACCAACCTGCATAAATACAGACAAAGGAGCCTTTGGCAATGTCATCCAAGCAACGGATACCCCAGCCCTTGTTCTGGGTCTTGAAGAGCTGCAGACGAACTTGCAGGCCATGCTGTACCAACCGGTTTGTGCACATGTTAGGGTCACATTTGCAGCGTTTGTTACACTCATAAACTCTGGGAGGAGATCACAACAAAATCAATCATAACATGATCACTAGAGCATCTGTTACACTCACACAACTGTTACAATTTTTAAGGTGTCATCATTTATCAGGTGATGATCTAAATAAGCAGACTTACTGAGCTGTCTATGCTCTTCGATCTGTTTGGAAATACAGCTCAAAGAAGTAACTCAGAAGGGGGAAAGCGATTAATACAGATATTTATAGCACTAAAGACAGTAACAGTGAATAAAAGAATGCCTAACACCTGGAGAAAAGCTAAGTGAACCAGGATGTGAATATGGATTAAGAGCCATTAAAATAAGTCAGCCTGTAGAAACAGATACAATAAAATATACTTAAGGAAATCAGAAGCCCATATAATAGACACTGAAAGGGAGCAAAAGATGAGGAACTGGAAGTTCACGGGACTCTTGCTTTTGGTATTGATTTTCATTCTTTTATTCAGTGAACATTTATTGAACACCAAGAGCTCTACTAGACAGTGGGAACACAGCAATGGAAAAGGTCATGATCTCTCCTCTGAGGGAGCTCATTTCTATCTAGTTGAAGGTATTATAACTATTTAAAAAATAAGCTATTGAAGTTAATCAGAGAGAGCTAGTAAATATCAACATTAAAGGAAGATAATACACTGAGAAAACTGTCCTATTTTTAGGGAGCATCTATTTTTATGCTCTACTTCATGTTATGTTTAACTTCTTATTTTTCTGGTATGTAAATTTAAAGAAGACAATCGCTTTTAGAAAGATGACAACAGTACAGTTAGTTGATGACGTCAGCAAAATCTCTCTAGGCAAAGGTAACAGCAGCTTCTATTTACCAAGCACATATATTTTGTGTTTGGCATTATATCAATGCTTTATATACATTCTCTTATTCTATCCTTACAGCAGCCCTATAAAGGTATTTTTAAAAATTTATGAAAACATTAAAGCATAATACACATAGAGAGAATATGTAAAAGTCTACAGCTCAACAATTTTTCACAAACTGAACACACCATGTAACCAATACCACATCAAGAAAGAACTTTGTTAGGTCTCAAAAACTCTACTGGGGTTGGGAAGATGTTAATGTTCATATCCTCTGTTAACTAAAACAGGATCAATTTGGAAAGGACAAGTCCAGAATGTGAATTCAGGTGTAATCACCACCAAGGGCTTCCCTGGTGGCTCACTGGTAAAGAGCTCACCTGCCAATGTAGGAGATGTGGGTTCAATCCCTGGGTTGGTAAGATCCCTGGAGAAAGACATGGCAACCCACCCAAGTATTCTTGGCTAGGAAATCCCATAGATAGAGGAGCCTTGCAGGGTATAGTCCATAGGGTTGGAAGAGTCAAGACAGGACTGAGTGACTGACCAACAACTACTAATCACCAGCACGTGAAACTTTCAGAACAGCTAAACAGAGTACCATTCATCCATTCAACAGAATTTACGTGGTTAGTATATGCTGTGCACTGGGTAAAAATTTGCTGATGATACAATGGTAAGCAAGAGAAACAAGGTTCCTGCCCTCACGGAGATTATCTCTTAATGGAAAAAGAGACCAAAAACAAGTCAACAAATAAAATGAAAGTTGTCACAGATACTATAAAAGGACAAAATCTGAATGAGAAAATTAAAGGAGTGAAAATGACCTCGTTTGAGAGTGACCAGGAAAGGTCTCTCTGAGGAGATGACAGCAAAGTTGAGAGAGCTCAAGGTTAAAGAAGATAATCATGCAAACAACAGTGGAAGGATGCCAAGAAGAGGGCACAGTACGTACAAAGGCTCTCGAGGTAGGCTGGCGAACACTGGGTGAACTGGATCCAGGCACTGAAGAGTATCAGTGTGGCTGGAACAGTTTTGGAAGGAGGGAGATAGGAAGGAGTCAGATAGTACACTGTCTTGTGATTCAAGATTAAGAGTCAGAATAAAGTCCAAAGTGCAGTGGAAAGCACTTAAAGAGTTTTAAGCAGGGGAGGAACCTATTTGTGGTTATGTGAAAATACTTTTATGAAACATTTCAAACCTATAAAAAAGCTATAATGAACACTCACAGCATTATCAAATCTAAACATTGTTACAGGATTCAATTTTATTACAAGTAAAACATCAATGACACAATGTAGCTGAAGCTAACAGCGGTGTTTTCCTTTGCTTAGTTTTCAATACGTATTCAGCTTAAATTTATGTCCCGACTTCCTCTGATGATACTCAGACACATCAGGCTTTCTATCAAAACCCCTTTCCCAAGTTTCTCCTGCAGCCAAGTCTGACCCACTTTCATACTGGCTGTTCTTTACATCTGGCGCACAGCTGTCAGCCTGGAAGCCCCCTTAACTTCACTATCATGTGGGATTCCCCTCACTCTTCTTTGGAGCTGGATCCACTGTTTCCGGGATCAGTATATGCCTTCTTCTCTCTTGTCTTTCTCCCTCACTTAGAACATTTCCAGTAATTTTCTGGGAGGGGAAATAATGGAAAAATGTGAGGTATTTCATGTCTAAAAATATGTTAGCCTACTTTAATCCACAACTGATAGTTTTCCTGGGTTTAGAACTCTAGGTTAGGAATAATTTTCCTGTGCTTCCCTGGTGGCTGAGTGGTAAAGAATCTGCCAGCCAATGCAAGAGACACAGGTTCGCTTCCTGATCTGGGAAGGTCCCACATGCCACAGAGCAACTAAGCCCATGGACCACAACTACTGCACCCGTGCTCTAGAGCCCGGGAACTGCTACTAGCCACGTGCACTGGACATTGTGCTATGACAACAGGAGAGGCCACCGTGGCAAGAGGCCTGTGCACTGCAGCCAGATCAGCACCCTCCTTGTCACAACTAGAAAAAAGCCTGTGCAGCGACGAAGACCCAGCATAGCCAAAAATAAAAAAATTATATATATATAAAAGAAAAAATTTTTTTAGAATTCAGAATAGATTCCTTAATTGCCATGTAACTATAGACATTATTTTAAGAAGGCTGAAGTTACTCTGAATTCTTTTTGTGGTATCTTTGTTTTATGTAGAAAGTTTTAGTGTTTTCTTTTTGTCCTCAGTGTTCTGTGGATATAATGATCACGTTTTACCACGTGCTTTAGTGGGCATCTATTTTCATCGGTTATGCTAGAACTTGATTTCACTTTGGAAACACAGACCCTTTCCTTATGGGGAAACGTCTGAATTATTTCACTGATCATTCTTTCCTCTTTGTCCTTTCTGTTAATTATGTATCTCTTACATACTAGGCTAATTAGGTCACATATTCATATACATCCAGCTTACCACATTACATCCCACTTTTGTTCACTGTCCTCTCTCTGCCTTACCTGTCCTCCTCAATCTCACATGCTGATCTCATGTCTCTTCTTAGTCTCATATGTTTTTATCTCTGTCCAATTTCCAGCTGCAGATCCCAGGAGTTACTTCTGGGCACCTTCTCTTTTCTATCATCAATGTTCTTTCCAGATGAACTCATCCAAGTTGTAACTACCACTCCTGAGCTGATGATTCCTAATTCTTTATGCCAGTCCTTACAGTTCTCTCTAGAAATCTGAATGCCTTCTTGACATTTCCACCTGGGTTGCCCAACAGACACCTCAAACTTAATGTGGCCAGAACAGCTGAATTCCACTCTGACCTGCAACTCTAGCTCTAGTCTTCCATTTTGGTACAAAAAACCAACATACACCTAGTTGCTCAAGTATAAAATTTAGGACTTGTCCTTGATTCTCTTCTCCTTCCCATTCCATAGTCGATCTATCACGTTCTGTAGCTCTATCTCCAAGTGCATCCCTGAGCACATGTGCTGCCAACTACTGAAGCTTGTAAGCCCCAGAGCTTATGTCTGCTGCAAACAGAAGTCATGGCGATGAGAAGCCCATGCACTGCAGCTAGAGAGGAGTGCTTCCCCTGCAACAGCTAGAGAAAAGCCCGTGCAGCAAGGGCGACCTGCTACAGCCAAAACTAAATATATAAAATTATTTAAAAAAAAATTTTTTTCCTTAGAATTTTGAATAGATTTCCTCAATTGCCATCTAGTGTCTAACATTATTTTGCGAAGGCTGACGTCACTGTGAATTCATTTCTCTTTTGTGGTAGCTATCCTTTCTCATTTCTACTGCCACTTTCATCCTAGGACAAGCCCCAGCAACCACCACTTCTTACCTGTATTCCTGAAATTACCTAATTGAGCTTCCAAATTCTATTGCTGCTGCCCTAAAGCTTATTTTTCACAGAGAAGTCAGAGTAATCTTTAAAAGGCAGACATCGAAAAATAAAAATAAAAAAATAAAAATAAAAGGCAGACATCGGTAGTCTGCTTAAAATACTCTTAACAGCTTCCCATCACATCATGAATTTGGTTCTAATTTTTATTCTGATTTACAAAGTCCTATAAACCAGGCCCCTGCCTACTTCTCCTCTCTGAATAAGTCTCACTTGCCAGAGTAAACCACAATCTGTTAGAATAATCATACAGCTAGGAAATCAAGGTCATATTTTACTGCAACAGAAAACTACTAGATACTATTCAATCATTATATGTATTCATTTCAAGGAAACCCCATGGAAGAAATATGTGCTGGGAATTTGGTAAGTAAGATTTAATTGATAAAATGTCTGTTTCAGGTTTTTTTCTTTTTTTTTGGCTTCAATTTTATAATGCTGCTGTTTCCTACAAACACAGACAAACAAGAATTCAGTCTCTGAGGTGCTAAACTTTCCCCTGACTACTTACCCTGTGGGAAGACATTCTTCTAGTCTCTTGTATTGGTAGCCAGAGTTGGGGTTGACTTGGCCTCCTGGGGTACAGGCTGTAGCCTGGATAGTTAGCTGATGGCAGGCACACTTGGACCTGTATAAAACAGAAGGGTACAACTACTAGAGCTGGGAGACTTTCTTCAGAGGCAAGAAGTAGTACTGATAAAATGAGGGTAACAGGGTAGTAAAATTTCTTCTTCTTTTCCCATATGTGTAAATGAGAAAGGAAAAGACAGTAGGAATATGACAGAATAAGAGTAAGATAAAGAGAGGCAGAACAACAACTAGCAACTGAATACATGATGGAGGGAAGCAAAGGAAAACGAGAATCAGAGAAAAAAACAAACATAAGACACGTGTTGCTGTTCAGTTGCTAAGTTGTGTCTGACTCTTTGTGATCCCATGGACTGCAGCACACTGGGCTTCCCTGTCCTCCACTATCTCTTGGAGTATGTTCAAGTTTATGTCCAATGAGTCGTGATGCTATCTAAACATGTACCCAGGATTATGCTGTGGGGTCCCAGCCTCTCTGGAGGACTTTCAGAAGGAGCTACAGCTAAGAAAGCAGATCAAGGGAGGTGAGGAAAGGAGAAGTGAAGTATAAGGCAAAGAAACTGGTGGAAATAAAGGAAACCACAACAAAGTTGGAGGCAGGGCCACAATTCCCTAACCAACTCACTTGTCCCGGCACCCATCTTTGCAGTCACAGCCGACAAGAAATTCAGGGCCTGTGTTAATGAAAACACCCTTGCCCGGGATCCGTTCCTTGCTGTAGGCCACCTGGGGTGGGGGAGTTGTGTCAATCTCGTTAACGCAGGATAGAGGAACGTCTTCCTTCCCATAGGTGATGTCCAAAATATAGTAAAAAGGCTTATAGGGCTGAAACTTTCGGTCCACAAGAACATATGGATCCAAACAGAACATCTCCAGGAAGAGGAAGTCACAGCCAGTCTCAAAAAGGTAACGTTCAATCTCCTGCATTGTCCGAAGGCAGAGGCCACAGGGTGTCTTATAGATAACATGAAAGCCCATCTTGCGGTTAACTCGGCGCCGGGCTGTCATTCGCCGGAAGTCATAGAGTAGTGGGACTAACAGAGGGTTCTTGCCCCGATACTGCTCACTTCTCATAGGTCTGACTCGAGACAGACAAGTATAGCTGCAGACATGAGGTAAGTAGAAAAGCTTCTCCATGGGGGCACGGTAGGAGGGCTCTGCAGGGGCCCGCTCCAGCATGCCATGGAAGGCTGGGGGTGCTGGGGGAGCTGGGGGAGCTGGGGGTGCTGGGGTGGAGGTTGTGGAGCCTAAAGGTGACCTGAAAATGAGATGCAAGAGATCAGATCAGAAGGCAACAGGACCTCTCTGTTGTATAAGTAGCCTATTAGCTGGCAAAACCACTTCTCTAACCTGTCAAACAGCTATACTCTTGAAGCTAAAGATGACACAAGTAAGTCAAACTTCCTCTTCCTTACTGGACAATGAAACACCCTGGTTACTCTTCATTAACTGATAATAACTGTTTCAACAGTGTGTATTTTCCTGAATTTTATTTTTTCCTGTGAATTATGGGACTAGCATCCAGTCTTCTATCCATGCTAGTTGTTTCCCCTGCTATGTTTCCTATAAATGCCCTTACTGACCCCCAGGATTCAAGGAAAGAGGCTACCAAGTTCCCTTTCTATTGTACCGATGACGACACCACATTCAACAAGCAGTCTTAACAAATGACTTTCTGGTGATTCTATTTCTAGGCACCTAGTTTCTAATTCAATTATTCTTACTTTTTGTTTCCTGGAAAATTCCAAGGTTAAAGCTTTTAAGTCCAAACTTCTCACCGTCATAATCTTAACGAGGCCCCTTGTGGCCAAGGAACCTCCCCATACAGTGACCACTCAGTCCACACTGCCAACATTCCCAACAGAGAGCCTGAGATTTTCTCACCTATATGTCTGATTGATCCCAGGTTTCCCACCAGGGGCATTTTCACTGAGTGCAGGGGATGTAGGGGAGGAATGACCAGAGCCCACAGATCCTGGCCGGAAAGATGTGCTTTTTTTGGCTACCTGCTTCCGAGATTGGGCAAGCTGGCCTTCCAAGCTTCTAGGAGATTAGAGATCATACAATGAGGGATACAGAAAATGTAATATAAAAGAAACTGCTGAAAAAGAAGGAATAGCACTCACTCACTGTCACCTGCCTGGGGGGACAGAGCTGGACCAGGTGGGGCAGGTGGGGCTGTCGGCTGTGGGGGTTCCATAGGCTTGAACTGGGTTCCAGTACTTGTTAGATCCTGAGTGTACTGGACCACAGGACCTTTGCTTCTCACAGCACCTGTAAGAAAAGGAAATTGACCATAGAGAGCATAAGAACTGTGCCACTGATATTCATCCACAGACCTGACTCTCAATTTATATAATAATGCAACAATGGAAACATTCTAAGTGCTAAGACTGTTAGAACTCATTATTTATACCAATGACTGGGAATACTGGCACAGGCTGACTTTCATTTAAATAGTAAGATTTTATCTTCCTGCCTCAGACAATTTACATTAAATAATTATTCTATTGCTGTCATTGTTATTTAACTGCTAAGTCATGTCTGACTCTTTGTGACCTTATGACTGTAGCCCACCAGGCTCCTCTGTCCATGAGATTTCCTAGGCAAGAATACTGGAGTGGGTTGCCATTTCCTCCTCCAGGGGATCTTCCCAACCCAAGGATTAAACCTGTTTCTCCTGCATTGGCAGATATATTCTTTACCACTGAGCCACCAGGGAAGCCAATTATGTTATACTTTGGTAAAAATTTTCAAAAATACATTCTCTGATCAACTGATGTTGTCAAGAAAAATTAACCAAAAAGTATGCCAGGAACATATAAAAACAAAACCAAAATTTTAAAACAAGTTAATCACACGTGGTGGATAAAAATTAGACTGGAAGGCAGGGGATATGGGTTCGATCCCTGAACTGAGAAGATTCCATATGCCACACAGCAACTAAACCCATGTGCCATAACTACTGAGCCTGTGCTCTAAAACCCAGGAGCCAGCACTACTAAGCCCGCATGCCCTAGGGCCTATACTTTGCAACAAGAGAAGCCACTGTAATGAGAAGCCTGGACACTGAAGTGATGAGTAGCCCGTGCTAGCTGCAACTACAGAAAGTCCTTGAGCAATGAAGACACACCGCAGCCAAAAAAAAAAAANTGGGGCAGGTGGGGCTGTCGGCTGTGGGGGTTCCATAGGCTTGAACTGGGTTCCAGTACTTGTTAGATCCTGAGTGTACTGGACCACAGGACCTTTGCTTCTCACAGCACCTGTAAGAAAAGGAAATTGACCATAGAGAGCATAAGAACTGTGCCACTGATATTCATCCACAGACCTGACTCTCAATTTATATAATAATGCAACAATGGAAACATTCTAAGTGCTAAGACTGTTAGAACTCATTATTTATACCAATGACTGGGAATACTGGCACAGGCTGACTTTCATTTAAATAGTAAGATTTTATCTTCCTGCCTCAGACAATTTACATTAAATAATTATTCTATTGCTGTCATTGTTATTTAACTGCTAAGTCATGTCTGACTCTTTGTGACCTTATGACTGTAGCCCACCAGGCTCCTCTGTCCATGAGATTTCCTAGGCAAGAATACTGGAGTGGGTTGCCATTTCCTCCTCCAGGGGATCTTCCCAACCCAAGGATTAAACCTGTTTCTCCTGCATTGGCAGATATATTCTTTACCACTGAGCCACCAGGGAAGCCAATTATGTTATACTTTGGTAAAAATTTTCAAAAATACATTCTCTGATCAACTGATGTTGTCAAGAAAAATTAACCAAAAAGTATGCCAGGAACATATAAAAACAAAACCAAAATTTTAAAACAAGTTAATCACACGTGGTGGATAAAAATTAGACTGGAAGGCAGGGGATATGGGTTCGATCCCTGAACTGAGAAGATTCCATATGCCACACAGCAACTAAACCCATGTGCCATAACTACTGAGCCTGTGCTCTAAAACCCAGGAGCCAGCACTACTAAGCCCGCATGCCCTAGGGCCTATACTTTGCAACAAGAGAAGCCACTGTAATGAGAAGCCTGGACACTGAAGTGATGAGTAGCCCGTGCTAGCTGCAACTACAGAAAGTCCTTGAGCAATGAAGACACACCGCAGCCAAAAAAAAAAAAAGACCACAGATAACACACACAAAGCAGATAATTCTCATGTAAATAAGAGGTAGTTACTACCAACAATACCCCTAACCTAAGCTAGTTGTTTCAGATTTTTATGTGTTTTTGAGAACAAATCAGAGCCATAGCATGTTGAGGCAGCAACACAAATTCATCACCACTACTGGAAACTTAGGAACATGTCCTGTTTTCAATGTGGCAGTAGTGTCATCCTGGTAAACAAAGGATATAGCCATCGTACATACACCTCTTTGCTGATTTGTTCATTTTTTCCCTCTCCCAGATAGCTTTCAGGACTTACCCATATTTGGTCGTGTTCTGAGCTGTCCCCCTTGCTTCTTCTCTAGTGCAGAGGCGGATGATGTCTTCATGCTGAACATGGGCTCCAGTCGTGTAGAGCCTCGATAGATCCATTCACATCTTTTGTCATCCTAGGGGATTACAAGTAGGGAAAGGTGCCAGGGGAATGGGTTAAAGGCCAGAATCTACCCTGCCACTTGTGAAGAATACCATGTGCCTCCCTTGGGGGGACTCTCCCTGATGAACGCCCAATTCCCTATCTATTCAATAAATTTATGTGCTAGGCTCCATAACAGGCATCAGGAATTAAATAAGAACAATAAAACCTCCCAAAACAAAAACATGTATATTTCTTGTTTAAAAAAATGACAAGAGATAGATGTTTATACTGAGTATAAGTTTATACTGAGTATAACAAGGTTCATTAGGATCAAAGGGCTGAGATAGCTCAGAGAAGAAATATAATTCTAAGAAAGGTGTGAGAGGGGAGAAAAGGACAAGTACAGACGATTTAAGAGTTAAGCTGGGACTTGAAAGATCACCAACATCTCAGAATTCACTGATCCCTCTTTTTTGTCCCATTACACTATCAACAACCCTAGGAAAACAGAACTAGCAGCCTTCTCTGTATCTACATGGATACTCTTGGAGAAAAGCAAAAACAAAAACACTATCGTGCAGATTAGAATCTTAAATTCAGGGACTTTATTTTTAATAACCACGCATAGAGGAATGAAAAAAAAGTACAATATGACCCAAAACAGTCAGAATAGGTAAGAGAGTAACAAAGAAGGAAAGCTATGGCATAGCTACATATGCCATAGTTATCCTAGGCTCCCCCATCCCAGCTGAGTCCTCGCCTCTAAGACTCCTAAGAAGAGTACCAGAAAGAGGATCCTGACTAGGCTGCCGTCCACCTCCTCAACTCGGGACTTCCACCACGTGCCTTCCCATTCAGTCTTGATCAGCTGGCCACTCTTGAGCAACACCATGGGGCGGTTGGGGTAAGCGGTGATATACTCTTCTATGAAGTCTCGGCAGGAGATGTCTTCTATGTCCTCCCAAGTCTTTTTCACTGTCCCAAGGAAGAAGGAGGGCTGAGAGAGGGCAGGTAGGGCATGTCTTGATAGGGGAAAAGGGTTGACAAGGAGACGTTTGGCATTTTTCAAGTTGGGAGGGAGAGAAAAAATAAATGAAGAAATCATAACCTCAAGGGAAGCAAAACCATGACCACTTAAAAGTACTGAACCTAATGTGCAAATTCACACTCAAATTCTGCAAATACTAAATGAATCAGCAGTATGTAAACATAGGTGAGTCACGCATTTCCTAGAAATAGATGTTTCCTCTTAGGAAAAGTCAAGTGGAAATTCTTGCTTACTTGATAAGTCTAAAGGTAAATCAAAAAGAATCAGGTGGCACCATAAACTGATTTTAAAAAAACCTGTCCTTCCTTCTCAGGCTCCATCAGGCTTTCAAGAGACCCTGAGTGTATTTACTGCCATGTTATGTGGAAACAGCCATTTTACTTGACCTTCCTGCAACTGAAAACAGTTGCTTCTATGAGTCTCTCCTAAGCCAGAGTCACAAGTATAGAGGACACTATGAAGACCCCATCTAATACAGGTTCTGTAGAAAGCGCTCTGAAAGCACTACACAGACTGCAGATTTACACAAATGTTAAACATGAGACTAGCAAAGAAGTAACATCTTCTCAAACTTAAATCACTCAGAAATGAAATTAAAATACATCCTACAATACGTGCATCCACTCAAAGTCAGTCATGATCTTCTATTGTCTGACTCTGTGGCTGTCAAGACCTAACACTAGACAAGAGCAAATAAAACTGTATCTCTCAAACTTATGCTCTTTGAGATGAAAACACCAAGAACATTAGGGCTTTTCCACTGGTTATCTTAAGAAATACAAGGTAAAAGAGGAAACAAAAAGAGCTAAGGAAAAAAGGAGGGACACTCACGTGGCCGGCAAATGGGATACAGTTCAGACTGTGTAACATAGGAAGCATAGCCATCATCAAAGAAAATGAGAAACCTGTAAGGAAAGAGTGATGGTAGAAAGACTGGGGGTTATTATATTTAACATGACCAGAAATTACTATAGCTTCCATTCCTCTGGATCACAAACAAGACACAATCCAGGGAACATGTTCCCGTGTACTATTTTCTTTCTACTATTCTTTCTTCCCACCTCAAGAGTTAAGACTTCTCCCTTAGGTTAGCAGATGCACACTATTATATATAGAATGGATAAACAATGAGGTCCCAGTGTATAGCACAGGGAACTATATTCAATATCCTGTGATAAACCATAATGGAAAAGAATATTATAATTCTCCCTTAATCTAACCAACATATCCCCACTTTCCCAAAAGTGATTTATTCTTGTTATACTATTGGACTCTCACATTGCTGAAAAACATTTAGTCTCCATTTCTTCCTTCTGTATGAATTCTCTACTCCCCTAACCATTAATCAATCTGGATTATTCTCCCCCGACCAAATTTTCTCTTTGAGAAAAGGGAAAAAAAGGAGGGAAGGGAGCAAGAAAGAACCACCCACATGACTCTGTGGCAAAGAAAAGAGAGTTTCCAGCCACTGAGGGCTAAGAACAGCAGAGCTAATTGTGAGATCTGGACTATGGTTTAAACAAGGCAGATGACCTGCTCCTGGCTTCCACTCTCTTTGCAATCTTCTGTCTAGGTACCTGAGCTTGTTTTTGACGTTTGGTGTCTCAGCTACAATGCCAGCATAGAGCCAGACCTGATTCCCATCTTTGTATTTGGCCACTACTCGACTGCCCACATACAACTTGTCAGCAGGAGGGTGGTAATCATAGGCAATGTGGTTTCCTGACAGAAGACTTTTTCCTTTGTTGTCAAATTTCACCTTGTACTTCTTTCCTGACCCTGAGTCAAACAGAAAAGAGAAACAAAACTTTTTAAAAACCATCAGTTTCTGTGTGGATCCTGATTGCTATGTGAGAGACAAAAGGCAAAGGCTCTGGGGAAAAGACACAATCAGTGACGGTGGCCTGCAGGCTCTTGCATTAGCCGCCCCTCTAGCCCGAACATACCAACAGTCTGGATGGCAATAAGGGTGCCTTTGTGCCACGTCTTAGTTCTTTTTTTGCCGAGGATGCGCATGCTGACGACCAAGTCACCATCTTTGCTCAATTCTCCAGGCATCTGACTCAAGGTTCCTAGGAAGAAAGCAAAGTTGCTCTAAAGAGATATATGGCACAGATTGGGGAAAGAATGGAAAATAAAAAGGGTACTGGGTTATTGGGACAAATGGGGTAATCTCTGATCCTTAACCACTTTTCCTGCTCCCTTGGCCAAGGGCAGAAATATAAGACACAGTTGACTCAACTCTTCATGCTAACAGGAAAAATTGAAATTCACATGTAACTCAAGACCATCTCACTGTAACCAAATATTTCTGACTCCTTATTAACAACATTAACTATTACTTATTAAATGCCAAGTAGTATGGTGGCTCAAACGATAAAGAATCCATCTGCAATGCGGGAGACCTGGATTTAGGAAGATCCCTGGAGGAGGGCATGGCAACCCATTCCAGTATTCTTGCCTGAAGAATCCCCATGGACAGAGGAACCTGGCAGGCTACAGTCCATGGGATCGCAAAGAGTCTGGCATGACTGAGCAACTAAGCACAGCACAGCTTTTATAAATCATTTTCCTGGGAGGGATCTCTCAATAGCTGCATTCTACAAACAAAGCTTCCTTCAGACCTGTTTTTTAGAGTTTGAGTTACTGTTTTCTTTAACCGTCATCTGAAAGAAGATATCATGAGCACGGAGCTAAAAAGGTATTTGGACAAAGCCATCACATGGTAGAAAGCCAGCAGACAAACTACTTAAGCCAAGAAGCTTCCCCAGTGGTCCAGTGGTTAGGACTCTGCACTTTCAGTGCTATGGGCCTGGGTTCGATCCCTGGTCAGGGTACTAAGATCTCACAAGCTGAGTGATACAGCCAAAAAAAAAAAAATAAATAAAAAGACTTAAGTAAACAGCAAGTGGTATTAAAAGAATCCTACAGAGGTAGAGAAAGATATCAAAATGTTAAAACACAGTCAGTATCCATGAAATCTCTGTAGGACTTCACCCCTGCATCTATACCAAGATGCCTCCCGACTCTAACCTTTGTGTAGATCCTGGGAACTACTCTTCTTGTTGACAGCATCCATGAACTTCTGGACATCTTGAGCCGATTTTCTTAAGGCAGCCATAGCTTCACGGAGCTGTAAGGAAGGGGATAAGGGAGACATGTTTTAAAATAGTAGCACCACTTCTTGAGAATAAGAACTTGTCTTTTAAAAAATGAAATAGACTGAGTTATGTTTAGAAGCTTACAGTTACTTCCAGAAGCTTATAGTTACTCTATCAGGCAAAACTTGCCCTTTCTTACAAATCTGATTCAGAAATCAGCTTTAGGAAGCTTTCCTTGATGAATTAATCTAGCTTATCACTGCCAAATTCTATATTCATACAGCATTCAGTGTATGTATCCATAAGGAGCTTTTGCATTCTTATAACATTAACTAGAGAACTGCAACCCATGGGGCTGACTTCAGGGTGACTGGTTATATCTTGATGACTGAACTGACTTAACGGTTAGGCCAAAAGTTTCTTCTATCTTCATATTCTTCTCTCTCATCCTTCTCTTACTCATTTCAAGTTACCTTCTGGTCTTTTGGAGTTCTGCTCCCAGCATCACCTAGACGAGAAAAATTGAGTTTGAAAGACTTATACATAAGAATTTCCAAGAAATCAAGAACCAAACTATCATGGGAACACTAATGATAACAACTATAAACCAGATATAGATACACATATCTATGTAAAAGTACGAAAAGCATTCAGAAAAATAAACAGCAAACAGATGACAATTCTTACCTGGGGATAAAGTACTGGTACAGGTGACAGTCTATGGGATCTGGGATTTTCAAATACTTGAATTTTTATAACAATAATTTTTTTATGGGTTATCTGAATGATTTGAAAAATGAAATGTGCCCAGTGAATTAAGCTAAAATGTTTCTTCTTGAGTAGTGCTGTCCAATAGATAATGGTGATGGTTGTACAACCTTGTGAATACACTAAAAACCACTGAATTATACATTTTAAAGGGGTAAATTTGTTATATAAATTATATCTGATTTTTTAAATTTTTTAGTCAAATTTAAAGGCTTCCGTGATAGCTCAGTTGGTAAAGAATCTGCCTGTAATGCAGGAGACCATGGTTCAATTCCTGCTATGATAGACCTTCTGTTTCTGCACTGTCCAATCTGTTAAAATTTGGCTACTAAGCACATGAAATGAGTTTTAAATTTTACTGAAGTGAAGTAAAGTAAAAGTTGCTCAGTTGTGTCCGACTCTTTGTGACCCCATTGACTATACAGTCCATGGAAATCTCTAGGCCAGAATACTGAAGGGGTAGCCTTTCCCTTCTCCAGAGGATCTTCCCAACCCAGGGATTGAACCCAGGTCTCCCGCAGTGCAGGTGGACTCTTCACCAGCTAAGCCACAAGGGAAGTCCAAGAATACTGGAATGGGTAGCCTATCCCTTTTCCAGCGGATTTTCCTGATCCAGGAATCAAGCCATGGTCTCTTGCATTGCAGGCAGATTCTTTACCAACTTAGCTATCATGGAAGCCTTTGCTGCTGCTGCTGCTGCTAAGTCACTTCAGTCGTGTCCGACTCTGTGCGACCCCATAGATGGCAGCCCACGAAGCTTCCCCACCCCTGGGATTCTCCAGGCAAGAACACTGGAGTGGGTTGCCATTTCCTTCTCCAATGCATGAAAGTGAAAAGTGAAAGTGAAGTCGCTCAGTTGTTTGACCCTTAGCGACCCCATGGACAGCAGCCCACCAGGCCCCTCCATCCATGGAATTTTCCAGTAAGAGTACTTGAGTGGGGTGCCACTGCCTTCTCTGATGGAAGCCTTTAAATTTGACTAAAAAATTTTAAAAATCAGATGTAATTTACATAACAAATTTACCCCTTTAAAATGTTTAATTCAGTGGTTTTTAGTGTATTCACAAGGTTGTACAACCATCACCATTATCTAATTCTAGAACATTTTCATCACCTTGAAAAGAAATCCCACTAAGTATGGGGTTTCTATTAACAGTCATTCCCCATTCCACCATACCTGCAACCTCCAGCAACTACTAATCAACTATCTGTCTCTATAGGTTTTGCCTTTTCTGCATACTGCACATAAATGGAATCATACGTGGTACATCACATGAGATTCATCTATGTTGCAGCATTATTGGCATTTCATTTTTATGATTAATATTCCATTGTATGGCTATACTATATTTTATTTATCCATTCATCAACTGATGGACATTTGGGTTATTTACACTTTTTGGCTGTTATGAATAATGCTGATAGGCACATTTGTATATGAGTTTTCAAAAATAATTTAAAAATTATTTCTGGCTGTGCTGGGCTTTAATTGTGATGCACACGCTTTCTCTTTCTCTAGCTGCAGTGGGCGGGCACTACTCTCTAGTTGTGGTGGTATATGGGCTTCTCATAGCGGTGGCTTCTTTTGTTGCGGAACACTGGCTCTAGGGTGCTTAGGCTTCAGCAGTTGCAGGCTCAGCAGGGTGCAGCACACAGGCTTGGTTGCTCTAAGGCATGTGGGATCTTAGTTCCTGGACCAGGGATCAAACCCATGTCCCTTGCATTTGCAGGAGGATTCTTAACTGCTGGACCACCAGGAAGTCCCTATATGAGTTTTTATGTGGGTATATGTTGTCATTTCTCTTGGATTATGGCTAGGAGTAGAACTGCCAGGCCATAAAGTAACTCAGTGTTTAACCTTTTGGTGAATTCAAAGACTTGTCCAAAGTGGCTGTATCATTTTGCATTCTCACCAGCAATTTTAGAGGGTTCCAATTTCTCCACATCCTTACCAATACTTATATTACTGTCTATCTTTTTTCTTACAGCTATCCTAATAAGTAGTTTTGACGTGCATTTCCTTAATAGCTAATGATGTTAAACATCTTTTCATACACTTATTAGTCATTTACACATCCTCTTTGAAGAAGTATCTATTCAAATATTTCGCCTATTTTTAAATGGCTATATGTCTTTTTATTAAGTTTTAAGAGTTACTCATACATCCTGGAAAATACTAGACTTCACATTTCACATAATCTTTAAATTTTTGGCTCTGCCACGTGATTTGCAAGATCTTAGTTCCCTGACCAGGGATCGAACCCAGGTTTTCCACAATGAAAACTCAGCATCCTAAACACTGGACCACCAGGAATCCTCACATTTCACATAATTTAAATAGCCACGTGTGGATGGTGGCTACTGTATTGTACAGTGAAGTTTTAGAGATTTATAACATTTAAAAATGGAAGGCAATTGATAATCATTTTGCAATAAACATATATATCAAATCATTATGTCTTACACCTTAAATTCTATATTATCAACTATATCTCAATAAAACTTGGAGGGAAAAGTGGCAAAAATAAATAAATGGAAAGCAATGTAAATGACCAAAAATGAAATTAAAATTTAGTGAGACCATCAGATAAAAAAATCTATAACCAAAAGTCAACTACATGTCTAAATACTAGCAAAACTATTTAGAAATGCAGTTTTTTTTTAAAAACTTAGAGCAAGCTTTCTGTGGAGAAAATGAATCAACCTTAGTGAAAAATGTTAAGGACTAAATACACGATCTTCGTATGGGAGATTTAAATACTATGAAAATTATTAACTATCTCTATATTGATAATCTGATAATGTCAACTGATACTGACATTTTGATAATGTCTACAGTTCTGGGGTTTTTAATTGGTGTGTGTGGGGGAAATGGGGGAACATGAAAAGCTAACTCTCAAATAAAACCAAAACAGGTGTAAAAGAACCAAGACATCTGTGAAGAATGAGAAAGTGAAGTTACTAGAGTTAACAGATAGAAAAATTTATAAAGTCACAGTGATGGACAGTATAGAGTTGACGAAATGAAACACCAATGAAACATAAAGTCCAGGAACAAACCCACAGATATATGTATATATAAGTAATTTATGATAGAACAGCAGAGACNTGACCCTTAGCGACCCCATGGACAGCAGCCCACCAGGCCCCTCCATCCATGGAATTTTCCAGTAAGAGTACTTGAGTGGGGTGCCACTGCCTTCTCTGATGGAAGCCTTTAAATTTGACTAAAAAATTTTAAAAATCAGATGTAATTTACATAACAAATTTACCCCTTTAAAATGTTTAATTCAGTGGTTTTTAGTGTATTCACAAGGTTGTACAACCATCACCATTATCTAATTCTAGAACATTTTCATCACCTTGAAAAGAAATCCCACTAAGTATGGGGTTTCTATTAACAGTCATTCCCCATTCCACCATACCTGCAACCTCCAGCAACTACTAATCAACTATCTGTCTCTATAGGTTTTGCCTTTTCTGCATACTGCACATAAATGGAATCATACGTGGTACATCACATGAGATTCATCTATGTTGCAGCATTATTGGCATTTCATTTTTATGATTAATATTCCATTGTATGGCTATACTATATTTTATTTATCCATTCATCAACTGATGGACATTTGGGTTATTTACACTTTTTGGCTGTTATGAATAATGCTGATAGGCACATTTGTATATGAGTTTTCAAAAATAATTTAAAAATTATTTCTGGCTGTGCTGGGCTTTAATTGTGATGCACACGCTTTCTCTTTCTCTAGCTGCAGTGGGCGGGCACTACTCTCTAGTTGTGGTGGTATATGGGCTTCTCATAGCGGTGGCTTCTTTTGTTGCGGAACACTGGCTCTAGGGTGCTTAGGCTTCAGCAGTTGCAGGCTCAGCAGGGTGCAGCACACAGGCTTGGTTGCTCTAAGGCATGTGGGATCTTAGTTCCTGGACCAGGGATCAAACCCATGTCCCTTGCATTTGCAGGAGGATTCTTAACTGCTGGACCACCAGGAAGTCCCTATATGAGTTTTTATGTGGGTATATGTTGTCATTTCTCTTGGATTATGGCTAGGAGTAGAACTGCCAGGCCATAAAGTAACTCAGTGTTTAACCTTTTGGTGAATTCAAAGACTTGTCCAAAGTGGCTGTATCATTTTGCATTCTCACCAGCAATTTTAGAGGGTTCCAATTTCTCCACATCCTTACCAATACTTATATTACTGTCTATCTTTTTTCTTACAGCTATCCTAATAAGTAGTTTTGACGTGCATTTCCTTAATAGCTAATGATGTTAAACATCTTTTCATACACTTATTAGTCATTTACACATCCTCTTTGAAGAAGTATCTATTCAAATATTTCGCCTATTTTTAAATGGCTATATGTCTTTTTATTAAGTTTTAAGAGTTACTCATACATCCTGGAAAATACTAGACTTCACATTTCACATAATCTTTAAATTTTTGGCTCTGCCACGTGATTTGCAAGATCTTAGTTCCCTGACCAGGGATCGAACCCAGGTTTTCCACAATGAAAACTCAGCATCCTAAACACTGGACCACCAGGAATCCTCACATTTCACATAATTTAAATAGCCACGTGTGGATGGTGGCTACTGTATTGTACAGTGAAGTTTTAGAGATTTATAACATTTAAAAATGGAAGGCAATTGATAATCATTTTGCAATAAACATATATATCAAATCATTATGTCTTACACCTTAAATTCTATATTATCAACTATATCTCAATAAAACTTGGAGGGAAAAGTGGCAAAAATAAATAAATGGAAAGCAATGTAAATGACCAAAAA
Organism: Neotragus moschatus; assembly: GCA_006410615.1. Classification (NCBI taxonomy): domain Eukaryota; kingdom Metazoa; phylum Chordata; class Mammalia; order Artiodactyla; family Bovidae; genus Neotragus; species Neotragus moschatus. The sequence continues at coordinate 874,924 of SJYA01000573.1, read as the reverse complement.
TGAAATTAAAATTTAGTGAGACCATCAGATAAAAAAATCTATAACCAAAAGTCAACTACATGTCTAAATACTAGCAAAACTATTTAGAAATGCAGTTTTTTTTTAAAAACTTAGAGCAAGCTTTCTGTGGAGAAAATGAATCAACCTTAGTGAAAAATGTTAAGGACTAAATACACGATCTTCGTATGGGAGATTTAAATACTATGAAAATTATTAACTATCTCTATATTGATAATCTGATAATGTCAACTGATACTGACATTTTGATAATGTCTACAGTTCTGGGGTTTTTAATTGGTGTGTGTGGGGGAAATGGGGGAACATGAAAAGCTAACTCTCAAATAAAACCAAAACAGGTGTAAAAGAACCAAGACATCTGTGAAGAATGAGAAAGTGAAGTTACTAGAGTTAACAGATAGAAAAATTTATAAAGTCACAGTGATGGACAGTATAGAGTTGACGAAATGAAACACCAATGAAACATAAAGTCCAGGAACAAACCCACAGATATATGTATATATAAGTAATTTATGATAGAACAGCAGAGACATTACTTTGCCAACAAAAGTCCTTCTAGTCAAAGCTATGGTTTTTCCAGTAAATGGCAACCCACTCCGGTACCCTTGCCTGGAAAATCTCATGAACAAAGAAGCCTGATAGGCTACAGCCCATGGGGTTGCTAAGAGTCAGACACGACTGAGCAACTTCACTTCACTTTCACATGTATGGATGTAAAAGTTGGACTATAAAGAAAGCTGAGCACCGAAGAATTGATGCTTTTGAACTGTGGTGTTGGAGAAGACTCTTGACAGTCTCTTGGACACCAAGGAGATCCAACCAGTCCATCCTAAAGGAAATCCGTCCTGAATATTCATTGGAAGGACTGATGCTAAAGCTGAAACTCCAATACTCTGCCCACCTGTCGTGAAGAACTGATTCTTCTGAAAAGACCCTGAGGCTGGGAAATACTGAAGGTGGGAGAAGGGGATGACAGAGGATGAGATGGTTGGATGGCATCACCAACTCAATGGATATGAGTCTGAGTAAGCTCCAGGAGTTGGTGATGGACAGGGAAGCCTGGAGTGCTGCAGTCCATGGGGGTCGCAGAGTCAGACACGACTGAGGACCTGAACTGAACTGACTGAAGCAATGCGAATCAGTAAGAGGTGGCTCATTTCAATAATGGTGCTGGAGAATTATTTGAGAACACTATGAAAAAAAGAAAACACCTCAAATATTACACAAAAAATATCTTTCAGTTAGATTAAAAACTTAAATGTGAAATGCAAAACTATGAAACTTTCAAAGGCAATGTAAAAGATCTTTGTAGATTCAGGGCAGTAAGGATATAAAAAGCAGTGACCATAAAAGAAAATGTTAAAAGTTACAACTTCTGTTTATTAGCAAATAACATAAAAAGTAAAGACAAAATATAAGCTTGGAGTAATATGTCCATTTTATAACTGCAAAGGATTAGTAATTATGATTACAGGAATAACAAGAAGATTCTCTGAACTAAAAAAAACCCCCAAACATACAGTTGAGTGAGTGAGCAAGAGACATGAACAGATACTTCAAAGAAAAACTATAGATAACTCATACATGAAAAGGTTCTCAAGTCCATTAGTAAACAGAGAAATCAAATTTTAAAATGACAATACCATGTGTTGTCAAGGATGTGGAACACGGGCCACTCGCATTCACTGATGGTATAAATATAAACTGGGACAACCACTTTGGAAAGCTTTTTGGTCATTAATTATCCAGTAAGGTTGAAAATTCCATATCCAAAGAACCAGCAACTCCACTCTTACAGTACCCTACAATATCCTAAAAAGATTCTTACACGTGTGCATCAAAGATCATGTACAAGAATTTACAGCATTACTTATAATTGCAAAAAAAATAAAAACAAATGAAATGTCGATTGTTAGGAGATAAACTGGCATATTCACATAATGGAGCACCATACTGCAGTAGCAACTGTACCAAGCACTACACATCAGCATGGTACTGATGAAGTCATCAAAGAATGCCTGCGGTGTCTAAGATTCCATTTACCTAGTTCAAATATAGGCAAAACTATAGCACTTCTGGTGATACTGATGAGACAAGACTGGACAATCCCCCTATGCAGAAAACAAACATAAAACTGGACAAAATGGCCAAAAAAAAAAAAAAAAAAAATTTCAGGATGCTGGAAACTGTCCAAAGGCAAACAATAGATTGATAAGTATTTATATCTGAAAAACTGCTAAACCTTATGGTAACAAAAGTGGGAGACTATGAATCTCTTTCCTGGGGCAGCTCCCGCCCCTGTTCCACTGCCAGCATGGTGGGCAAAAACTGTACCTTTACCATCAAGGTGCTAGCACTAACAAGTAGCTTTGCTAATCTGAGGTTGTAGCTCTTGCTTAGAGTGAACAACCAACCAGTCAGGGATTCAACAAGGAATTCTGAAAATGAGAGAGCCACACTCAGGCTTTAGGTAAATTCTCTATACATTCTTGGATGACTATTAAAATATGCACATGCAAAAAGGAGACAAGTATGCCTGATTAACCCAAGGTCAAAGGAAAAAAAAAAATCACAAAATTAAAACTTATGAGGTACATGAAAATTAAAACAACATAAAAAAAACTTATGAGATGCAGCAAAGCAATGCTTAGAGGGAAATTTATAGCTTTAAATGTTTATACCAGGAAGGAAGAAAGGTCTAGAGTTAATAGTCTCAGCTTCAACTTTAAGGAGGGACTTCCCTGGTGGTCCAGTGGCTAAGACTCTGAACTCTGGGTTCACTCCCTGGTGAGGGAACTAGTTCCCACATGCCACAACTAAGAGTCCTATGCCACAACAAAGATCAAACATCCTGTGTGCTGCAACTAAACCTGGTGCAGCCAAAATAAATAAATAAATATTACAAAAAGGAAAGAAACTAAAAAAAAAAAAGGCAAACCAAACCCAAGAAAACTGGAAGGAAGAAAATAATAATGATCAGAGTAGAAATCGACGAAATAGGTAACAGAAAAAGAGGAGCAAAAATAAATCAATGAACTCCCAATACGGGTTCCTTATAAAAGAACAAAAATTGATTAAACCAGTAAGCTAGATTTTAACCAAGAAACAAAAAGACGAGATCCAAAAAACCATATCAGGAATGAAAGGGACATCACTACAGAACTACAGAAATTAAAAAGGAATAGAAAACTTAAATAAATGTATCAGGTAAAGAAAATGGAGGGCTTCCCTGGTGATCCAGTGGTAAAGACTCTGAGCTCCCAATGTAGGGGGCCCAGGTTCGATCTCTGGTCAGGGAACTAGATCCCACATGCAGCAACTAAAAATCCCATGTGCTGCAACTAAGCAGCCAAATAAATAGATAAAAATAAGCATATAAAAAAAATGGATTAGTAATTAAAAGCCTTCCCAAAATAAATTACAATGTGATATGCTGAATTAGATCTTGGAACAGAAAAACCAGAAATGGAATAAAGTCTGGAGTTTAGATAGAAAGTACCAATTTTGTTTCTCAGTTTTGACCAATATCTAGCATGGTAACATAATATGAGAAGAAACTGGTGAAAGGTATGCAGAACTGTCTATTACCTTTGCAACTTTTCCACAAATCTAAAGTGATTTCAAATTAAAAAGTTTATTTATAAAAAAGCTTTCCGCGAAGAAAAGTCCAAGCCAAGATGGTCTCATTGCTGAATTTATCAAACATTTAAGGAAGAAATAATACCATCCTACACAACTCAGAGGAAGGAACACCTCCCAACTCATCTTGTAAGGCCTATATTACCTTGATGCTATAGCCAAAGACATCACTACGAAACTACAAACAGCCCTCAAATATATGTGCAAAAATTACTGAAACTTTTACAAATCCAATACAACAACATATAAAAAGGATTATACACTAAGACAAAGTGGGAGAGGGGGCAAGGATGAGAGATTTATTCCAGGAACAAAAGATTGGTTTAACATCCAAAAAATAATTACTGTAATAATTCTATTAATAGGATAAATGATAAAAGCCATATGATCACCTGAGGACAATACAGAAAAAGGAGCTAACAAAATCTCAAACTGAATCCAGTTATGATAAAAGGTCTCAGGAAACTAGGAATAGAAGCAACTTCCATCAATCTGATAAAGGATACCTACAATTTACACCATAATTAATATGTTAATAAAATGTTTTCCTGCCAAAATCAGGAATAAGGAAAGGATGTCTGCTCTCAAAACTGTTTTTCAACATCACAATGAAAGTTCTAGCAAGCATAATAAAACAAGGGGGGGAAAAAAGACATCTAGATTAGAAAGGAAGAAGTAAAATAACTATTTGCAGACAATATGATCAAATATATAGAAAGTTCTAAGGGAGCCACAAAAAAATTCCAGGAAATTGATAAGCTGATGTGAAAATTTATTTGGACTATATATGAAAAACAAATGAATTTGGAGGATTTTCACAAAGTGATTTTAATACTTCCTGTCAAGCTATAGTAATTAAGACAGTGTGGTGCTGGTAAAAAATAAACATTTAGATCAAGTGAAGTGAAGTTGCTCAGTCATGTCCGACTCTTTGCAACCCCATGGACTATAGCCTAACAGGCTCCTCCATTCATGGGATTTTCCAAGCAAGAATACTGTAGTGGGTTGCCATGTTCTTCTCCAGATCTTCCCAATCCAGAGATTGAACCCAGGTCTCCTGCATTGTAGGCAGACGCTTTACTATCATAGCCACCAGGGAAATGTGACCCTCAAATATATGGCCAGCTGACTTTCAACAAGCATCCTGAAAGGACACTCTTNCTCCATTCATGGGATTTTCCAAGCAAGAATACTGTAGTGGGTTGCCATGTTCTTCTCCAGATCTTCCCAATCCAGAGATTGAACCCAGGTCTCCTGCATTGTAGGCAGACGCTTTACTATCATAGCCACCAGGGAAATGTGACCCTCAAATATATGGCCAGCTGACTTTCAACAAGCATCCTGAAAGGACACTCTTTTCAATAAGTGGTAGTGGAACAACTAGAGAGCTGTTAAGTGAAACCAACCAACCAATTACCCTCAATCCTTAAGACTTATATATATTGGCTTAGAAAAGTCAACAGTAAAAAGACAACCAATTTTTTCAAAAAGGCAAAATGATCTGAACAGATAGTTGCCTAAAATACATACATAAATGGCAAATAAGTATGTGAAAAGATGCTCAATGTCTTTAGAAACATACAAACTACAATCACAATGCAAAGGAGTCCCCCAGTGGTCTAATGGTTAGGATTCTGGGCTTTCACTGCTGTGGTCCAAGATCCTGCACAGAATGGTACTGTCATGCATCCACTAGAATGACTGAATGACTGACAATACCAATCAATGACAAGGATGTCTCCCATACTTTGCTAGCAGGAATGTAAAATGATACACTTTGGAAAACACAACAGCAGTTTCTTCAAAACTCATACATTTAAGACCTAGCAATTCTACTCCTGGGTGGAATATCCAAGAGACATGAAACAAAACATGGACGTTAAAACTTTCACACAAATGGTCATAGCAACAGTATTCGTAACGGCCCCAAACTGGAAACAACCCAAATGTTTATCAACTGAGGAATGGATAAAAACGTGGCTATCCATACAATGGAATGTTATTCAACAAAAAAGGAACAAACTACTGATAAACGCAACACGGATGAACCTCAAACACACTATGTTAAATGACAGAAGGTAGACATAATAGATGACACACTGTGACCCTACTTAATAGTAAGTTTCTAGAACAGGCAAAAACTTCACAGGGAAAGCAAGCAGATCAGTGGCTGCCCAGCGGTGACAATACAGATTAATGACAAACATGCATGAGGGCACTTTCTGGGGTGATGAAAGAGTTCTAAAACTGGACGGGGGTGAAGACTGCTGTACAATAAAATTATTCACTACAACTCAACTTGTACACTTAAAATGGGTGAATTTTATAGTATGTAAATTATACCTTAAAAATTGTTAAAGAATAGACAAAACCAAATAATCTGCTTTGAGAAATAAATATATATACACACACGTTAAATGCCATCTATAAAAAAAGCAAGGAAATTTAGAATACAGATTATACAGAATGGGGAAAGGAGAATAATTCAATCAGGAAGTAGGGAAGATCCATGACACTAACAATCTTTTTTTTTTTTTTTCTGTAACAGACAAGTCCAACAGTTAGGAATATGAAGTTAGTAAGAATGGTTTTTCTCCTCTCTTTATCTTCTATCTGCTCATCTTCCCATGTTTCAGTTTCAATCCTGAGACTTTCTAGTCCACAGCCTCATCTCTTACCTGAATCAATACTGAGGACATCATCATCTTCATCAGGAATCTCAATTATTTCTGTAGGCCGGGAAGCTTCATCTTCAGAGCTGCTGTCCCGGTACTGTAGTCCCAGTTTGGAATAAAAGTCCTTCACCAAAGACTCACAGTTAGTCACTGCCCTAATATTGGAACACATGTAGAAAAGGTCAAAGCCAGCAGAAGCACGGGGAAAAGTCATTAGAATTTATTTATATATATTTAACTATATAATGACTTCTACTTAAACAGACCATATTCAAAAGTGTCTCTGTTTTGAATTTAAGAGGCTTATCCCATAGAAAAATATTTAAGTTGTGGTTTCTTGAAAAATCCAAAGTAAGTTCAAAGCATGGTCCTTTCAACTTCATTATTTACCTTTTGTTATTTGAAAATACATTCTAAGTGACAAGTAGGGCAAAAGAAACCACTCTTCTGGGGGTTTAGAGTAGAAATAAGGTTCTAGGAACTTGTTAAAGCTTCACAGTTATATAAAACAGCAAATCTTCACAATATGCACTCCCTAGATGATTCTAGTAAGAAAACAAAACAACTGTTCTGAAGTAGAGTGTAGGATAAAGAAGCGGAAGGGACTCAAGATTTGGACTCCCCTACTGCTGATCAGTAGCTCAGATGGTAAAGAATCCACCTGCAACGCAGGAGACCCAGGTTTGATACCTGGGTCGGGAAGATCCCCTGGAGAAGGAAATGGCAACCCACTCCAGTACTCTTGCCTGGAGAATCCCATGGATGGAGGAACCTGGTGGGCTACAGTCCATGGGATCACAAAGAGTTGGACACGACTGTGTGACTAAGTTTCACTTTTTCACTTTCCGTGTTGATCATATATTAACCGCTGATATATGAATATTATATGATGATTGTGCAGTCAGATTTTGGCCCTTAACCTTTGAGGAAGAGCAAGGTTCTACATGTCTGTACCTTCTAAAGTACAATGTCATTAACAATTATACTATTTTTAAAATGTCTGCCAATGGGCAGATTTACTATTTCCTATGTGGTTCTTACCTGGATGCATCATCAAAGAGTTGGTCAACATGGGCCACCTCAGATTCCTTCTGTATTACCCAAGTCTCCAACTCTGCTAGTTGCTTCTTGCGCTGCTGTACACAGTCCATCTTTTCCAGTTCTTCATCAATGAACTGTCGAAGCTCCTCCATTGAGATACCCAGCTCCTCAACCACGGACTGTTGCAGCTCTGCAATTTCTTCAGACTCCACTGCTGCTGTTGCTGCGGCCAAACCAATGCACCCAGGGAGGGAGGACATATTGCTGTCCTCTACATGGAGCAGGAAAACTAAAATTACTTTTGGAGTGATCATAACCACAATAGAGAATTTCAGTCCCCTAATAAAACTCATTCCCACTCAGCTACTTGTTACTCAGATATATGTAGTTAGGTTTGATTCCATGTCCGCCCCCCCCACCAATCCTCCAGTTCTCCAGTATCTGAAGCTGAGATTTTGTAGAGTTCTCATCTCCTATAAGCTGTAGACTATAGGCCGGAATAAAAAGAAAAAGTTTGACAGGGCACGGAGGACATATATCATGCAACAAGGAGCTACCAAAAATAATGTTTTAGGAAACTGAAAATAAGCAATTTATTGAGGTAGATATTTCTGTGACCTGTGTTCCTTGATTAATGAGATAAATCTTTGCACGCTATGCTAATCTGAGCAAATACCTCCACCTGGAGGAGAAGGTTTGGTTTACAACTCCCTAATTCGTTGTTTTCTCTTTAATTACTTTTCTCTTTACATTACTTTGCTTTCACGTTGAAAGACACTTAAGTACACAAAAGCTTGCAGGAGAAAAGGTTTTCCCAAATGAAATAATTTGGGAATAAAAGGTGGCTACCTAAATCGACAATTTAAATACTTGCACATACAACACACACTGGTGTTAACTGCTTTTTCGATCAAACGGTTAAAGCAAAACCGAAGCCAGAATGCCGTGCGNTTCTAGCTGTTGCTTCTTGACCTGCATACAGATTTCTCAAGAGGCAGGTCAGGTGGTCTGGTATTCCCGTTTCTCTCAGAATTTTCCACAGTTTGTTGTGATCCACACAGTCAAAGGCTTTGGCATAGTCAATAAAACAGAAGTAGATGTTTTTCTGGAACTCTCTTGGCTTTTTCCATGATCTGCTCTTAGCAATGTTCAGATACGCAGTACCTGTAGACACCATACTGTACATTGCACCCCATCCCTAGGACTTATTTTACAACTGCAAGTTTGCAACTTTTAACCGCCTTCATCCATTTCAAACCCACTGCCACATCTGTCAACCCCCAATCTGTTCTCCATATCTATGGCTTTGGTTTTTTGTTTACTTTTTGTTTTAGATAACACATGTAATTAAGACCATACAGGATCTGTCTTTCTTTGTCTCACTATTTCTCTATTTCTTTCAGAAAATGTCCTCAATCTCCACATATGTTGTCTCAAATGGCAAGATTTCGCTCTTTTTTGTGCCTGAAAAAATGTTTCATTTTATATGTGTGTGTGTGTGTGTGTGTGTGTGTGTGTGTGTGTGTAATACTCACCTCATCTCTTTATTCATCCATTCATTGATGGACAGTCTTTTGAGTTAATTTTTGTGTATGGTATAAAGCAAAACTCTAAGTTTATTTACTTACATGTGAATTTCCCCAGCATTATGGGAAAAGATTTTCTTTTTAACTACCTTGACAACTTTGCTGAAAGCTAATCAATAATAAATACAAGGATTTATTTCCAAACACTCATTTCTGCTCTACTACTGTTAATGCCAATGTATATATTAATTTCTTGATTATTGTTAACTGTATTGTTAGTTTTGATATTGGGCAGTTTAAAATTTCCAATTTTTCTTCTTTTTCAAAATTCCTTTGGCACTTATAGATCCTTTGCATTTTTATGAAATTTTAGATCAGCTTGGCAATTTCTACATAAAAACCTGCTATAATTTGACAGAGATTAACTTGCATTTATAGATCAACATGGGAAAGAATTGCCATTTAATAATATTGAATTTATTACTACACTGACATGGAATAATTCTTCGTTTATTTTGGTCTTATTTAATTTCTCTCCTGAGTGGTTTGCAGTTTTCAGTCTATAAATCTTGCACTTTTTTGTTAAATTTATTCCTACATATTTTGTTCCTTTTGATGGTGTTGCAAATGTAGTTTTTTTCTAAATTTCACTTTCCGATTGCTTGTTGATAGAAACACAGTTGATTTTTGTATTTTGATCTTATATTCTGTGACCCTGCAAAGCTCATTCATTTGTTCTAGTACTTTTGAGTATTCCTTGGGGTTTTACATACTGAGTAATTAACCTGCAAATAAAGATATTTTTATTTCTTTTTCCAATCCGAATTTGAAATTTCATTCTTCTTCCCTCTCTCTTCTTCCCCAAGCCCCGTCCTTCTCCTCTTCTATGTAGATGCTATCTCAATTATTGAGAATGAGTTATTGAAATAGTCAGCTATTGTTTATCAATTATCTACTTCTCCTTTCAGTTTTTAAAGTTTTTGCTTCATGTATTTAGATAATCTGTTCTGAATACGTATACATTTATGATGGCAATATATCCCTGACTTTTATCATTATAAAATATCTTGTAATATTTTCAATAATTTATTATATTAAAATATATTTATCAGATGTTAATATAGCCACTACAGCTCTTATTGTTAAACTGTTTGCATTTTACATGCTTTTCTACCATTTTACTTTCGACCTATTTGTAGATTTGGAATCTAAGGTATATCTTTTTTAGATAACATATTATTGGGTTTTGCTTTTTTAATTCAGTCTGAGAAGCTCTTTTTGTGTTTATGGGGAGTTTTTCAGCATATCAACATCTTATGCTAGTATTCTGTATTCATTAAATGAAAACAGGTATCACTGATTAAGAACCACATGATAATAGGAAAACACAGACTTTACAGCTAGGAAGACCTATTTAAAATAATGATCTCACTATTTATTAATTTTGTGACTTTGCTTAAGAGGAGTTCTGAAACGATAAAATGGTGATATCTGTCTCATGGTTCTGTAAAATTAAAAAGGAAACCTGAAGCAAAGTGCCTGGTAGGTTACTAGCCAGGTCAAGTAGTTAGTGATTAATATAGTAATATTAGAGTACTCAATTAGATTCAAGATTCTTATCTTAAAACTCTCTAATCCTGATTCATTATAATTGACTGGGGAAACTATTCCCATGCCCTTTATGTAGCAAACTTCCAAGTTAATTTTTGTTGCTGTGTAATTATTGGATGGTTATTGTTAATTTTCATTCAGAGATCACAGTTCATTAACTAGACATGATATTTTGAATGACCTTTTGACTTATTCATTGCAAGCAACGCCAATATGAATTAAGATATAAAAATGAGGTCTATTTGGCTCCCCAGATGGTGCAGTGGTATAGAATCTGCCTGCCAACACAGGAGATTCAGGAGATATCTGTTCCATCTCTCGGTCAGGAAGATCCTCTGGGGTAGGAAATGGCAACCCACTCTAGTATTCTTGCCTGGAAAATTCCATGAACAGAAGAGTCTGGTGGGTTATAGCCCATGGGGTTGCAAAGAGTTGGACACAACTGAGTGACTTTCACTTTCTGTCTTACTGTATTCTGTATGAATCTTTTTTTAGTTCTCCAAAATTCCCTTTAGAAAGTCAAGGTCTCACCTGAGCTAGCTGGCAGCCGTTGGCTGAACGAAGCTGCAAGGTCGAGCTCTCCTTGTCACATTCATACTGGAACAAGGGCACAGGGCTTAGTGCTCAGAGGTGGCACACACCTCCACATCAAAGAGGAAGAAGACGTCAAGTTGGACATGATGTGAGCAACTGAGCTTGCATACACGCACGAGGTCTGTTTACCACAGTGTTTTTGAAATATTTCGTGACAATTAAAGCTGAGCACAGGCTCAGTAAATGAATCTTAGGAAATCCATTTCCAATCAGCCATGACATGAAATTATAAAACTCTCCTGGGAAAAATGCTTTCATGAAAGATGAAAAAAGGAACTTCCCTCGTGGTTCAGCAGTAAAGAATCCACTTGTGAAGCAGGAGATATGGGTTCGCTCCCTAGGTCAGGACGGTCCCCTGGAGAAGGAAACAGCAACTCAATCCAGCATTCTTGCATGGGAAATCCCATGGATAGAGGAGCCTGGCAGGCTACAGTCCATGAACTCGCAAAGAGTCACACATTACTTAGCAACTAACAGCAGCAGCAAGGCCACCATAACAATGAGGGTAAAAGAAGATAATCAGTAACACAACAAAAGCAAACAAGGAGAACTAGCTCACACAAACCAAATTTTATTCCAGCACATTTGTGAGTGTCTTTTGCAAATAAATCGTGAGGAATTCCCCGGTGGCTCAGTGATAAAGAGTCCACCTGCCAGTGCAAGAAACACGGGTTTGATCCCTGATGCAGGAAGATCCCACAGGCTGCGAAGCAACTAAGCACCGTAACTTCAGCCTGTGCTCTAGAGAACAATACTGAGCAAATACTGAGCCCACTTGCGACAACTACTGAAGCCCACGCACCCCAGAGCCCCTGCTCTGCAGCAAGAGAAGCGCTGTAATGAGAAGCCCATGCCCCACAACCAGAGAGCAGCCCCTGCTTGGCACAACGAGAGAAAAGAAACAAAGACCCCGCACAGCCAAAAATAAATAACAAAGTAAAAAGGATGCTCTTGGACATCAGGAAAAATCTAAGAGTCGATTTCTTTTATAAGTTTTTCCTTAGAATAATAGCGCTTTGGAATGGTTAGGAATAAATCAGACTGAGAGGTTTTACGTTACACTTTTAATTTCCTCTAGGAAAATGCTAGTAACATATATTTTTATCTTAAAAATCATGTATGTGCCCAGGAAGAGCAGTGATGAGCAGTAAAGAAGTATTTTAACAGACAGATGAACAACAATTAGAATACTCTCAGAGGTACTGCATCCAGCACTATGGTGTTTGGTGCCAGGGAAATGCAAAATAACTACAGTGCTAATAATCATAATGTTAATTATGATGAACATGGTTTAAAATTTATTTGAAGATTAATAGATAGAGCTTTATTTATAAATATGTACTAAGGACGTGACTGAAGAGACTTAGCATGCACACATGCAAGGATACGTACATACATATATGTATATATATACACACACACACACACACACACACACAAGCATATGTAATGTCAACTAAAGATATTTACTACCTAAAACTTGATAGTTATGTATTATTTGGTGGGAACTTTTAGGACATTAAGCCTGAGAGGCAGCATCTCAAGCAACCCCAAGATAACTACTCCAAGGATGTGAGGGGGAGCTAGGATATATAGGAGTTTTGCAACAAAAGACAAGTAGCCTAGAACATCAAAAGATTATGCTTAAAGAAAACCAGACCTCCCAAGTGAAGGAATTTAGCACTCTTCTATGTATGGGAAGATGCAGGAGTCTGGGCTCACTGAAAATCTTTCTTTTGGTATGCACCTCAGCTCTCTGGGGCCACACCATCCTCTTTTCACATAGGAGTTTCCTCTCCTCAGGGCGCACTGCAGGGAGTGACTGCAGTCGGATGGCTGCTGATCAGTCATATCTGACTCTTTCCGACCCCAAGGACTTTACAGTCCATGGAGTTCTCCAGGCCAGAATACTGGAGTAGGTAGACTTCCAGGGGATCTTCCCAACCCAGGAATAGAACCCAGGTCTCCCACATTGCGGGTGGATTCTTTACCAGCTGAGCCACCAGGGAAGCCCAAGAATACTGGAGTGGGTAGCCTATCCCTTCTCCAGGGAATCTTCCAGACCCAGAAATGGAACCGGGGTCTCCTGCATCGCAGGCAGGTTCTTTACCGGCTGAGCCACCGGGGAAGCGATGATGGCTGCTAGTTGGCAGGCATTCTTTCCTTCCTGAGATTGCTTAGGGCTCAGCAGGTCTCTGTGGGGTGATGGCTGCAATCCCTGATGACTGTGACATCCTTTGTTTATTGATATGGCAGGCACATTCCACTTATCAGCAGCTGATGAGCCATATTTCACCTATGAAATGGATTTGTGCTAATGAAATTGAATTTAAAGTGAGTTTCCATATAGCAAATTCTATTTTCCAACCTATCGCAGTCATATCAGTGGGAACATTTACATGGGATATGATGGAACTGAGAAGCAACTGGTTTGAAATGTGTGTCAAGTTTTAACTCAAAAACAAGTTTTCCACAATCCCTATGTGCCTTCTACTGCAAACAAGCTGAGGATGCAGTGTTGAATCACAAGCTCTGTGTCTCTAATTCCAAGGAGTTTATCCTTTAGTTAGAGGTGCAGAGAAGTAAACAAGGAATTTCAACACAATGTAAAGTGGTATAAAAAGATGATGCTGAGTAGTATGGGAGAAAACAGACCATACTTAACACAATCAGCTGAAGCTGGGAAAGTCTCCTGGAGTCAGGAAAATCTAATCACAAGAAATTAGTATCTAGGGAAAATGGAGTGGAATGCGGCTATAGCGGGCCCAGTGATGACAGTAGGTGCTCAGGCAGAGAAGCAGGAGGGAGCATGGAGTGTTTGCAGGTCTGCATATTTTAAGCATTGTTAAATGTGGGGGAATGGAGAGAAGTCGACGGTGAGGGACGAGGCTGGCAGTGCATGAACACATTTCTAGCCTACAGAAGGAGAACTGCTGTTCTGTGGGGTGCCAGTAAACAGTTCTCTGAATAAAATCCTCTGTTGTTTTAATGTTTGCCCATTTCTGTGCTGTAAATCCTCCCACCACGGTCACTTTTATGTTGCCAATGGTTTAACAATTGTCATGCAAAATCCCTCAGTATTTAACAATTGACTCTTAAAAAAATCTTTTTTTTAATTACAGAAAAATTGATTTACAATGTTGTATTGATTTCTGCCCATACAATAATGCAAATCAGTCATAATTAGATGCATATCACCTCCCTCCTGAGCCTCCCTCCCCTCTCCCCATTTCACCCCTCTAAGGCATCCCAGAGCACAGGCTGGGCTCCCTGTGTTACACGGCAACGTTGCACACAGGATGGTGGATGTACTGGAGCTACTTTCTCCAGTTGGCTCATTCTCGTTCCTTCACTGTGCCCACACGTCTGTTCGCTACACCTGCACCTCCATTCCTTCCCTGCAAATAGTTTCATCAATACCATTTGTATAGATTCCATATACATGCATTAATCTATAGTTTTCTCTTTCTGACTTCCTTCACTCTGTAACGGGTCCTAGGTTTATCTACTTCACTAGAACTGACTCAAATTTGTTCTTTTTATGGCTGTGTAATATTCCATTATATGCATATATATATATATATATATATCCCACATTTTTATCCATTCATCTGTAGATGAACATTTACATTGTTTCCATGTCCTGACTATTGTAAATAGTGCTGCAGTGAAGACTGGGGTACATGTGTCTTTTAGAATTATGGTTTTGCCAGGATATGTGCCCAGTAGTGGGATTGCTGGATCATATGGTAGATTCATTTCTAGTTTTTTTTTTTTTTAATGAATCTCCACACTGTTCTCCATAATGGCTGTATCAGTTTTCATTCCCACCATTGGTGTAGGAGGGTTCCCATTTCTCTATACCCCCTCCAACATTTAAACAATTGACTCTTGAGAGCCAGTTCATCTAGCAAACTATTGCTAGAGACTAGATCATGATTGATAAATTAATTTTAGGAAAGAGCATGTGGAGATGGATGGAGGCAGATACATTCATTATCGTGATTCATCACTAGTTTAAATCAGTAAGTTCAGTTCAGTCACTCAGTCATGTCTGACTCTTTGCAGCCCCATGGACTGCAGCACACCAGGCTTCCCTGTCCATCACCAACACCCAGAGCTTCCTCAAACTCACGCCCATCGAGTTGGTGATGCCATCAACCATCTCATCCTCTGTCATCCCCTTCTCCTCCTGCTTTCAATCTTTCCCAGCATCAGGGTCCTTTCTAATGAGTCAGTTTTTCTCATCATGTGGCCAAAGCATTGGAGCTTCAGCTTCAGCATTAATCCTTCCAATGAATATTCAAGGTTGATTTCCTTTAGGACTGACTGGTTGGAATTCCTTGCAGTCCAAGGGACTCTCAAGTGTCTTCTCCAAAAAAAGTTCAAAAACATCAATTCTTTAGCGCCCAGGTTTCTTTATGGTCCAACTCTCATATCCATACATGACTACTGGAAAAACCGTAGCTTTGACTAGATGGATTTTGTTGGCAAAGTAATGTCTCTGCTTTTTAATTTGCTGTCTAGGTTGGTCATGACTTTTCTTCCAAGGAGCAAATGTCTTTTAATTTCATGACTGCAGTCACCATCTGAATTGGTTTTCGAACCCAAGAAAATAAAGTCTGTCACTGTTTCTATTGTTTCCCCATCTATTTGCCATGAAGGGATGGGACTGGATGCCATGATCTTCATTTTTTGAATGTTAAGCTTTAAGCCAGCTTTTTCCACTCTCTTCTTTCACCTTCGTCAAGAGGCTCTATAGTTCCTCTTCACTTTCTGCCATAAGGGTGGTGTCATCTACATATCTGAGGTTATTGCTACTTCTGGCAATCTTGATTCCAGCTTGTGTTTCTTCCAGCCCAGCGTTTCTCATGAGGTACTCTGCATAGAAGTTAAATAAGCAGGGTGACAATATACAGCCTTGATGTACTCCTTTCCCAATTTGGAACCAGTCCATTGTTCCATGGCTGGGTCTAACTGTTGCTTCTTGGCCTGCACACAGATCTCTCAGGATGTTTAAATAGTTTAAATAAACTTTTCTTTTTCAGGTTGTAACTGAACCTACCTCAACCACTGTACATAGCTATATACTCATAAAATCAGCAGTTCATTTTACTACATGATGCTTTCCATTCTCTGGGGGACAAAACTTAGAATCTTAGAATTTTAAAGGGTCTTTGAAATGGTTCAACACGGCTGTTTTAGACTTCGGAGACGGAATCTCAGGTTACAACTAATAGTTTCGAGTGTAGAGCCTGTATGCCTTTTTCAGCCCTTTTCAGATCAGCCATTGGTCTTCTTCAGCATTCTATAAACACTACAGTTTCTTTACACTGTTAGTCACTAAATTTTAACTCTTTACTCCTTTTCTAAATATTTATGCTTCAGCTGAACTGCAGTACTATGCTTCATGGCTCTCAGATTTAGAGTTCTCTTACTTCAACATTTTAGTTCTTTGAATTTTTTTTTAAATTGGATTTTTGTGTGTGCAGATTTTCAATAAATATGCATGTTCAGTTGAGTAATTCTTAATGTTAAATGTCTCGAATTGTCAAACACAATTTAGAAAACGCAGAAGAAAACTCTACAGACCCCAAATCTTCGTTACCTTTCTTCTGTCTTCCTTCCTGATATTCCAAGATCCCTTCATCACTTCCCTTCTATTTCAAAACCTTCATTTAGTCATTCATTGTAGTTGGCATTAGGTGACAAATTCTCTTAGCTTCCTTTCATTTGGGAATGTTATGATTTTGGCTTCATTTCTTAAGAATACCTTCAATGAACACAGAATTTGGGATTGATAATTCTTTTCTTTCAGGGCTGGTACCTGGTGAGAAATGACCTGTCATTCCAATAGCTTTTCCACTAAAGGTAAGGTGTTCTAACTGTTTTCCAGTTTTTGTTTGTTTGTTTTTTATCCTTAGCTGTAAGAAATTTGAAATTATCCTTGCTGTGTCTTGGCACAGATTTCTTTGAGTTTATCTTGTTTGTGATTTCTTTAGTTTATTGGATCTGCCGGCTTATGTTTTTTGCCAAATTTGGGCCTCATTATTTTCTTTCATTATTTTTCTAGGCCTTCCCTCTTCCTCGTCTATTTCTGAGACTCCCATGATGTAAATATTAGATATTTTGTTATAATCTCACAGGACTTTGAAGCTCCATTTAAACCCTGTTTAATGTTGATCAGTCTATTTTCTACCCATTACTCAATTCAGGTAGTTTTTATTACTCTGTTTTCAAGTTCCCAGATTCTTTCCTCTGTCCTCTACGTTCTGATGTTAAAGCCATCATTGAATTTTAAAAAAGTTTCTTAATATTGGTTTTCAACTTTAAAAATTCATGTGGTTTTAATTTTATACCTCCTTTTTCTTGCTAAAACTCTATTTTCTTCACCTAAGACGAGGGTGATGGCTAATTTAAACATATTTATGATGACTGCTTAAAAATCCTTGTCAGATAATCCCGCCATGTGTGTCATCTCAGTGCTGATGTCTGCTGAATGTCTTTTCTTGTTCATGTTGGCATTTCTCTGACTCTTGATAGGATGAGAGGTTTTAAATTGTACCCTGTACATCTTGGGTATCATCGAGTGAGACTATGGATCTTTTAAAAATCTTAAGATGTAACTAGTCTCCTCTGACATGTCTGTGGACAAAGAAGGATGAAGTCCTGTTGACACGTGGAGGTGGAAATGCAGGTTCTCTGGTTAGCGTCCACTGACAGCCCAGAGTAGGGATAGAATTCCTCATCACTGCTGAACATGCGCAGGAATTCAAGCTCCCTGCTAAACCTGCACTGACACCACTCTGACTGGGAAGAGAGGGGAGACCGGTGTTCCTCTCCACAGGCCTCCGCCGACACCGTGAGGGACGCTGGGTACTTCCGAGCAGGGATGAAAGTCCTGCCTCCACATTGCGCCTTCTCTAACACCGCATGATAAGGGCAACGTGTCGCTCTTCCCCTTCTGATGTCTATATCAGAAACTTTCTCTGTTCCTTTTCTTACTTTGATAAAACTCTGCTACAGAAAAGGTTTTGAGTGATTAAGCCTGGTCCCTGGTCTCGGAGAAGGCGATGGCACCCCACTCCAGTACTCTTGCCTGGAAAATCCCATGGATGGAGGAGCCTGGTGGGCTGCAGTCCATGGGGTCGCTGAGGGTCGGACACGACTGAGCGACTTCACTTTGACTTTTCACTTTCATGAATTGGAGAAGGAAATGGCAACTCACTCCAGTGTTCTTGCCTGGAGAGTCCCAGGGACGGGGGAGCCTGGTGGGCTGCCGTCTACGGGGTTGCACAGAGTCAGGTCACGACTGAAGCGACTTAGCAGCAGTAGTCAGGAAGCGTGGAAGTCAGTGTTCTTCACTTGGCTTTTGCTGACAGAGCTAAGGTATAGCCATGTTTTTCTCTGTGATACTTGGTTGGAGTAGAGAGGTAATTGCCTACTATCATTGTTTACTATTTTTGATAGACAGCCCCTTTTTTATCCTTTGACTAGAGAGAGCTGGCCTTGGTACTTTTTTTTCTGCTCTCATCAACATTTCTGGGTTGTCGAATTACTCAGCACTTAAAACTTCCTACACCATTGCCTTTTTCTTGCCTTTTATTAAAAAGTTTCCTCAGAAGGCCAATGGATAAGAGACGTAGGGATTTTAATTTCAAAATTTGAGGAAAAAACCTCAAATCAAACTTTCCAGAAATGGAATCTTGGTAGGCGAGATATTCTGTATCTTGGGCTGTTGAAGATGAAAATCAAGAACCAGAAAGGAATCAGACTAACTGACACTTAAGACCTCCTCCAACTCCGAAATTCTATGACAGTCTAAGAAAGCGGCTTTAGAAAACCTTCCCCAGTGAAGAGGACTGTGACACTGAGGTTCCCCGGCTTGAACATTTGTACCGTGGCTCTTCTATATGGAGATTTCTTGTCTGCATAGTCCCGAAAAGACTAGCAGAGCAAGGATGGAGCGTTAGGAGGAGGATGGGAAGAGAACAGTCATCATAGACAAAGATGAATATTTTAGGTTGCTTTTAAAAGCTGAAGACTTGCGTATGTTTTTAAAATGTTTATATCTTTATCAGCACGTTGAAAACACCACCAGCTATAAATAAAAATGTTAATACTTAGCCAAAATAAATGTTTTATATAAATTGAAGAAAGTAGGGAAAACTAGACCATTCAGGTATGACCTAAATCAAATCCCTTATGATTATACAGTGGAAGTGAGAAATAGATTTAAGGGCCTAGATCTGATAGATAGAGTGCCTGATGAACTATGGACTGAGGTTCGTGACATTGTACAGGAGACAGGGATCAAGACTATCCCCATGGAAAAGAAATGCAAAAAGGCAAAATGGCTGTCTGGGGAGGCCTTACAAATAGCTGTGAAAAGAAGAGAAGCAAAAAGCAAAGGAGAAAAGGAAAGATATAAGCATCTGAATGCAGAGTTCCAAAGAATAGCAAGAAGAGATAAGAAAGCCTTCAGCAGTCAATGCAAAGAAATAGAGGAAAACAACAGAATGGGAAAGACTAGAGATCTCTTCAAGAAAATTAGAGATCCCAAGGGAACACTTCATGCAAAGATGGGCTCGATAAAGGACAGAAATGGTATGGACCTAACAGAAGCAGAAGATATTAAGAAGAGGTGGCAAGAATACACACAGGAATTGTACAAAAAAGATCCTCATGACCAACTAGACTGTGTATTAAATAGCAGAGACATTATTTTGTCAACAAAGATCCGTCTAGTCAAAGCTATGGTTTTTCCAGTATTCATGTATGGATGTGAGAGTTGGACTATAAAGACATCTGAGCACCGAAGAATTGATGCTTTTGAACTGTGGTGTCGGAGAAGTCTCTTGAGAGTCCCTTGGACTGCAAGGAGATCCAACCAGTCCATCCTAAAGGATATCAGTCCTGGGTGTTCATTGGAAGGACTGATGTTGGAGCTGAAACTCCAATATTTTGGCTACCTGATGCAAAGAGCTGACTCATTTGAAAAGACCCTGATGTTGGGGAAGATTGAAGGCAGGAAGAGAAGGGGATGACAGAGGATGAGATGGTTAGATGGCATCACCGACTTGATGGACATGAGTTTGGGTAAACTCCAGGAGTTGGCGATGGACAGGGAGGCCTGGCATGCTGCCGTTGGAGGCCTGGCATGCTGCCGTTCATGGGATCGAAAAGAGTCGGACATGACTGAGCAACTGAACTAAACTGAACTGATTTTTATATAAATTTTTATTTATTTATTTATTTAGCTGCAATTTGAGGCATGCAGGATCTTAGTTCACCAGCCAGGGATCAAATCCATACCCCACTGCAGTGGAAACTCAGTCTTAACCACTGAACTACCAGGAAATTCCCCATTTTTTAAAGATATGCTATCAATTATAGCAGGGTTGCTGAAAATGTTATATGTGCTGATTTCAATCTCTCCTGATTCTCAAAGTGATTTGCAACTTTGAAACATAAATCAAAAAAGATGATGGTTCTTCAAAAGAACTGACCCTCACAACTGAAACTTGAGGCAAGTACTCAAAGAGGAGGATTTTAGTACACAAAACATGAGGATTACCTTACATTAAAGCTCACCAATACCACTATCAACATTTTCTATGTCTTATAGTTAAATGGAGAAGGAAATGGCAACCCACTCCAGTATTATTGCGCGGGGAAATCCCATGGACAGGGGAGCCTGGCGGGCTACAGTCCATGCGGTCACAAAGAGTCAGACATGATTGAGTGACTAACTCAACATTGCACAGTGAAATAATTAATCATGGTCATCCAAGTTATCTGGCCATGTCACTTCTCAGGTCATACTTGAACAGCCTTTAGAGGAGTTTTTATAATAAAAAATGAATATATACATTGGTTTAGGCAGATAGGAAATTGTTTAAATGGCACAGCACTATGAGGATTGTGTATCCCCTACGGACAGTAATAGAGCAGGAGGTGATTGGAGATGGGGGAGTTTATATTGCTCCTATTGTTTAAATATAGTCTCAACACGTGTAATGTAACAATAGCATCGCCCTGGGAATGACAACAAAACAAAAACAAAAAACAGTGCTTTAAAAAAAAAAAACACTGGTTTTCAAACTTGGCTATACATTAGAATTCCCTGTAATTAGAAATTATAGAATCTTAAGTTCCCATCCCCAGAAATTTCCATTCAACTGGTGGTATCAGAGGTTCTTTAAACATTTGGCACCCTAAACCTTCACAGGTGATTCTCATGGGCAGTTAAGTTTGGGAGCCAGTTTACTAGTAAAGAAGTAAAGGCTTTTTTTTTTTTTTTTCACATAACATGAAATCCAGAAGCGGGTCAGGATCAGTACAGTTGCTAAAGGAAGTCATGATAGAATCAGGCTCCACTATTCTCAGCTTACACTTCTTATTCTTTTGGTACCAAAATGGCTGCTATCTCCAGGCATTCTATCTAAGTTTCATGCAAGAGAAGGCATAAGGGCAAAAAGCTTCTCACAAACCTTTGCCTTTCTATTCAGAAATGGAAGCCCACCACAAAGACTTCTGGGAACTCTTCATGAACCCATACTATATTTCATGACCACCTCTGGTTTTAAGGAAGTCTTGGAATTCATGTAATTTGCTTTCCAAACTCTATCGTAAAAGACGGGAGAAATTAGTCTCAATGTTTACTGAGTAAGCCAACCTACAGTATCTGGAAAGCATGGATATACTACTTTTGTAATTTTTTTAACTGTAAATATAGTGGTTTGAGGGGCTTTCCCCATTGCTCAGCAGTAAAAAATCTGCCTGCAATGCAGGAGACATAGGTTCGTTCCCTGGGTCAGGAAGATCCTCTGGAGGAGGGCATGGCAACCCACTCCAGTTTTCTTGCTGGGAAAATCCCATGGACAGAGGAAACTGGTGAGCTACTATCCATGGGGTCGCTAAGAGTCGAACAAGGCTGAAGTGACTGAGCATACACACACGCACACAGTGGTATGAAGACAGTAACTATAGTGGTATAATGACACACCTGGGAGCAATTTCATCATAACCTGACCTGTCCATCACTCTACTTTCCACTTACATAAAACTCTGTCCAAACCCCAGAACTCTTTCCTACTTTTTCTGAGGCTATATTAATTAGTTAAAATAGCAGCCTTTTCAAACCCAAAAGATTCATTCCAGTAGAAGAGAGGCAGTCATTAGCCTAAGCGTGGTGAGTGGAATGACAACAAAATCCTCCCCAAAGTCCTGGCCTCCTTTCGCTTGATAGTCTCCAAAATAAATTTAATTTCTCTGCTGACCTGAAGTTCACATTAAACTACTTGCTGCCAAGGGTTTGAATTACAGCAAATATGTCCCTTGGGTTTATCCCAGTTGAATTAATAATCAGCGCCCCCGCCACAATCTCTTGTTTGGCAGTTGTTCTTCTTCCACGCAACCTCCCTCCTGAACCCAAGACTCATGATTTCCAACGCCTGCTGGACAGGAACATCTTGATGGTCCACAAGCACATCAAACTTGGTATGTCACTGTGATCTCATGATGCTCCTCCCACCCCCTAGGCTCCTACATTCCATCTCAGTGAATGGGCAAGTCTAGTGATCAAGTCCTTCAAACTACAAAGTCTAGAACTGTGCTCGAATCCTCTCTTTTCTTTATTTTGTATATTCAGTCAGTTAAAGCCTTTCAGTTCTAACACACTCTCTGACCAGGTCCCTTTTCCACTAATTCAGGCCCAACTCATCTTCTAACTGGATTATAGAGCAAAAATCACTCAAACATCCCAAGGGCAGCAAACCTTGCACCTTCAAACTGTTGCTGAGTCGCTCAGTCGTGTCTGACTCTTTGCAACCCCGAGGACTACAGCACTCCAGGCTTCCCTGTCCTTCACTGTCTTCAAGAAATGGAAACAAATGCCAGTGGGGTTGAAGCATTAAGAGCAAAGAAGACAGTGCCAGGAGATGAGGTCAGAAAGGCAGGCTGGGTCCAGATCCTGTAGGTTGTGTAAGTCATATTGAGGAGTATGACATTTTCTTCCAGTTTCATTGAGATGTAATTGACACACAGTACTGTGTAAGTTTAAGGTGTACAGCATAACTATTTGAAGTACATAGATCATAA
Organism: Neotragus moschatus; assembly: GCA_006410615.1. NCBI lineage: Eukaryota > Metazoa > Chordata > Mammalia > Artiodactyla > Bovidae > Neotragus > Neotragus moschatus. The sequence goes on along the minus strand of SJYA01000573.1, from coordinate 851,718 downwards.
AATGAATACCACAATAGGTTCAGTATCATCCATTTGATCATTTCAGTATCATTCAAATTCAGTATTATTTCATATAAAAAGGAAAACTAGTTGTTTTTTTGTGGCAAGAACTTTCAGGATTTACTCTCTTAACTTTCAGATATAAAATATAGCAGTGTTAATCGTATTTATCATGTTGTATGATACATACCTTGCTTATCTCATAACTGGAAGTTTAAAAGTTTTGACCACCTTCATCCAGCTCCCCCCTCCCCCCATCCCCTGCCTCAGGTAACCACAAATCTGATATTGTTTTCTATGAGTTTTTGTTTGCTTTTGAAGTATAATTGACCTATAACACTACGTTAGTTCCTGGTGCACAGCATAGTGACTCAATACTTCTGTACACTACCAAATAATCACCGTGGTAAGTCTAGTTACTGTCACCACGCAAAGAAATCATTCTATTATTGACTGTATTCTCCATACCATACATTTTATCCCCATGACTCATTTATTTTATAACTGGAACTTTGTAGCTCTTAATTTCCTCATCTATTTCTCCCCTTCTTCCACTTCCCTCCCCTCTGGCAACCACCTGTTTGTTCTCTGAATCTAAGACTCTGTTTCTCTTTTGCTATGTTTGTTCATTTGTTTTGTTTTTTCAGATTCCACGTATAAGTGAAATCATACACAATTTTGTCTTTCTCTAGATCTTTTAATCCAATAATTGTGATGGGTTATCACTCAGCCACAGAAAAGAATGAAATAATGCCATTTCTAGCAACATGGATGGACCTAAAGATTATCAGACTAAGCAAAGAAAGTCAGAGAGAGACAAATATCATATGATGTCACTTATATGTGGAATCATTTTTTAAATGGTACAAATGAACTTGATTACAAAATGGAAATAGACTCCCAGACACTGGAAACAAACTTATGGTTACCAAAGGTGAAAGAGGAGAGACAATAAATTAGGAGTTTGGAATTCATATATACATATTTCTATATACAAATTAGATAAACAACAAGGACCTACTATATAGCACAGGAAACAATATTCAGTATCTTGTAATAAATTATAATGGAAAAATAATCAGAAAAGAATGTATAGCTGAATCACTTTGCTGTACCCCTGAAACTAACACAACATTGTAAATCAACTACATATCAATTTAAAAATTAAAACAATAATAATAAAAATTGTGGGGCTTCCCTGGTGGCCCATTGGTTAAGAATCTGCCTTGCGATGCAGGGGACGTGGGTTTGATCCAGTCAGAGAACTGAGATCCCACATGCTGTGGAGCAACTGTGCCTGAGCGCCACAACCGCTAAGGACGGGCACCATTGCTGGGGAGTCTGTGCACCACAATGAAAGAGCCTCATGATGCAACAAGAGTCCCGAGTGCTGCAACTAAGACACAATACAGCCAAAATAAATAAATTAATTACTAAATAATAATGACTGCGATGGAGAGTCATTGCAGGCCTTGCTAATGAAAGAGTGCCAACTTAATATACCCATCTCATTCACCATTCACATTGGTCCCAAATCATTTTTGTAAAACATAGGTCAAATTATACTGAAAAATCCATAGAACCCAGAGTTCCAGTGTAATCATTACAAAAACATCAGACAAATACCAATTTAAAATTATCCAAAAACATTCCTCGGAGAAGGCAACGGCACCCCACTCCAGTACTCTTGCCTGGAGAATCCCATGGACGGAGGAGCCTGGTGGGCTGCAGTCCATGGGGTAGCGAAGAGTCAGACACGACTGAGCGACTTCACTTTCACTTTTCACTTTCATGCATTGGAGAAGGAAATGGCAACCCACTCCAGTGTTCTTGCCTGGAGAATCCCAGGGACGGGGGAGCCTGGTGAGCTACCGTCTATGGGGTCGCACAGAGTCGGACACGACTGAAGCGACTTAGCAGCAGCAGCAGCAGCAAAAATATTCCTGACCAATACTCCTCAAATTGTCAAGATTATTGAAAAAAAGAAAGTTTGAGAAACTCACAGACAAGAGGAGCCTAAGGAGGAATGAGGATTAACTGTAATGTGGGGTCCTGGATAGGATGCTGGAACAGAAGAAGGACTTTAAGTAAACAGTAAGGAAACCTGAATAAACTATGAACTTTAGTTAATTATAATGTGTCAATAGAAGTTTCATTAATTGTGACAAATGTACTATGACATTGTAACATGTTAGTAACAGAAGAAGAAACTATGGGGCTTTGTGGGAACTCTTTGTACTATCTTCTATGTTTTTCTGCATATCTGAAATGTCCTTAAAAATAGCATGTCAATTTAAAAGAAAAGGAAAAAAAAAAAAAAAAAAAAAACACCTCTACAGTAATTACCTAGTTCCAAAAGGACAAAGGCTAAGCTTGGAAGCACAGCATGTACTTAGGGCATTTTTCCAAGATAATTTTTTGTACTCCTTGCACCCTCAAATTATAGCGAAGCCACACTGAACATTCAACTTTCCACCCGGACATTCTAGGCTCTTTTGTGCCTCTTAGCCTTTGCACATACTGTTCCCTCTACCTGGAATGCCATACTCCACCCTTCTCAGTTTAGCTAACTCCAACAATGATTCAACTCAAATGCTTCCCCCAGCTCCCCCCGTTCACTTCTTCCAGACATTCTGCAGCTCTGGAAATACATATTCTCTGCCAAAATAAACTCTAGAACTCTAGAAGAGCAAGGTACCTCTCCTTCACTCCCAAGGTCTGAGCAGCTCACCAAACCGTCTCCATCTTTTATATTTTCCAAGGCAAAAGTCAGACAGAAGTCCAGTAGGAATCCTCCAAGGCCCAAATCACAGGGGGATCCATATCAAACTCCCAAAGTGGTCCTGATGAATAGCTTCTTTCTTATCTGAAGTGATGGGAGAAGCACTCAGAGCTATTGCTAGCAAAAGGTGAAGACAAAACTGCACAACTTCCCCAAAGAAATCCTCTTTACAAATCCTCTCTTTTCCATCCATTTTGTATCTTTGATGTAAGTGAGCAATTCAATGAATTCTGTAATCAGTTTCAGATATCTTCTTTGAACGTCTTGGTAATTGTTTTGCTGTGGTGTCTAGCACGTGGCCCTCGATATATCTATAAGCTTCAGAATCCCTTCCCATGCCCTTCTTTGTGCCTTCCTGCGGTACAGAGGCTGAGAAGTTAAAAACTATGGCCCCCTTGCAGCCAGAATACTAAACATAGTTAAGAAGCATCACAGGAGCATGTCTGTAGAGTAGCTCTTAACGCTGCTGCCTGATTTCAGGATAAAAGAGAGAGAGTGCAGAGGAAGAGAACAGAAACAAGGGGAAAGAGAAAAGGTGGGAACTCAAGAGAGAGTGTCACAGGGAAGTCATGGTCTTCTGTATTTAAAACCGAGGTGTAACAGCAAAGTCCTACTATATAGCACAGGGACCTATACTAAATATCCTGTAATAAACCATGGTGGAAAGGAATATAAAAAAGAATATATCTATACATATATATCTGAACCAATTTGCTGTACAGCAGAAATTAATACAACATTGTAAATCAACTAACTTCAATAAAATGAATTTTTAAAAATAACGTAAAAATAAATAAAGCTGAGGTGTGACATCCCAGTTTACTTTGGCTGTAATCTGTTGGTCAGAAGTCAGTTACTACCATTTAGTAATTGCAATAGGAGAGTAGGGATCACTGGCAGTCACTGTGGAGTGAATGTGTTGTACTTAGTCGCTCAGTTGTGTCCGATTCTTTGCGACCCCATGGACTGTAGCCCACTAGCCTCCTCTGTCCATGAGGATTCTCCAGGCAAGTATACTAGAATGCCTTGCCATGCCCTCCTCCAGGGGATCTTCCCAACACAGAGATCAAACCCAGGTCTCCCACAATGTAGGTGGATTCTTCACTGTCTGAGCCACGAGGAAAGCCCAAGAATACTGGAGTAGGTAGCCTATCCTTTCTCCAAGGGATCGTCCCGACCCAGGGATCAAACCAGGGTGTCCTGCATTGCAGGCAGTTCTTTACCAGCTGAGTGAATATGGTGATGTATTCACTGAAAGTCAATCAGCTCAAGAAACTAAGGTAAGAATTAGAACTAACAGAATTATTGAGATTAAAGATTAATAAAACAACAGAATGGGAAAGACTAGAGATCTCTTCAAGAAAATTAGAGTTACCAAGGGAACATTTCATGCAAAGATGTGCTCCATAAAGGACAGAAATGGTATGGACCTAACAGAAGCAGAAGATATTAAGAAGAGGTGGCAAGACTACACAGAGGAACTGTACAAAAAAGATCTTCATGACCTGGATAATCATGATGGTGTGATCACTCATCTAGAGCCAGACATCCTGGAATGTGAAGTCAAGTGGGCCTTAGAAAGCATCACTACGAACAAAGCTAGTGGAGGTGATGGAATTTCAGTTGAGCTATTCCAAATCCTGAAAGATGATGCTGTGAAAGTGCTGCACTCAATATGCCAGCAAATTTGGAAAACTCAGCAGTGGCCACAGGACTGGAAAAGGTCAGTTTTCATTCCAACCCCAAAGAAAGGCAATGCCAAAGAATGCTCAAACTACTGCACAATTGCACTCATCTCATATGCTAGTAAAGTAATGCTCACAATTCTCCAAGCCAGGCTTCAGCAATACGTGAACCATGAACTTCCAGAAGTTCAAGCTGGTTTTAGAAAAGGCAGAGGAACCAGAGATCAAATTGCCAACATCCGCTGGATCACGGAAAAAGCAAAAGAGTTCCAGAAAAACATCTATTTCTGCTTTATTGACTATGCCAAAGCCTTTGACTATGTGGATCACAATAAACTGTGGAAAATTCTGAAAGAGATGGGAATNCCAAAGAAAGGCAATGCCAAAGAATGCTCAAACTACCACACAGTTGCACTCATCTCACATGCTAGTAAAAAATGTTAGAGCATGGCAGTTTGGCCCTACATCTTGTTGTTTTAAACCATTATACAATACAGCTTGTCTATCCTAGCTTGTAAATGCTTTTTATATCTTTTTCCCCTTTTCATTTCCTATTCTGCTGCCTTTATTTAGTCCTTCCTTCCTTCCTTTCTCTCTCTCCCTCTCTCTTGCTTCCTTCTTTTCACTCCCTCTTTCTCTTTTTCTTTTTTTCTGCTACACCATGCAACATGTAGAATCTTAGTTCCCTGACTGGGGATTGAACCTGCCCCCTCTGCTTTGGAAGCCTGTAGTCTTAACCACTGAGGCTTCCTAGGTGGCTCAGTGTAAAGAATCTGCTTGCTAATACAGGAGTCTTCAAGAGATGCAAGTTTGATCCCTGGGTTGGGAAGATCCCCTGAAGGAGGAAATGGCAACTGAGTCCAATATTCTTGCTAGGAAATCCCATGGATGGAGGAGCCTGGCGGGCTATAGTCCATGGGGTTGCAAAGTGTTGGACAGGACTGAGTGACTGAGCATGCATGCAGTCTTAACCACTGGACCAGCAGGGAGTTCCCCTAGTTCTTATTTCTTGCCAGGACAAAGTAGCCTCCTGGCTGGTAGTCCTTATTTTAGATTGGTTCTATTAGTGGCTTTGATCATGTCACTCCCCTGCTTTAAAACTGTTTTATGTTCAGACTTCAATTATAAAATTTAAAGCTCTTCATAATTTGTCCTCCATTTACCTCTCTCACGTATTTCCCATTTCTCCTTTTGCATTCCTGATTATATGCTTTTTCCCCAATACGTGTATGGGTTTCAATTTTATATCTTCATTCCTTTGCTTACTGTGTTCTATCTCCTGGAATAACCCTTCCCTTTCTGTTGTGTGCTAAGTCACTTCAGTCATGTCCAACTCTTGGCAACCCAATGCACTGTCGACCACCAGGCTCCTCTGTCCATGGGACTCTCCATGCTAGAGTACTGGAGTGGGTTGCCATTTCCTTCTCCAGGGGATCTTCCTAACTCAGGGACCAAGTCCGTGTCTCTTATGTCTCCTATATTGGCAGGCGGGTTCCTTACTACTAGTGCCACCTGGGAAGCCCACCTTTCTGTTGGTGAAATATTAGTTCTCTAAAAAAAGGTCAAACTATGTAAAGGTCTTCTATGTAAAGTTTTCATAGTCAAACTTTAATATGTATCAGAATCACCTGGAGAGTTTGTTAAATCACAGGTTGTTATCCCCACACCACCCTTGGAGTAGGTCTGGGTGGAGTTTGAGAATTTGCATGTCTAAGATTTTCCCAGGTGATGCCCATGCTATTAGAACAGGGACCAGAGTTTAAGAATCTCTTTTCTAGGGACTTCCTTGGTTAAAAATCTGCCTTCCAGTTCAGGGGATTTGGGGTTGATCCCTGGTCAAGGAACTAAGATCCTACATACCTCGGAGCAACTGCTAAGCCTATGTGCTCTGGAGCCCGTGTCCCACAACTAGAGAGCCCGGATGCCACAGAGAGACTGTGCCCTGCAACAAAAGATCCTAAGTGACATCACTTGGACCCAAACCCAACCCAATGCAACGTACCTGGGACCATCACTTACCCCCTGTGGAATCAGCTCTTGTCTCTGTGCTTCCATTACCTTAGTTATTTTCCTGTCATGAGTTATCTGGGTCTGTGTGTTTCCTCTGCTGGTTTGTGATCAACTCAAGGCTGAGTTTCTATCTTAATTATCTTTGTTTCCTCTAGCAACTGACCTATTGCCCCATACATGCAGTCCTCTGGAGTTTGTGATGATTAAAGGGAAATCTTTGCTCTGCCCTGATTATGTTCCTGTTAAGATTCGTTCAGTTTTCTGATATGTGTGTGGGTGGGCTGAGGGTGGAAGTAAGGAATGAGGATGTTGAAGAGAAACAGAAGCAATTTGGAGCATCATATTCCAATCTGATTTCTTCATTTTGCCCTGAGAAGCTGAAGCAGTTAGTCCAATAGATCAGCAGTGGGACTCAGGGAAGTGTCTTATGAGGACTTGCTGCTAAACATGCAGTCAGGGAGCCTGCTAGAGACCCTAAATCTCTGGCCCCAACTCATGGAGTGCTGAATCAGAATCTGAATTTTAGTAAACCGCCAGGTAATTTATTCACTAAGTTTTTTCTTTTAAAGCTTTTTTTAAAAAATTGTTTATTTTATTTTTGGCCACACTGAATCTTTGTTGCTGTGCTAGGGCTTTCTCAAATTGCAGCGAGCAAGGGGCTATTCTTCATTGTGATACTCAGGCTTCTCATTGCAGTGGCTTCTCTTGTTGTGGAGCCCAGGCTCTAGGTGAGGCCTCGGTGACTATGGTACTGGGGCTTAGCTACTCTGCAGCATGTGGACTTTTCCTGGACCAAGGATCGAACCAGTATCCCCTGTGTTGCAAGGTGGATTCCTATCCACTGTACCACCAGGGAAGTCCGTGCTCACTAAAATTTGAGAAACACTGTAGGAAAGGCAGGTTTGAGCTGTATAATCCTTTCCAGGACAATAGGGAGCCAAATTCTGGCTTTTTCTGTTTGTTTGTTAAGGATTGAAGAGTAACTCCTGTCAGAGACAATCAGGCCCTGATATAAATTACATTATTTTTAATATTCTTTATTATTTTAGATGTAATCCAATGTAATGACCTATTGGTATAAATCAGTTTTGGTTTTTTTGGCCTTACCGCATGGAATGTGGAATCTTAGTTCTCTGACCAGAGGTTGAACCTGTGCCTCCTGCAATGGAAATGTGGAGACTTAACCACTGGACCACCAAGTAAGTCCAACCTTATTAAAATTTACAAAATATTGAAAATAATAATAATAAGACAGCTTATTGAAGCTGAAACTCCAATACTTTGGCCAGCTGATGTGAAGAACTGACTCATTTGAAAAGACCCTGTNTATAAATCAGTTTTGGTTTTTTTGGCCTTACCGCATGGAATGTGGAATCTTAGTTCTCTGACCAGAGGTTGAACCTGTGCCTCCTGCAATGGAAATGTGGAGACTTAACCACTGGACCACCAAGTAAGTCCAACCTTATTAAAATTTACAAAATATTGAAAATAATAATAATAAGACAGCTTATTGAAGCTGAAACTCCAATACTTTGGCCAGCTGATGTGAAGAACTGACTCATTTGAAAAGACCCTGTTGCTGGGAAAGATTGAAGGTGGGAGGAAAAGGGGATGACAGAGGATGAGATGGTTGGATGGCATCACCGACTCAACGGACGTGAGTTTGAGTAAACTCTGGGAGTTGGTGATGGACAAGAAGGCCTGGTGTGCTGCAGTCCATGGGGTCACAAAGAGTCAGACATGATTGAGCAGCAACTGAACTGAATTGAATTGCCAGCTTAATACTATGAAATAAATAACTGATACACCTGTACTCCTGTCAGTGTTCATATTGGTGTGCTCAACACATTCACACCTATAATTGATTGTTATACGTTGAAAAATCACAAACATGTGCTGCTTATTACTTGATCATGAGATATCATAGTGTGGGGGCCAAAACCTTGGAATGCCAAATGATCTTTTCCTTGCAGGCAGACTTAGGGGAAATAGAATCATAATCTGAAGGTTGCTGCATAATTTCAGAATCAAAACAAAGAAACATAGGGATTAAAAACTCAGAGAGTTTCAGACATCAAGAAAATAATGTAATGGAGCAAAACTGGGTGAGACAGAACTGTGGTCACTCAGGAAATACATATCTCACCTGCAAGGAGCAGTTGACATTTAGCTCTAGCTAATTTTTCTCCTGTGTGGCACATATGGTGCTGCCAGATCTCCAATTTTTCAAGGGAACTTAAAGACCAATTTTTTTTTTGTATGCAAGCTTCTGAGTTTTGATTATTCACAAGTATTTTAAAAATTTTTGTAAATTCTGACTTCCCTGGTGGCTCAGTGGTAAAGAATCAGCCTGCCAATGCAGAGAAGGTGGGTTTGATCCCTGATTCGGGAAGATTCCACATCCCACAGAGCAACTAAGCCCGTGTGCCACAACTGTTAAGACAGTGTTCTAGAGCCTGGGAGCCACAACTACTGAACCCATGTGCCACAGCTACTGAAGCCTGTACACCCTACACCACACTCTCAGCAACAAGAGAAGCCACTGCAATAAGAAGTCTGCACACCACCACTAGAGAGTATCACCCGCTTGTCACAGCTAAAGAAAAGCCCAGGCAGCAACAAAGACTCAGCTTGCCAAAAAAAAAAGAAAATAAAAAACTTGTTTTGTAAATTCTACCATACTCTGTCAGCAATTCAACTTCTAGGAATTAAACTACAGACCTTTGAAATGACATAAAGTGCTAAATTATCTCCTGCAACATTATCTGAAATAAAATGTTTAGAAGCAAAATAAATTGTCATCAGCAAGTGTTCATTAAACAAACTACAGCACACCCAAACAGGGGCATACTCTTCAGCAATGTTATAAAAAAAAAAGGCTAAAGAAGCTCCTTGTGCATGAATATGAAGTGATCTTCAAGATACATGATTAAATGAGAAAAACAAGTGCAGAACATGGTATATACCATGCTTTGCTGTGCTGTGCTGTATGACTCTTGTCCAAATCTTTGGGACCCCATGGACGATAGCCCACCAGGCTCCTCTGTGCATGGGGATTCTCCAGGCAAGAATACTGGAGTGGGTTGCTGTGCTCTCCTCCAGGGCCTCTTCCCTACCCAGGGATAAAACCCAGGTCTCCCGCATTGCAAGCAGATTCTTTACCAGTTGAGCTACCAGCTGCTGCTGCTACTGCTAAGTCGCTTCAGTCGTGTACCAGGGAAGCCCCATATACCATGCTGCTGCTTCTGCTGCTAAGTCATGTCAGTCGTGTCCAACTAACTCTGTGCGACCCCATAGACGGCAGCCCACCAGGCTCCCCCATCCCTGGAATTCTCCAAGCAAGAACACTGAAGTGGGTTGCCATTTCCTTCTCCAATATATACCATGCTATTAGTTGTTAAATATTTATTTCTTTATTTGGCTGTGCTGGGTCTTAGTTAGATCCCGAAGCATGTGGGATCTTTAATCTTTTTTGTGGCATGAAGGATCTTTAGTTGTGGCGCATGAACTCTTAGTTTCGGCATGTGGGAACTAGTTCCATGACCAAGGATGGAACCTGGGTCCTCTGCATTGGGAACGTGGTGACTTAGCCACTGGACCACAGATGAAGTCCCTTAGTTGTTAAATAATAGCAAAAATACACATTTTTATACATATATGTAAAATATCACTGGATGGATACCTAAGAAATTAATACTGCTTGTCTCTGAAGAGGGCAAATTGAAGATGGGGACAGGGGTGGGAGTAAGAGTTTTGTTATTGTTTAGGCACTCAGTTGTGTCCAACTCTGCAACCCCATGGACTGCAGCACACCAGGCCTTCCCGTCCTTTACCATCTCCCAGAGTTTGCTCAAACTCATGTCCACTGGGTTGGTGATGCCATCCAACCATCTCATCCTCTGTTGTCCCCTTCTCCTCCTGCCCTCAATCTTTCCAAGCATCGGGGTCTTTTCAAATGAGTCAGCTCTTTGCATCAGGTGGCCAAAGTATTGGAGCTTCAGCTTCAGCATCAATTCTTCCAATGAATATTCAGGACTGATTTCCTTTAGAACAGACTGGTTTGATTTCCTTGCTGTCTAAGGGACTCTCAAGAGTCTTCTCCAGCACCACAGTTTGAAGGCATCACTTCTTCGATGCTCAGCCTTTTTTATTGTCCAGCTCTCACATCCATACATGACTACCAGAAAAATCATAGCTTTGGCTATACAGACCTTTCTAGGCAAAAAAATGTCTCTGCTTTTCAATACACTGTCTAGGTTTTTCATTGCTTTTCTTCCAAGGAACAAGTGTCTTTTAATTTCATGGCTGCAGTCACTGTCCACATTGATTTTGGAGCCCGAAAAAATAAAGTCTATCACTGTTTCCATTGTTTCCCCATCAAAGAGTCAGACACGACTGAGCGACTGAACTGAACTGAACTGAACTGATGGGACTGGATGCCATGATCTTCTTTTTTTAAATGTTGAGTTTTAAGCCATCTTTTTCACTCTCTTCTTTCACCTTCATCAAGAGGCTCTTTAGCTCCTCTTCACTTTCTGCCATAAGGGTGGTGTCATCTGCATATCTGAGGTTATTGATATTTTTACCCACAGTCTTGACTCCAAGAGTTTTTACAGTACACCATTTAATAGTTTTTGAATTCTGAAGCATAAAAATGGATAGTTTATTCAAAAATATTACTTTAAAAATAAAAAGAAAAGAAAAATGTCTGGAAAATACACAAATGTGTAAAAACAAATTACCTTAATAGCAGTTACTCTGGAAAGAAGATTTGTGAAACAAGGCACTGTCTAGGAAATTTCTGCATTTTTAATCTTCAGTTCAGTTCAGTTCAGTCTCTCAGTCGTGTCCGACTCTTTGCGACCCCATGAATCACAGCACGCCAGGCCTCCCTGTCCATCACCAACTCCCAGAGTTCACTCAGACTCATGTCCGTTGAGTCAGTGATGCCATCCAGCCATCTCATCCTCGGTCGTCCCCTTCTCCTCCTGCCCTCAATCCCTCCTAGCATCAGAGTCTTTTCCAATGAGACAGCTCTTCGCATGAAGTGGCCAAAGTACTGGAGCTTCAGCTTCAGCATCATTCCTTCCAAAGAAATCCCAGGGCCAATCTCCTTCAGAATGGACTGGTTGGATCTCCTTGCAGTCCAAGGGACTCTCAAGAGTCTTCTCCAACACCACAGTTCAAAAGCATCGATTCTTCAGTTCAAGGCCTTCTTCACAGTCCAACTCTTGCATACATACATGACTACTGGAAAAACCATAGCCTTGACTAGA
>SJYA01000573.1:811837-837392 GCA_006410615.1 Neotragus moschatus | reverse complement strand
GTGTTTGCTATGACCAGTGCATTTTCTTGGCAAAACTCTATTAGTCTTTGACCTGCTTCATTCTGCATTCCAAGGCCAAATTTGCCTGTTACTCCAGGTGTTTCTTGACTTCCTACTTTTGCATTCCAGTCCCCTATAATGTAAAGGACATCTTTTTTGAGTGTTAGTTCTTTTTTTTGGGTGTTAGTTCTAAAAGGTCTTGTAGGTCTTCATAGAATTGTTCAACTTCAGCTTCTTCAGCATTACTGGTTGGGGCATAGACTTGGATTACCGTGATATTGAATGGTTTGCCTTGGAAACGAACAGAGATCAGTCTGTTGTTTTTGAGATTGCCTCCAAGTGCTGCATTTCGGACTCTTTTGTTGACCATGATGGCTACTCCATTTCTTCTGAGGGATTCTTGCCCGCAGTAGTAGATATAATGGTCATCTGAGTTAAATTCACCCATTCCAGTCCATTTTAGTTCGCTGATTCCTAGAATGTCGACATTCACTCTTGCCATCTCTTGTTTGATCACTTCCAATTTGCCTTGATTCATGGACCTGACATTCCAGGTTGCTATGCAATATTGCTCTTTACAGCGTCAGACCTTGCTTCTATCACCAGTCACATCCAGAGCTAGGTTTTGTTTTTGCTTTGGCTCCATCCCTTCATTCTTTCTGGAGTTAATTCTCCACTGATCTCCAGTAGCATATTTTTTTTTATCACTGTGCATTTATTACTTTCACAATAATTTTTAAATGTTAACTCAGAAATCAAGTGTAAAATGCTACACACACCTGCACAAGGTTTGTAGTTTATACTGGAGGGGGTCTGCCCAATAAAACTTCTTTGCAAACCCATTGTATTTCTAAGCCACCAGTTTAAGGTAAGTGAAAGGAATATTTAAGGACACCAGATTAACAGAGCTAATATGGGCGCTAAAACCAGATGGATTCAAGGTCTGTGGGCTGCAACTCCCTGAACCTCCGCACCAAGGACTATCTGACTACCAGGACTGGAAATATTCTGCTGTCCAATGGCTAAGTTGCCTTCTTTCCTAAGCATTCACCACATTGTCCCTGTGTGAGTTTGCCTTGGGTTGCTCTTCTTTCTCTGCTTCCACATTTGATACACTTGTAATTGATGCATTTCCACCCCCCTTGGATAAGTTAAGGGAGAAAGTAAGATAACAGTTGAATTTGTGCCTCTCTTGTGACTGTATATTGATGCTCTGATTAACGATGTGTTTGTCTTGTATTTTATTTTAGATGGCCTGTGTGTGTGTGTGTATGTGTGTGTGCACGCGCATGTGCGTGTGTGCTCAGTCACTTAGTTGTATTCAACTGTTTGCGACCCTATGGACTGTAATCAGCCAGGCTCCTTTGTCCATGGGATTTTTCAGGCAAGAATACTGGTGTGGGTTGCCATTTCATCCTCCAGGGCATCTTCCTGACCCACGGACTGAACCTATGTCTCCTGCAATGCAGGGTGATTCTTTACCACTGACTCACCTAGGAAGTTATTAATTTAACTTTGCAAGGTGGGGAAAAGGTTAATTTCTGAGCTTCTGGAGGGGAACACATGTCACCCTCAAGTACTGCTTCAATCTAAATCTGCTTTTATTTTATCCTGACCTGCACCTTACTGTGAATTTCTTTTCACTCAATAAGCATACAAATCATCTCTCTCTCCAGTTTAACCAATGTAACACCCTCTGTTCTGGTGAAGGCAAAGTCTAGTATCTCCAGTGGAAGCCTTTGGTTTCCTTTCCTCTATTTTCAAATAATCCTGAGGATTTACTCAAGCCAGGCATGGGGGAAGAAGCCCTGTTTCCAGGAATCAGAAACAGAGATAATCATCAAGTCTCTGCTATCAGTGCATGGCTAGAGTTCTATTTCCATACCATCTAGTATTGCTGCTAAAGCCTGGCCCAGCCTGGTCGCCAAGGATACAACTCTCCTCAGAAGTGACTGCGTGCTAGTCCAAGTACCTGCACAAGCCCACACTTAGATTCCCCACACTCAGATTCCAAGATTATGAATCTAAGCCCCACACTTAGATTCCAATCTAGGCCCCACACTTAGATTTCAAGATTATGACTCTCTTAGTTCACATTCCCATATGAGGTTGCTGTTGCCTAGAACATTTGGCCCAGCCTGGCAGGACCTGAGAGCTTTAGTCTCAGGGAGTTATATAACATAGGGAGCTATATAACAACATAGGGAGCTATATAACATAGGGTGCTCTGTGATGACTTACAGGGGTGGGATGGGGGAGGGGAGGGAGGCTTCACAGGGAGGGGATATTTGTGTAATTATGGCTGATTCATGTTATTGAACAGCAGAAACCAACACCTTGTAAAGCAATTTTCCTCCAATTAGAAAATTAATTGTTTAAAAAAGGAAAGAAAAATTAACTTTATACTTCTTAAGTGTGACCCACACATAGTGACTTCTAAAGAGGACAGTATGGAAAAGGGTGGCAAAGAATAATAAGAAAAAAATTTAATTAATTTATTGCAACAGATTTTAGTTGCATCATGAGTGATCTTTCTCTGAGGTGGATGGACTGTCTAGTTGTGGCACAAAGACTTAGTGCCCCACAGCATGGGGGATCTTAGTTCCTGGACCAGAGACAGAACCTATGTCTCCTGCATTGCAGGGCAGATTCCCAACCACTGGACCACCAGGGAAGTCCCTCTAGTGAACTCTCTTATGGACTTTCCTGCCAGTTAGCCATAGCTCACTCTACCACATTTCCATAACTTCAGACTTCGGAAAGATGGAGTTATGATTTCCTTCTCTTTTCTCTTAAAAAGTCCCTAGGATGCTGATTGTGACACTTATCATCATGTATTATATATTAGCTTCCTGTGACTGCCATAACAAATTATCACAAACTAGGTGGCTTAAAACAAGGGAAATTTATTCTCTCACAGTCCTGAAGGCTAGAAGTCCAAAATCAAGGTGTTGGTAGGGCAGCACTCCCTCCAAAGTCTCTGGAGGGAAAACTTCCTTGCCTCTTCCAGCTTCTGATGGTTCCAGGCAAGGATTCTTTAGCTGTGGTTGCATAACTCCAATCTCTGCTTTCATTTTCAGATGACCTTTTCCCCTCTGTGTGTACGTCTTCTCTTCTGTCTTTCATAAAGACATTTGTCATGGGATTTAGGGCTTACCCCACTAATCCAGGTTGAATTCATCTTGAAATCCTTAAATTTACATCTGCAAAGACCATCTTTCCAAATAAGGTCATGTTCATAGATTTCAGGGATAAGGACATGGACACATCATTTTGAGGGCTCCTTTTCAACACAGTAGATGTTATTTTGTAAGTGAGGAAATGTAGGCTGAGGGAGGTTAAGGGGTTACCCAAGGCAAATGAGTTCCCCTTTACCACAGAACTCTGCCCACTTGAGAAGGGCATCAGCTTTTATTAAGCTTCATGCACTAAAAAAGTCCTGTTAGATTCTTATCATAGGATAGCTGGTTCCTGCTGGCCTTATCCTTGCATAACTAAAGGGACATCCTCAGATCACCTCTAGGAGGGCTTAGATGCACCTTACCAAGCATCATGATATTATGTTATGTTACCTCATAAAATTATGGCCAACTGTCTATCTTAAGAAGATTAGATATTGGAGGATTGAAGTCCATGGTCTTATTTAAAAACTTTTATTTATTTATTTATTCATTTATTTGTGGCTGTGCTGGGTCTTTGTTGCTGTGTGGGTTTTTCTTTAGTTGCAGTTAGAGGGGGCTACGCTCCAGTTACTGTATGTGGGTTTTTCACTGTGGTGGCTTCTCTTGCTGAGGTGGCCAGGCTTCAATAGTTGTGGCTCCTGGGTTCTAGAGCACAGGCTCAGTAGTTGTGATGCTTGAGCTTATTTGCCCTGCAGCATGTGGGATCTTCACAGACCAGGTGTCAAATCCACCTCTTCTTTATTAGCAGGCTGATTCTTTACCACTGAGCCACTGGGGAAGCCCCTCGTGGCTTTATTTTAACAGATAAGTTCAACCTGTCTCGGCCCCGCTTTGATAGCTATTTCCCTGAATAGAACAATACAGACTAGTTTGTGTTTCATCCCTATTATTATTCTCAACTCAGCCTCATGTGCCTATTGTGGAATGCAAGGGGAAGAGGCAAGTGGAGTAATAAACAGTCGATTTCATAAATGTCTGTGTAAGAGATTTCAAATTTCCTGTGAAGGGAAGTCTATCAGGTTTTTCACACTTCAGCTCAGAGACGGTTCTGTGGCTGTAGAGCTGGCCTCATAGGGATTCTTCACCAACTTGGCACACCGAAAAATCATCACTATCAGGAAGAGAAACAGGAGCACAACAAAGGCAATGGCAAAGCCTTTGTCTACATCAACACTACTGGACAGGCTTGAGTCATCCATGGGAACACACACCTCTTTACCCTTGTCCAACTGTAGCTACTTCCTCAGGACTATCTTCAGATTTGTCATATTCCTAGACAAAAGAGGATAAAACAAGTTTATTGGCTTATATTTGTATGTATGTATTTTTTTTAAATTGGGGTATGTGTGTGTTAGTTGCTTAATCATGTCCAACTCTTTGTGACCCCATGGACTGTACCTCTCCTCCAGGCTCTTCTGTGCATGGGATTTTCCAGGCAAGGATACTGGGATGGGTTACCATTTCCTTCTCCAGGGGTTCTTCCTGACCCAGGGATTGAATCCAGGTCTCCTGCATTGCAGTCGGATGCTTTACCATCTGAGCTACTAGGGAAGCCCTAGTAGCTTGGGGTATAGTTGCTTTGTAATGTTGTGCTGGTTTCTGCTGTACAACAAAGTAATCAGTCAACCCACTCCAGTATTTCTTGCCTTAAAAATTCCGTGGACAGAGGAGCCTGGTGGGCTACAGTCCATGGGGTTTTGAAGAGTAAGGCAGGACTGAGCTCTGCATTGCACTGTGTATCCCCTCCCTCTTGGACCTCCCTTCCATTGCCCCCCACCCCTCATCCCACCCCTTTAGGTCATTACAGAGCACCAAGCTGAGTTCTGTGTCATACTGCAAGTTTCCACTGCAGTATGACATGCAGTATCTATTTTGCATATGATATTGTATATGTGTCAATACCAATCTCCCAACCCAACGCACCCCTCTATGTATATATTTTCTTAACACTGTTATGTTGAAACCAAAGAGGGTTTCCAGAAAAATTAGCAAGATTTATTTAAGAGGTTCTCATGAAACTGATAGGGCTTCCTTTTCTGGTGGCTCAGACAGTAAACAATCTGCCTGCAACATGGGAGAGCCGGGTTTCATCCCTGGAGCAGGGAATATACCCACTCAAGTATTCTTGCCTGGAGAACTCCAAGGATAGAGGAGCCTGGAGAGCTACAGCTCATAGTGTCGCAGAGTCGGACATGACTGAGCGACACACACACACATTCACATACACATGACACCGATAACATTAGTATCAAGATATAAGCATATGTAAAAGTAGGTGAAATACTCCAAGGCAAGACATGAAAAATATGCGTAACTCAGAAAACAACTGGGGCTTCCTTGCTCTGTTAAATCCCAGTACAATTGTCTTGAACACCCCAATTCTGTGTTAAGTGCAAACCATTTTCTAATATTTTTTCAAATTCTGAGTACTTACTGTAATTAATTTATTGTGGTGTCTTAACTTACTAGGTATGAACATAAAATTGTTTTATTTTTTCTAATCCCTACATTTGTGCTGTCATTCCTATCTCTTAACGAAAAATCAGGTACGTCCCAGAAGCGATCAATTTCAGTTATTAAGTCCACTATCAAAACAATACTGAAAAGAAAGTCAGAGGACTCTCTCTTCTCAATTTCAAAACTCACCATAAAGCCACAGTCATTAAGATAGTGTAGTATTGGCATAAGAATAGACATACACATCAATGGAATAGAATTGAGAGTACAGAAATAAACATATATGTATTGTCACCTGATTTTTGAGAAGAGTGTCAACACCATTCAATAAGGAAAGAAAACAGATGGTACTTGGGAAACTGGATGTGTCTGTGTGCCTCCACTTCAGTCATCTCTGACTCTTTGTGACCCTTTGGATTGTAACCCGCCAGGCTCCTCTGTCTGCGGGATTCTCTAGGCAAAATACTGGAGTGGTTGCCATGCCCTCCTCCAGGGGATCTTCCTGACCCAGGGATTGAAGCCACCTCTCCTGTGTCTCCTGCATTGCAGGGGAATTCTTTACCCACTAAGCCCTACCTGGAAGCCTGGAAAACTAGATAGCCATATGCAAAAGATTGAAGCTAGACCCTTACTTCACACCATATATAAACATTAACTCAAAATAGATCAAAGACCCAAATGTAAGAGCTAAAACTATAAAATTCAGAAAAAAAGGAATAAATTTGCATAACATTGGATTTTCATAACATTTGGATTTCAGTTATTAAGTCCAAGTGGATTTGGTAAAGGATTTTTAGATATGACAGCAGTAAGAGAAAAAAAGATAAATTGGACTTCTTCAAATTTAAAACTCTTGAGCTTCAAAGGACACAATCAAGAAAGTGAAAAAAACCCACACAATGGGAAAAAATGTTTGAAAATCTTATATCTGATAAGGGATTTGTATTTAGAATATCTAAAGTATTTGTACAACTAAATAATAGGAAGAAAAATAACTCAATTAAAAATTAGACAAAGGATCTGAATAGATATTTCTCTAAGGAAGATTTACAAATGGCCAATAAGCACATGAAAAGATGCTCAACATCATAGTCATGAGGAGTTACCAAAGAACAGGCATACGGTTTCAGTGAAGTAAGAGGAATAAGCACTAGATATCTTCTGTATGACATTGTATGTATAGTTAATGATAATCTATTGTACACTTAATTCTTTGGCAATGCCAAAGAAGGCTCAGACCACCACAAAATTGTACTCATCTCACATGCTAACAAATTAATGCTCAAAATTCTCCAAGCTAGGATTCAATAGTACATGAACCATAAACTTCCAGATGTTCAAGCTGGATTTAGAAAATGCAGAGGAGCCAGAGATCAAATTGCCAACATCGACTAGATCATTGAAAAAGCAAGAGAGTTCTAGAAAAACATCTACTTCTGCTTCACTGACTATGCCAAAACCTTTGACTGTGTGGATCACAACAAACTGTGGAAAATTCTTAAAGAGATAGGAATACCAGACCACCTGACCTGCCTCCTGAGAAATCTGTATACAGGTCAAGAAGCAAGAGTTAGAACTGGACATGGAACAACAGGCTTGTTCCAAATTGGGAAAAGAGTATGTCAAAGCTGTATGTTGTCACCCTGCTTATTTAACTTACATGCAGAGTACATCATGAGAAATGCTGGACTGGATGAAGCACAGTCTGGAATCAAGATAGCTGGGAGAAATATCAATAACTTAGATATGCAGATGACACCATCCTTATGGAAGAAAGTGAAGAAGA
This sequence comes from Neotragus moschatus, assembly GCA_006410615.1. Lineage (NCBI taxonomy): Eukaryota > Metazoa > Chordata > Mammalia > Artiodactyla > Bovidae > Neotragus > Neotragus moschatus. Next base: position 829,967 of record SJYA01000573.1, on the reverse strand, counting down.
ACTAAAGAGGCTCTTGATGAAAGTGAAAGAGGAGAATGAAAAAGTTGGCTTAAACTCAGCATTCAGAAAACTAAGATCATGGCATCTGGTCCCATCACTTCATGGCAAATAGAAGGGGAAACAATGAAAACGGTGACAGACTTTATTTTGGGGGGCTCCAAAATCAATGGATGGTGACTGAAGCCATGAAATTAAAAGACACTTACTCCTTGGAAGAAAAGTTATGACCAACCTAGATAGCATATTAAAAAGCAGAGACATTACTTTGCAAACAAAGGTCTGTCTAGTCAGAGCTATGGTTTTTCCAGTAATATGTATGGATGTGAGAGTTGGACTATAAAGAAAGCTGAGTGCCGAAGAATTGATGCTTTTGAACTGTGGTGCTGGACAAGACTCTTGAGAGTCCCTTGGACAGCAAGGAGATCCAACCAGTCTATTCTAAAGGAAATCAGTCCTGAATAGTCATTGGAAGTACTGATGCTGAAGCTGAAGCTCCAGTACTTTGGCCACCTGATGCAAAAAGCTGATTCATTTGAAAAGACCCTGATGCTTGGAAAGATTGAAGGCAGGAGGAGAAGGGGACGATAGAGGATGAGATGGTTGGATGGCATCACCGACTCAATGGACATGAATTTGAGTAAACTCTGGGAGTTGGTGATGAACGGGGAAGCCTGGCATGCTGCAGTCCATGGGGTTGCAAAAAGCTGGACACAACTGAATGACTGAACTGAACTGATTTTAAACTTAAAAATTTGTTAAGAAGGTAGATCTCACATTAGGTGTTCTAACTGTAATAAAAAATTTGAAAAAAGAAACAAAAGAAATTGGCTAAAGCAGCCTGTGGCAGTAGAAAAGAAGGCAGAGTTGAGATTGTATTGAATGAGGGGGATTTTTAAGATATATTCATTTTTTATCATTTATTTATTTGGCTGGGTCTTAGTTGTGGCATGTGGGATCTAGTTCTCTGCTTGGGGTTCAAACCTGGGCTCCCTGCACTGGGAGCTTGAAGTTCATAGCCATTGGACAACCAGTTAAGTTCCGAGGGGAATTTTTTTCTTTTTCTTGAGGACCAGTTATGGACTACAGATAGGGACCAGCCTTAGGTGGTCACAAAAAGAGGATCTAAGCTGAGAGGGCTTCCTGCTAGGATGAAGTTACCTTAATAGAAAATGGCTGGAGGTGAACTTGGATTCAGCATTATAATGACCAGAGTAGAAATATTGACTTGAAGGGATCTACAGTTAGATAACCCTAGTAGAGAATTTCTGAGGAGCTCATGAAAAAGGAGAGAAAGAACCCTTAATAACATCCAAGCCTGGAGAGAAAAAAATGGCAATAGATTTGTTTTGAAAAATGCTTTGGATCTTTAGGAGAGATGTGCCTGTGTGCTTGTTGTTGTTCAGTTGCTTAGTTGTGTCCAACTCTTTGTGACCCCTTGGACTTCAGCACACCAGGCTTCCCTGTCCATCACCATCTCCCGGAGCTTGCTCAAACTCATGTCCATTGAGTCAGTGAGGCCATCCAAACATCTTGCCTTCTGTCTTCCCCTTCTCCTCCTGCCTTCAGTCTTTCCCAGTATCAAGGTCTTTTCCAAGTCGGTTCTTTGCATCAGGTGGCCAAAGTATTGGAGCTTCAGCTTCAGTATCAATCCTTCTTTCAATGAATATTCAGGGCTGATTTCCTTTAGGATGGACTGGTTTGATCTCCTTGCACTTCAAGGGACTCTCAAGAGTCTTCTCCAACACCACAGCTCAAAAGCGTCAATTCTTTGGCATTTAGCCTTCTTTATGGTCCAACTCTCGCATCCATACATGACTACTGAAAGGCCATAACTTTGACTATATGGACTTTTGTTGGCAAAGTAATGTTTCTGTTTTTTAATAGCTGTCTAGGTTTTTCATAGCTTTTCTTCCAAGGAGCAAGCGTGAATGCTAAGTCGCTTCAGTTCTGTCCGATTGTTTGTGACCCTTTGGGCTGTAGCCCGTCAAGCTCTTCTGTCCATGGGATTTTTCAGGCAAGAATACCGGAGTGTGTTGCCATGCTCTCTTCTAGGGGATCTTCCTGACCCAGGGATCAAACCGTTGTTTCCTATGTTTCCTGCGTTGGCAGGTGGGTCCTTTACCACTAACACCACCTGGGAAGTCGTTGGAGAGATGTAGAGAAAGCTAAAATATTGTTTTAAACCAGACATCATGTGGCCTTTTAGTTCCCCAACGAGGGATCAAACCTGTGCTCCCTGCAGTGGAAATGTGGAGTCTTAATTACTGGACCACCAGGAAAGTCCTAAAATGTTGTTTTGTAACAGAGTAGCTGGGGACTTCCCTGGTGGTACCATAGACAAGAGTCTGCCTGACAATACAGGAAATGTGGGTTTAATCCCTGGTGTGGGAAGATTCCACAGGCCCTGGAGCAACTGCATTCATATGCCACAACTACTGAACCCTGGTTCTAGAGCCGATGAACTGCAGCTACTGAGCCGCAACTACTGAAGCACAAGTGTCTTACAGCCTCTGCTCTGCAACAAGAGAAGCTACTGTAACGAGAAGCCTGCACACTGCGATGAAGAGCATAGCTCCTTCTCTCTGCAACTAGAGAGCCCATGGAAAGCAATGATGACCCAGCACAGCCAAAAGTAAATAAATTTTAAAAATTAAAAATAAATCAGTTGGCATGGTGAGAAGCTAAATTGCTTCATGAAAGAGTATCAAGAATCATGTTCAAAATGGGCAGAGTTGTACATTGGCAGAGAATTGTAAGGTTGTTGTTGTTCAGTTGCTCGGTCGTGTCTGACTCTTTGCAGACCCATGGGCTGCGGCACGCCAGTCTTCCTTGTCCTTCACCATCTCCTGGAGCTTGCTCAAACTCATGTCCGTTGAGTCAGTGATGCCATCCAACTATCTGGTCCTCTGTCGTCCCCTGATGACGAGAGATAAACTAATCTGGTAGCTGGAAAATGTGGGAAAATTGGTAGATGTTTGTACCATTTTAAGATATATATCTCACTTATATATGTATTACATTCTTTATGTGTCATCCTTTCTACAGTGCTCTTTCAGAGCAAGGACACGTGTATTTTTGTGTTCCACATTTCAGTGGCTTATCACTAGGTGGTGCTAATGGTAAAGAACCTACCTGCTAATTCAAGCGACACAGAGTCTTGGGTTTGATCCCTGGGTCAGGAAGATCCCCTGGAGGAGGGCATGGCAACCCACTCCAGTATTCTTGTCTGGACAGAGGAGCCTCGCAGGCTACAGTCCATAGGTTGCAGAGTTGGACACGACTGAAGCGACTTAGCACATATCACTCTACCTCTGTTAATATCCTTTTGGGCCTACTTCCGAAACATGTCTCAAATCCATTCCCTTTTCTTTACCCCTATGGCCACCATTGTGCTCTAGGCCATCAAATGCCAAACACCTGCAAATACTTTCTGATTTTCTGAAAACATTCTTATTCTCCTCCAAACTGCAAAGCAATCTTTAGTAAATGTAATTCAGTCAGTCTTCTGATTGAAATATTACAGCATCTTCCTACTGTCTTCAGTGCATTACCAAGGCTGTCCACGATTTTGTCTCACCTTGTTTCTTGCCACTCTTCCTTGTACACTTTTTACCCAGCAATGCTGGACTTGTCACAGCTCTATGAGTTTTGCATGATCCTCCTTTGCCTCCAGGCTTTTTCCATTAACATTATCTTTGCATTACTCCTATCCTTCTACATTCAACTTTTAGGCCTTAGTTTAAATGTCAGTTTCCTAGGGAGATATTCTAGTAATATTCACTATAGTTTATTTTGATTACTTTAATTTCTGTCTTTTCTGATAAAATAGTAATTCTACATGAGACTAAGGACCCTATATAATTTGTTTTTATCCTAAAAGTCTGGGATATATTAGATGTTCAACAAGTATCTGTTCAATGAATGATTTAGTGCTATACTTTACAAAAGTGAGCATGTAAAAATGTTGGTTGAATGAATTAATGACTTTGAGAATGTGGCATTGAAAGGAGAAGACTGTTGTTGATCTTAAAAGAATAGTGGTACCAGAGTGATAAAGAAGGAGTCCAGACTTTCATGGATTAAACAACAAAAGGCAGTGAGGAAATGAAGACACCAAGATTTTAAATCATTTATGAGGAGTTAAACTAGGAAAGAAAGAAGTAGAATAGCAGCTAAAAGCCTAATGCAGAATCAAACAAAGGATTCCTTTTCAAAGGCAGAAGAGAAAGGTATCAGGTAGGATGTGTTTGGTTGCAAGTGATAGAAAAGTCCACTTAAGTGAGATTAAACAATACATGAAATTTATTGACTTATGAGACTAAAGTCCAGAGTAAGGATAACTTTACGTAGGGCTTGATCCAGAGAGTTGAGCTGTTTTCATGGTTTTGCTTTTATGTATCTGCCTTTCTTCTACATTGGGGTACCCTGGTGGCTCAGCTGGTAAAGAACCCACCTGCAATGCAGGAGACCTAGGTTCGATCCCTGGGTTGGGAAGATCCCCTGGAGAAGGGAACAGGTATCCACTCCAGTATTCTGGCCTGGAGAATTCCAGGGCCAGAATATACAGTCCATGGGGTTGCGAAGAGCTGGGACAGAACTGAGTGACTTTCACTTTCATCCTTTCTTCTACGTTGATTTTATATCAGAACCCAGATTCCCTATGGTAGCAAGAATGGCTACAGAAAATCCAGACTTCACATATTCCCTCTTCATATTATCTCCTCCTCAATTCCAGAGGGAGAAAGAACAATTTTATATCAGTCAGGATTCTTCTTTGCAAGTAATGAAAACAGGGCCTCCTTTACTTAAGCAAGAGCTTCCCTGGTGGCTAAGATAGTAAAGAATCTGCATGGAATGCAGGATACCCAGGTTCAATCCCTGGGTTGAGAAGATCCTCTTGAGAAAGGAATGGCAACCCACTCTAGTATTCTTGCCTGGAGCATCCCATGGACAGAGAAGCCTCGTGGGCTGCAGTTCATGGGGTCGTGAAGTGTCAGACAGGACTGACCGACTTTCACTTACTTAAGCACAAAAGGTATTTATTATAAAGAGACCAGGTGACTTCCAGAATCAAGGAGAAGGAGAATTGGTTCCATAAAACAGGGAGAAACCAAGGGAGGCCAGGCACTGGGAATCATAACCAAGGTCAGCACAGGAAAAGTCTGGTTAAGGCACCGTTGGCGCTGGACACTAGCCGCTGCCACCGGACACTGCTGTTGCTGAGGACTGCTGCCACTGTCATCGGATGCTGCTGTCCCTGCCATGCCCGAATGATAAACTGTGACATCTTTGTGTCACTTGATATTCCGGACCCTAGCTGGAGCGTCCGACTGGCCAAGGCTGAGTCACGCACCAGCACCTTAGCCACCCTGGGGACAGGAGAGGGAATAGTCATTATTTCTAGGCACTGTAGTGAAAATGAAGTTCTGTCTCTCATAGGCTCACATAAAGGATCATTTCTTTCAAATAAGAAGGAATTTTGGATGTTGAGCAGACACAATGCCAAACATTTATATTTTGGTCTTGGTCCCAATCCGTCTATATGCTGTTCCTAAGAGATTCACCTACAATTTAAAGACATGGAAAGACTGGCAGTAAAAAGTGTACGAGGTAAATACTCACCGAAATAAAATTGAGGTGCTATATTAATATCAGACAAAATAGACCTTAAGACCAGAAGCATTGTTAGGGCTACAAAGGATTAACAGATTATAATGAAGTGCGAAATTCAGTAGGAAGATGTAAGAGTGCTAAATTGTATGTACCTAATAAAATAGTCTCAGGGTAAATAAACAATAGGACTACAGGGAGAAATTGGTAAAAATTGCCATTATAGTGGATAATCCAAATATTCTCAATCATTAATAGGTCAGCTAGACAGAAATTGGTGAAATACAGAATATTTGCTTGATATGGTAAACAAGCTTGATTCATAGAACATACATCCAACACTTAGCAGATTCGTACTTTTTCATATATTTTTAAATCTCATTTGAGTTGGGTTTGAGGTTTAATTTTTGGTCATGTGGAACTCAAAACATCCTAATTCCATATATTGAATCCCTTTCTGCTGAAAATAGCTAGAATGGTTTCTGGTCTCTGTAAATAGGCCTGGATGTATAGATATCAAGCTGAGTTTATCCCAGAAGTAGAAACATGCTATGTGTATAAGCCATATGAATACCACAGTTGCTACAGAAAAAGCACTTGATAAATTTCAATACTAAAAAAACACCTACATTAATGTTCTTAGCAAAATAGGGGTAGAAAAGAATACTTTTAAGCCAATTAAGGGTATTAACAAAAAAATGTAGAGCAAACGTCCAGATAATGGTGAAAAGTTGAAAGATTTTCCTCTTAAAATCAAGAACAAGACACAGAGGTTCATTACCTTCAATTTATTCAACATCATTCTGGAGGTTCTAAATAGTGCAGTAAAATAAGATAAAGAAAGAAAAAAACAAGGATTTAAAAAGAAACAAAAATGTTCATTATTCACTGATATTATTTCCTACAGAATAGTCTACAGAAAATATGAGAAATAAGTAGTTTAGCAAAGTGTTTGGATGAGATACACAAGTCAGTTACATATGTAAATGCCAGTAACAAACAATAAGCAAATGTACTTTTTAAAAGACCATTTAATTTTAAAAGGGTCATTGGGAACTCTTTGGTAGTCCAGTAGTTAAGACTCAGCGCTTTCTCTGCTGTGATCCTGGTTCAATCACTGGTCAGGGAAGTAAGATCCTACAAGCCATGTGGCGCCACCAAAAAAAAATAAGGGGGCATTATTTACAGTAGCATAAAAATATATAACAATCCTAGACAGCATATTAAAAATCTGAGACAACACTTTACTGACAAAGCTTCGTATAGTTAAAGGTATGGTTTTTCCACTAGTCATGTATGGGTGTAAGAACTGGACCATAAAGAAGGCTGAGCACCAAAGAATTGATGATTTCGAACTGTGGTGTTGGAGAAGACTTTTAAGAGTCCCTTGGACTGCAAGGACATGAAACCAGTCAATCTTAAAGGAAATCAACCATTCACTGGAAGGACTGATGCTGAAGTTGAAGCTCCAATACTTTGGCCACCTGATGCGAAGAGCCAATTAACTGGAAAAGACACTGATGTTGGGAAAGACTGAAGGCAAGAGGAGAAGGAGGCGACAGGATAAGATGGTTGGATGGCATCACTGACTCAATGGACACATGAGTTTGAGAAAACTCAGGGAGATAGTGAGGGACGGGGAAGTCTGGCATGCTGCAGTTCTTGGGGCTGCAAAGAGTCCGACACAACATAGTGACTGAACAAAATGAATAGAGAGATACACGATATTTATGAATTTCACATGATTAAGTTGTTAATTCTCCTCAAATTTACTTATAGAGGCCATATAACTCCAACAAAATTCCATCAAGGTTTTTGAGAAAACTGACAAACTGTTTTTCTTAAGTGTACATGGGAGCTCACAGGTATAAGAATTAAAAAGGCATTCAGAAGAGAAAGAATATGGTGGAGAGATTCCCCATATCAGTTATTAAGGTTTATTACAGAGCTATAGTATTTTTGACAATGGGATATATGTGCAGATATAGATAACAGACCATTTGAAGAGACTAGAAAGCTCAGAAACAAACTGCACATTTAGGGATACTTGACTTATAGCGGAATGAGCACTGTTGACAGAAAAAGAATGGCCTGTTTAATAATGGATACTGGAGAATAAGATATCCATTAAAAAAACCACCTCTATAGTTAAATGTCACATGAAGTGAACTCGCTCAGTCGTGTCAGACTCTCTGTGACACCGTGGACTATAGCCTGCCAGGTTCCTCTGTCCATGGGATTCTCCAGGCAAGAATACTGGAGTGGGTTGCCTTTTCCTTCTCCAAGGGATCTTCTCAACCCAGGGATCGAACCTGGGTCTCCCACATAGTAGGTTGATGCTTTATCCTCTGAGCCAGATGTCAAGAGCAAACTTTAAAACCTTTAGGACTTCCTTGGTGGTACAGTGGATAAGAATCCGTCAGCCAGTGCAGGGGGCATGAGTTCAGTCCCTGGTTTGGGAAGGTTCTACATGTGGTGGAGCAACTACGCTCACGGGCCACAACTACTGAAGCCTGTGTGTCTAGAGCCTGTGCTCTGCAACAGGAGAAACCACTGCAGTGAGAAGCCCGCATACTGCAACCAGAGAGTAATCCCTGCTTGCTGCAATTAGAGGAAGTCCAAGCACAGCAACAGAGATTCAGTGCAGCTAAGAGTAAGACAAATTCTTAACAACAACAACAAACTTTGGAAGAAAATATAGACTTGTTTTTATGACCTCAGGTTAGGAAAAGATCTCTTAAACGAGACACAAATAGTACAACATATATTTTAAAAGATGCTTGAGTTTAATTTTAGAATTAAGAACGCCTGATCAGTTTAGACACCATAAAGTAAGTAAAAATACAAACCACACCAAAACTTGGAGAAACGTATTTCTAAAAAAGGGTTAGTATTCAAGTTAGCAAACTAAATCCTCCAAATGAAAAAGAAGAGGACAAATAACTCAAGAGGAAAATTAGCAAAAGACATGAACTGGCATTAAAAAAAAGAAACATGAAAGGTAAAAAGTACATGAAAAGGTGTTCAATTTCACTAGTAATCATTGACATTATTTTTTTATTCACTAGATTGGTAGACATTAAGAAGTCTGATAATGCAAAGTGTTGGCAAGGATGTAACTCATTCAGAGTTCTTATACACTCCCCATCAGTAATATCAGAGTACAGATTGATAAAAATCCCCTGTAGAAAATCATTTAGCATTATCTAGTAAAGTTGAATGTACATAATCACTACAACCCAACTCCCAAGTCCACTCCTGTGTATACACCAGGAAAATTAAAAGAAGATTGCTCCTGCAGTATTGTACACAAAAGTAAAAGTTGAACAGCTCAAATGACCACAGCCTGGAGAGTTATCACATAAATTGTGACATAGTCACAGTAAATACTATAAAGCAGTGAAAAAGATGAGTGAACAAACTAGAGTTGCATTCAATAACATGGGTGACTCTTAGAAACATATTAGTGAGTGATAGAAGCAAATTACAGAAAATCACGTACATTATGGAGAAGGCAATGACACCCCACTCCAGCACTCTTGCCTGCAAAGTCCCATGGATGGAGGAGCCTGGTAGGCTGCAGTCCATAGGATTGCGAAGAGTCAGACACGACTGAGCGACTTCACTTTCACTTTTCACTTTCATGCATTGGAGAAAGAAATGGCAACCCACTCCGGTGTTCTTACCTGGAGAATCCCAGGGATGGGGGAGCCTGGTGGGCTGCCGTCTATGGGGTCACACAGAGTCGGACACGACTGAAGTGACTTAGCAGCAGCAGGAGCAGAAACATAATTATATTATTTTTATAAATCTCAAAACAAACAAAGCACTTTTTACAATAACAATACATTATTTAGGGATGCACATATATGTGATAAATTTATTTCTGAAAAAGCGAAGGAGGGAATTCCCTGGCAGTCCAGTGGTTAGGACTAGGTGCTTTCACTATCTCTGGCCAGGCATGTGGCCAAAAAAAGCCTAGGAGTGAGTGATACAGATTCATGGTAATGATTACTTCTGGGAGGGAGGCAGGCAGATGATCTAAAGGAAAGAACACTCAGGTAAATGCATTGAGATGGTTCAGTTATTATTGTATTTCATAACTAAAATATATTACATGTCTTCTTTTCAATGTATCAAGTATTATACACATTTTTTAGAAGTGGTGGGTTAAAGTATTTGGTTTGACTATCTTGCACTGCAAATATGCTATCAGAAATCAACAAATTCTGGATTTTCCTGGTGGTGCAGGGGTTAAGAAACAGCCTGCCCTGCAGGGGACATGGGTTTGATCTCTGGTCTGGAAGATTCCACCTGCTGTGGAGGAACCAAGACCATGTGCCACAACTACTGAGGCCCTGTGCTGCAGCTACTGAAACCCCAGCATCTGGAGCCTGTGCTCTGCAAGAGAAGCCACCACAATGAGAAGCCTGTGCACCGCAATGAGGCCTAGCCCCTGCTCACCGCAACTAGAAACACGTCACACGCAGCAACAGAGACCCAGCACAGACAAAAATAAAAAAGAAAGAAATAAAAAGTTCTTTGGGATCCAGCACTCACTGGCTCCAGAGATCACTATGTGTTTGTGAGGGTGTCCTCTGAAGAGCCAAAAAGGGAACAGTTTAGAGAGAGCTCATTAGAAACTGTTGATTGTCCATACAGTTCTTGGTTTTGGAAGGGCAAAGGGTGTTCCTTCTAGGTAAGTCAACCCCCAGTGAGAACAATTCAACGGCGATTATGAAATATAATGTGGTAGTGAGAACATGGGTTCTGCAGTCAGTCCATCTGGATTTGGATTCTGGCTCTAACAAAGCTTGGTGATCCTAAGCAAGTTACTTAAAATTTCAGAACCTTGGTTTCTTCATCTGTAAAATGGGGATAATAATACAATAACCCTATGATGTAGATGCTAAGATTAAATAAATATATAGAAGATAGCGCAGTGCCTGGCACATAACAACTGCTATGTAAGTGTTTACCACTATTACCCTCCCTGGATTTACTATGTTCCTCATTTCTTGCACCCTTTCTCTTGCTATGGAGTATCTGGAAGTCATTGCTGTTTTAATTTTTCACTTAAGTGGAGTTATAGAGCAAGTTTTTCCCATATTACAGTTGTACAGTATTGATAGTGTGTAACATCAACAGAAAGGGGAGACTGAGAAGGTCCACACTTAAAAGCACTGGCAACTAACTACTCAGGGTCATATACAGTTCATTTGGTGCTGAGAATGTAATAGATATTCAATGTATTATGTGACTTGAAGGAAAGATTCCAATTTAAGCTTAGGCTGTGTGTTTCACAGAAATTGTCAAAACAAGTCTTTATGATGACTGGAAATGTATCTTCCAGCCCCCTGGTTTATTTTTAACTTGAGAATTTCCTGGTGAAAAATTCATTCTAAGGGAAGAGCTAGTCTAGGTTCTGCGTTTAGCTAGAGTCAGAGAAGACGTAAGATTCTGACAATACAATCTCTAAGAGGCAGTGTCTTTTGACACTGAGTTCACTCAAATGTCAGTCCAAGGATATGGGAGAGTCAAGAACTTCTTTATCATTGCTCTTGTTACTTTATTTTATCTACAGACTTGTGTGCTTTGGGAACTAGAGATTACAAACAGGTCCTTCTTTATTACTATACAAACTCTATTATCTTTCAATTTAACTTCAGTGCATCATTTACTATTTAACAAATAAAGCACAAAAACTAGGACCCCTGGGCATAAAAAGATATAAATAAGGCCTGATTTCTGTCTTTAGAAAACTTACAGTCTGATATGGGAGATAAGACATGTCCATACAACTATGACACAGGAACGAAATGATAAACACCAAAACAAAAAGTAGCAGGTCTCTCTGAAACTGTCTGCCTGACCCTTCCCCTCCCGTCCACTCATATGGCTATTAGGGGAGCTACCGTGCTCTGACACGGCCTCACTGTGCTGGCTGCCTCAGTTCAGTGGTTGGGGGTAAGCAGCCCAGCTGGGCCAAAGCTCTTCCCTTGAATTTTTGTAACTGGAATGAGAAATGCGTCCTGGCATTTACCAGCTATTTAATATGTACTTGCTGATAATTGAGTTGTAGTAAGAAGGCCAATTTTATTGTATTTTTAGTGCCTTGCCAGTGTCTTTATCCATTTGTATATACCTCAGATGTCATTTTCTAGATATATTTCTTTAATGTCATATACCTTCTCTTTAATGTCATATACCTTCTCTTTATTCATCAAAAAGGCCATATTCTCTCAAAAAAATCCATATTATTTTACTCTGGTACTTAAATATCTCACTAGACCTTTTACAGTCTGGATAGTTTATTAATTTGCCAACTTCTCCTCTCAACTGCATTTCAAGAGACTTGTGTCTTTCCTATCATTTGTTCTCCTTATCACAGGTTCCTAGCTATGATTTTATATACTGTATAAACCATCTCCATTTTATAAAGTTAATGAGAAAAATAAACAAAAATATATACTTCCTGAATGTAAAGAAATCATTCCAAGGTAATCTGCTGATAAAATAACCCAAAGGGAAGAGTCAGGAAAATTTCACTGAAGACACAAATACCTGAATTGAATTGAGGCCTGAGAATGAGTGGCTCAGACAGTAAAGAATCTGACTGCAATGAAGGAAATGCAGCTTTGACTACTGGGTCAGGAAGATCCCCTGGAAAGGGTAATGGCAACCTACACCAGTATTCTTGCCTGGGAAATCCCATGGACAGAGGAGCCTGGTGGGCTACAGTCCATGGGATCATGGGCTCACAGAGAGTCGGACAAAGCTGAGCAACACACCCTTTTCAAGCTGATAAAGGTGGGGAAGGGGAGAAGCAGGAAAGGAGAAGAGGGGACAGCATAGTATGTTTGAGAAACAGTGATTGTTCAGTAAGTGCTTGAGATATAGTCTCCCGCTGAATAAGCAGCCTAGGCAAGTTCACCTGGGCCCTTGTATGGCACATTAAAGACTCTGGATTCAGCTTTGCAATCAGTGGGGAGTCATCAAAAAGCTTTTAAGCATGGAAATTACACCATTCAATGGTTGTTGTAGAAATATTAGACTGGCAAGAAGATGGAGGGTGCATGAGAGCAATTAACCTAAAGTCTTTTATTAATATGAACTTCAAGAGGGCAAAAATCTGAGAGTTTTGTTTTTCGTGTGACTTCTCACAGCATTGATTAGCATAGTGCCCACACCCAGGTGGCGCTAATGGTAAACAATCTGTCTGCCATTGCAGGAGACATAAGAAACATGGGTTTGATCCCTGGATTGGGAAGACCCCTGGAGAAGGGAATGGCAACCCACTCCAGTATTCTTGCCTGGAAAATTCCAGGCAAGAATGGACAGAGAAGCCTGGCAGGCTATAGTCCATGGGGTTGCAAAGAGTCGGACATGACTGAAGTGACTTGGCATGCACACACCACACCTACAGGGAAGTATTTGTTAACATGGAGACTCCAGGGTCAGGAGAACACTCTGCTTCTCTTGGGTGAAGAGAATGGATAGGATGACACGTGTCTGGTTAACAAACTCAGCTAGGGTAAGATGAGTCATAGAAATCTTTCTATAAGTGATGACGAGGCTCAATTTGGAGTAAGCAAGGTACACTCCCAATGAAGGAACAGTGATAGAGACAAGGAAACATGGGAACTTTTGTGGAACTGCTGTTTATTTCAGTATGGTAGAGATCATAATATATAGAAATGAGAGATATAAAGTTGTAGAATCTCACAGTTGGAAGGAACCTTTAAAAGTAACCTTGTTGCATTAGCCTTCTAGTCATTCTTGCAAGCCCCTGGGAGTAGGGCGAATTTAAAGGTACTGATGTGGCATGCTCAGGAAGCAGAAACACGGGACTGAAGTTCAAGGGTAGAGAAGAGCAAGATCTTTTGAGTTAAGAGTCACCCAAGGATAGGACAGTTGAAATCATAGGAGTAGATGAGATGGTCGAAGGAAAATTAGAAATAAGGGAATGTTAGCATTTATGGTGGAGGAAAGAGGTCAAGGAACCGCAGATGGAATAGTTACAAGTAGAACGTGTAATAGTTACAAAAGATGAGAGAATTCCAGGCAGAGGACAGTTTGCAAACAATCTTGTATGCTTCAGAGAGATGGAAAATCTTCAATATTTGGAAATTGGAAAACATTATCTTGGATTCTTCTCCTTTAATTAAATCTGAATTCCTGAATTTTGAATCAAAGGTCTCTTCAAACTTCTCACTCATAGCTGTCATATTCCAATAAGTGAATTTTGCTTCTATTAGGCATATATCTTTCCTCTCTCTCCCTTACAAAGTAAAATAGGGACTTTCTTGCTGGTCCAGTGGTTGAGAATATGTCTGCCAACACATGGGACACAGGTTCAATACCTGGTCTGGAAAGATTACACGTCGAGGGCGACTAAGCTCGGCACCACAGCTCCTGAAGCTCCCGTGCTCTAGAGCCTGAGCTAGGCAACAAGAGAAGCGGTCCCAGTGAGAAGCTGGCATACCGCAACTAGAGAAAGCCCGAGCAGCGGTGAAGACCCAGTGAAGACAAAAAAAAGTAAAATACATTCTTGCTGAGAAGAGACAAGAAACAGGACGATAACGTTTTGGTTCTTGGGTCTTACTTTCAGATGTAAGGATCTGATCCAGGTTTTATAGGGCCTGAAGTTTATACAAATTGGAGATCTGTCGTTAAGAAAAGAATGTGGTTGTTTAGCCACTGATGCCGCCTGTGTTAAGTCGCTTCAGTCGTGTTCAATTCTTTGCAACCCTGGACTGTAGCCTACCAGGCTCCTCTGTCTATGGGATTCTCCAGGGAAGAATACTGCAGTGGGTAGCCATTCTCTTCTCTAAGGGCTCTTCCCAGCACATGAAACCCACGTCTCTTATATCTCCTGCACTGGCAGGTGGATTCTTTACCACTAGCGCCACCTGGGAAGCCCTGTTTGGTCACTACAAGATTTTTAATACAAAATTAGGTTTAAAGTTTTTAGAATGGAGAAAAAAAATCACACGAAATGATTGGAGACATATTTTGGAGACTTAGTTTCCACAGGGCTTCCCAGGTGGCGCTAGTGGTAAAGAACCCGCCTGCCAATGCAGGAGACAGAACAGATGCGGGCTCCATTCCTGGGTTGGGAAGATCCCCTGGAGGAGGGCATGTCAACACACTCCAGTATTTTGGCCTGGAGAATCTCCAGGGACAGAGGAGCCTGACGGGGTACAGTACATAGGGTCGCACAAAGTTGGACACGACTGAAGCAACTTAGCACCGCATTCATTCTTCTGAAATCTCTTGGATAAGATAGCTTTTCTTGACAAATATAAATGGCAGATAAACTTCAAAATCTGTTTTCCAGAGAGAAGACCTGCCCTACAATCTTTTACAGTAGCTCTTAAGGTTCCTGTTTTGTTTGAGTTGAATATTAGCTCTGCTCTCTAGAGTAGGGAAAAAGAGGGCATGAATTCACTGGCTTGTGTAAAATTTGGTCCTGCTAAAGTAGGAAACAAAACTTATTTACAAATTCGTAGCAATGTCAGTTCCTCTTTCACTTAACACTTTCCAGAAAGATCAATCACCATTTCCTTCCCTTGTGTTCTCTTCTCAAGTCACTTAATTTTTCCCATCTGTAGTGCCGCATGTTTCTTAAAAAAAAAAAACAAAAAAACCCACACAACTAAATGTAAAAAGACCCAGATTTTTTCCTGGCTGTAAGTTTAGTCTGAAAGGAAAGGTGATTGTGAAGAAATACAATAAGGAAGCTTTCTTACTATAATCTCTAAAATCAAAGACATCCTCTAGTTAATAGGACTAATAGAGGACTCTCCCAAAATAAGACTATCCCCAAGATATTCCCTTTAAGATATGTTTCACTTTTCAAAAGAAGCACTAGTGANTTAGTCTGAAAGGAAAGGTGATTGTGAAGAAATACAATAAGGAAGCTTTCTTACTATAATCTCTAAAATCAAAGACATCCTCTAGTTAATAGGACTAATAGAGGACTCTCCCAAAATAAGACTATCCCCAAGATATTCCCTTTAAGATATGTTTCACTTTTCAAAAGAAGCACTAGTGAAAAAAAAAAGCTCTTTATTTCCCCAGTGTTCCCCAAGCTTGCAGAAAAGTGTTATTAAACTCAGAAGTATTGTTGGAATTATTCCCATAAAAACTTTACCAGGAAGGGCCATATGGGTATTTATTTACCTTTTGAGAGAGTGATATCCAAGGCTGGATGTTGGCAGGACAGTCTCCTCCTACTCAAGCATGTCTCTTGCCAGCCTCTCCTCTTTTCATCAACCCCTTCTTAAAAAAGGAGAGTGGTTGTGGCTCTCTCCCCTTCCCCACTCCCACACTGAACTCAGAAGCTTCATGAATAGTTCAACTAAAACAGGATCAAGTTTCAGACACTCCCATAGTGAGTGAGAAAATGATCCCACTAGATTAAATTGGAGCCTAGATCAGTAGAAGTATATTTCCACAACTCTGCTAGCGCTGGGGCAGCCAAGGTTAATAGCTCAAGTAGTATCGGCTAAGTCAGATCATGTGGGTGGCAGAGGCAGAGTCAGTAGCCAGCTTTTTTGGTCTGTGCAATGATTCTCTGCATTAGTAGCATCACCCAATAAATTGTTAGAAATGCCAATTCTTGAATCCCCATTCCAGCCTTAATAAATCAGGAACTTTGGAGGTGTTAGCACCTTTTTTTTTCTTTTTAATATTTATTTATTTGGTTGCTTCGGTTCTTAGTTGCAGCACGCAGGCTTAGTTACCCCCAAAGTATGTGAGATCTTAGTTCCCTGGCCAGGGACTGAACTCATATCCCTTGCATTGCAAGGCAGATTCTTAACCACTGGACCACTGGTGAAGTCCTGGCACCTATGTCTTAACCAGCTTTTCTAGGTGACTGTGATGTATGCTCAAGTTTGAAAATTACTTGCCAACAAGATTGGGCTTCCCTGGTGGCTAAGATGGTAAAGAATCTGCCTGCAATGCAGGAGACCTGGGTCAGATCCCTGGGGTTGGGAAGATTCCTTGGAGAAGGGAATGGCAAACCAGTCCAGCATTCTTGCCTGGAAAATTCCATGGACAGAGGAGCCTGGTGGGCTACAATACACAGTATTGCAAAGAGTCGGACACAACTGAGTGACTTTAACTCACTCACTCACTGCCAAAAAGATCAGTGAATCTCTAAAACCTCCCCTTTTCTTCAGAAAGAATTTTCCTAGGATGTTTGGATCAGAAAAGTAAAAAACTATTTCATTTAGCATTAATTATTACATTGTTGTTTTGTTGCTAAGTTGTGTCTGACTCTTTTGTGACCCCATGGACTGTAGCCTGCCAGACTCCTCTGTCCATGGGGTTTTCCAGGCAAGAAAGCTAGAATATGTTGCCATTTCCCACTCCAGGGATCTTCCAGCTCCCCCCTTGCAGGTGGATTCTTTAACCCTGAGCCACCAGGGAAGTTATTACACATGAACATATACTTCATGCAAAATTTAGCAATAGTTCCTCTAAGGTTTTATTTGGTTCCGTTAAAAAAATCTTGTATAGGATGTGTATGTTCAATTTCTTTATTTACCATGATTTATTATTATTTACAAAATAATGATTTTATGCTTTTTCGTTTAGCAATGAATTTGAACATCTTTCCATTTTAATACATGTAAATCCACATCACTTTTTAAAATGGCTACTGAGCACCCAAGTACTCCATTACAGAAATACCTGAAGTGGGCATTTGAGTTGTTTCTAATTTCTTATTATTACACCAACATTGCATTGGACACCCTTGTACATGTTTCTCTGGGTACTTGTAGAAATGTTTTGTGGGATAAACTCCTCTAAATATTGGAAATATAAATGCTGTGTTACAGGATACTGACATTTAGAATATTATTCAGTTCAGTTCAGTTGCTCAGTCATGTCCGACTCTTTGCGACCCCCTGAATTGCAGCACGCCAGGCCTCCCTGTCCATCACCATCTCCTGGAGTTCACTCAGACTCACATCCATCGAGTCCGTGATGCCATCCAGCCATCTCATCCTCTGTCGTCCCCTTCTCCTCCTGCCCTCATTCCCTCCCAGCATCAGAGTCTTTTCCAATGAGTCAACTCTCCGCATGAAGTGGCCAAAGTACTGGAGTTTCAGCTTTAGCATCATTCCTTCCAAAGAAATCCCAGGGCTGATCTTCTGAATGGATTGGTTGGATCTCCTTGCAGTCCAAGGGACTCTCAAGAGTCTTCTCCAACACCACAGTTCAAAAGCATCAATTCTTCGGCGCTCAGCCTTCTTCACAGTCCAACTCTCATATCCATACATGACCACTGGAAAAACCATAGCCTTGACTAGACGGACCTTAGTCGGCATAATGTCTCTGCTTTTGAATATGCTGTCTAGGTTGGTCATAACTTTTCTTCCAAAGAGGAAGCGTCTTTAATTTCATGGCTGCAGTCACCATCTGCAGTGATTTGGGAGCCCCCCAAAAATAGTCTGACACTGTTTCCACTGTTTCCCCATCTATTTCCCATGAAGTAATGGGACCG
>SJYA01000573.1:668015-811178 GCA_006410615.1 Neotragus moschatus | reverse complement strand
TATTGATATTTCTCCTGGCAATCTTGATTCTAGCTTGTGTTTCTTCCAGTCCAGCATTTCTCATGATGTACTCTGCATAGAAGTTAAATAAGCAGGGTGACAGTATACAGCCTTAATGTACTCCTTTTCCTATTTGGAACCAGTCTGTTGTTCCATGTCCAGTTCTAACTGTTGCTTCCTGACCTGCATACAGATTTCTCAAAAGGCAGGTCAGGTGGTCTGGTATGCCCATCTCTTTCATAATTTTCCACAGTTTATTAGGTATTGCCAAATTACACACTAAAAAGCTTATAGCATTTTATGCTTCATTTCTGTTTTTTTTAACCATATCACAAATATAGGTTACTTTCAATCTCTGAAATGCTTGTCTAGTTAATAGGCACAAGTAATAGTTTCTTAAAATTTTGCATTTCTGTAAATACTATGATATTTGAATTTCTGTTGTTTGTGCATCTTTTGTAGATTTTCTGTAATCTATCTTTTCTCTTCTTTTGACTGGGCTATTCATCTTTTACTCATTGAAAGAATATTTGTAGAACACATGAAGAATATTTGTAGAATATATGAATATATATACAAAAATACAGGTATATTAAATATAGGTGTATTAAAATCCTTTTGACTTATAACTTTTTGTGATTTGTGCTGTTCCCAGTTCCTATCCTCTGCCTCTCTCACTCCCTCACTTTTGAATCTGCTCCTCAGCAACATTAGCTTTGAGAATTCAGCCTCTTTTCTTTCGGGCTTCTCTTATTTCCCTGAGCAATCTCACCCCTCCCACACACTTTTATTTATTTTAAAAATGTTTATTTATTTTTGGCTGAGTCTTCATTGCTGTGTGGGCTTTTCTCTAGTTGCAGCGAGTGGGGACTACTCTCTGGTTGCAACGCACAGGTTTCTCATTGTGGTGGCTTCTCTTGTTCTGGAGCACGGGGTCTAGGGTGACCAGGCTTCAGTAGTTATGACTCGGGGGCTTCAGAGCGCAGGCTTAGTAGCTGTGGCACATGGGCTTCGTTGCTTTGAGGCATGAGTAATTTTCCTGGACCAGGGACTGTGAACCTGTGTCCCCTGCATTGCAAAGCAGGTTCTTAATCACTGAACCACCACCCAAGATACTGATCTGTCAGTTATTTCTCCAATTCTGGGTAAATTGCTCTGTTCCTTTTCTTTCCTCAGGCTTCTGAGTATTGTAAGAGAAAGTAATAACAATTCTGCATAGTTTCATGAGAATTTATGACTTCCCACTTTGGGACCTCAGGGCATTTCACAATCCTTTATCATACTTTCTTTATTCATACACTTCCAAACCAATCACCTATAGCTGACAACTACAACCAGCACCATTTCTACTTCTTATTCTCAGTGGAAGCTTCCATTGTTATTTCTTGTTGATAATCAAAGTCATGGCATATGACTTGTTAATTTCTCTTTCTTCAGTTCAAAATGTTTATACATTTTCAGTAAAAAAGTGCCTTGACTTTTCTGAGAATAAACACTTTCACACAAAGCCCTATCCTATCTCTTTGTCCTGGCTAGGACCAGTCTTAATTTTCCTGAGCATATATTTTATTGCATTTTTAATTTGCTCCCTTCTATAAGCTCAGTCGCTGACTCATTGGAAAAGACTCTGATGCTGGGAGGGATTGGAGGCAGGAGGAGAAAGGGAAGACCGATGATGAGATGGCTGGATGGCATCACTAACTCGATGGNACCAGTCTTAATTTTCCTGAGCATATATTTTATTGCATTTTTAATTTGCTCCCTTCTATAAGCTCAGTCGCTGACTCATTGGAAAAGACTCTGATGCTGGGAGGGATTGGAGGCAGGAGGAGAAAGGGAAGACCGATGATGAGATGGCTGGATGGCATCACTAACTCGATGGGCGTGAGTCTGAGTGAGCTCCAGGGGCTGGTGATGGACAGGGAGGCCTGGCGTGCTGCGATTCATGGGGTCGCAAAGAGTCGGACATGACTGAGCGACTGAACTGAACTGAACCGATAAGCTCAGTCTATAACACAACTTTCTATTTCTAATTTTTATGTCTCGCCTCAACAAAAGTTTGATTATTTTCTCTTAATTGTCATATTTCTTGAGAAAGTGGAATATGCTAACTACCTGCCTGTATTTACTCATTTTCTGAGAAGGCAGTGGCAACCCACTCCAGTACTCTTGCCTGGAAAACCCCATGGATGGAGGCGCCTGGTAGGCTGCAGTTCATGGGGTCACAAAGAGTCGGACACAACTGAGCGACTTCACTCTCACTTTTCACTTTCATGCATTGGAGAAGGAAACGGCAACCCACTCCAGTGTTCTTGCCTGGAGAATCCCAGGGATGGGAGAGTCTGGTGGGCTGCCGTCTATGGGGTCGCACAGAGTCGGACATGACTGAAGCCACTTAGCAGCAGCAGCAGCAGCCACTTCTCATTCACTTGAACTATGATTTTCCTTCCTTCTACTTTCCTTAGATTTGTTCATTCTTATCTCTGAACATACAATGTTTTGCCCAAACTTTTATCTTGAAACTCCTTTGGTTTTCATTGCCTTGCTTTTTCCATGTTGCATCTTCCTTCTTCCATAATCTGAAACAAGCATTAAAAAAATTTGATTTACAATATTGTGTTAGTTTCTGGTGCACAGCAAAGTGATTCTGTTACACACACATATGTATGTATTCTTTTCCAATATGGCTTATTACAAAATATTGAATACATCAATAGATCCCTGTGCTATACAGGAACTATAGTGGGACCTTGTTGCTTA
Source organism: Neotragus moschatus (assembly GCA_006410615.1). NCBI lineage: Eukaryota > Metazoa > Chordata > Mammalia > Artiodactyla > Bovidae > Neotragus > Neotragus moschatus. The sequence goes on along the minus strand of SJYA01000573.1, from coordinate 808,418 downwards.
TTTTATATATAGTACTTTATATCTATTATTCTCAAACTCCTAATTTATCCCTCTTCCCTTTCCCTTTGGTAACCATAAGTTTGTTTTCTATGCCTCTGTTTTGTAAATAAGTTCATTTGTATCATATTTTAGATTCCTCGTCTATGTGTTATCATATGATATTTGTCTTTATCCTTCTAAATTACTTCACTTAGTATGATAACCTCTAGGTCCAAAAGGCATTGTTTTATCCTTTTTTTATGACTGGTTAGTATTCAATTGTAGATGTATACCACATGTTCTCTATTCATTCATTTATTGATGGACTTAATTTGCTTCTATGTTTTGGCTATTGTAAATAGTGCTGCTATGAACATTGGGATGCATGTATCTTCTCATATGATAATTTTGTCTGGATATATACCCAGGAGTGGGGTTGTTGGGTCATATGGCAACTCTATTCCTAGTTTTTTAAAGAACCTCCATACCATTTTCTGGGGCTTCCCTGGTGGTTCAGAGGGTAAAGCGTCTGTCCACAATGTGGGAGATTTGGGTTTGATTTCTGAGTCTGGAATCCCTTGGAGAAGGAAATGGCAACCCACTCCAGTACTCTTGCCTGGAAAATCCCATGGACGGAGAAGTCTGGTGGGCTACAGTCCATGGGGTCACAAAGAGTCGGATACGACTGAACGACTTCACTTTTATACCATTTTCCATAGTGACTGTACCAATTTACATTTCCATCAACAGTGTAGGAGGGTTTCCTTTTTTCCACACCCTCTCTAGCCTTTATTATTTGTAGACTTTTTAATTAGATGGCCATTCTGACCAGTTTGAGGTGGTACCTCATTGTAGTTTTGATTTGCATTTCTTTAATAATTAGTAAAGTTGAGCATCTCTTCATGTGACTATTGGCCCTCTCCATCTTCTTTGGAGAAATATGTATTTAGGTCTTCTGCCCATGTTGGATCTTTTTTTTTTTTTATGATTATTGAGTTGTATACGCTGTTTGTGAATTTTAGAAATTAAGCCCTCATTGGTTGTGCTGTTTACAAGTATTTTCTTCCAATCTGTGGGTTGTCGTTTCATTTTGCTTTTGATTTCCTTTGCTGTACAAAAGCCTATAAGTTTGAGTAGGTCCTATTTATTTATTTTTGTTTCTATTGCCTTGGGAGACTGACCTAAGAAAACATTGTTACGATTTACATGAGAGAATATTTTGCCTATGTTCTCTTCTAGAAGTTTTATGCTGTCATGTCTTACATTGGCACCCGACTCCAGTACTCTTGCCTGGAAAATCCCATGGATGGAGGAGCCTGGTAGGCTGCAGTCTATGAGGTCACTAAGAGTCGGACACAACTGAGCGACTTCACTTTGACTTTTCACTTTCATGCATTGGAGAAGGAAATGGCAGCCCACTCCAGTGTTCTTGCCTGGAGAATCCCAGGGACGGGGGAGCCTGGTGGGCTGCCATCTATGGGGTCGCACAGAGTCAGACACGACTGAAGTGACTTAGCAGGAGCAGCAGTCTTACGTTTGTCTTTAAGCCATCTTAGGTTTATTTTTGTGTAGGTTGTGAAGGAATGTTCTAACTTTGTTGATTTACATGTGATTGAAACAGGTATATCTTTTTTGTTGTTGTTGTTTGTTATTTTAAAATTTATTTTAATTGGAGGCTAATTACTTTACAATATTGTAGTGGTTTTTGCCATACATTGACATGAATCAGCCATGGGTATACATGTGTTCCCCATCCTGAACTGCCCTCCCACCTCCCTTCCCATCCCATCCTTCAGGGTCATCCCAGTGTACCAGCCCTGAGCACCCTGTCTCATGCATCAAACTTTGACTGGTGATCTGTTTCACATATGACAATATACATGTTTCAGTGTTATTCTCTCAAATCATCCCACCCTTGCCTCAGAGTCCAAAAGGCTGTTCTTTACATCTGTGTCTCTTTTGCTGTTTCACATAGAGGGTCATCGTTACCATCTTTCTATATTCCATATACATGTGTTAGTATACTGTATTGGTGTTTTATTTTCTGACTTACACTCTGTATAATAGGCTCCAGTTTCATCCACCTCATTAGAAATGATTCAAATGCATTCTTTTTAACGGCTGAGTAATATTCCANGGAGTAACCTGGGGGAGGGGCCGGACCCGGGGAAACGGGGGAGACCCGAGGTAGAGGGAGGGAGCAGGTGGTGCTAGTTGGGGATTCCTTGCCCGGAGTTCTGGTGGAGCGCCAGTCTGCGCGGGGCTGGCCCGCCTGCACTCTTGTGGCGGCGTTCTGGTGTGCGTTGTGCTCTTTCAACACTCTGCCCTCTGTGGACCTGCTTGATGCTGAATAACTGGGCAGAGTGGCTCGTTTTACTTTAAAAGTAGTTTGGGCTTATAAACGCTGGACCGCGTTGCCGTTTAGCTGAGATGTTACTTCCAAACGTTTAGATTTTAAAGTTTCAAAATCTTTGAATTTATACTCAGTTTCTTACAAACAAACCTGTATTCCCCCTCGAGGGGGCTAATCTTTGAAACTTGTGTTTGTTATTAAGAGGTGCCCCTAGTGTCATAAGCTGCTGAAGGCTGAGGTTTGTGTAATGTTTGAGTTTCAGGGTAAATCTTGCCAACAGCAAGCATCCGGGACCCCAGGTTGAAATCTTGTTGGGTGGATCGAGGCAGTCCTCATTCTTTAAGTTCAGTTCATGCTGTGTCTCAATGAATGTCTCTTCTATAGTGAGGGCTTGAACATTAAAAAAAAAATTTAACCAGTCATGTCTCAGACATAGAATAGGGTGTAGTGCAACAGGTCTGGACAGATCAGGTTTTGAAATCCCTAGTCCCAGTCCTCTTCCCAGTACATTACAGTTATTTCTCCCTAGGAAGTATTTCATTTTAGGGATTCTTGTTTACTTTGCTGACCTTGGCCATTTCTTAGAAATCCTTATCTTTGATAGCTTCAGAAAAGAAGTAAGAGGTGGGGATGTATAACTTGAAAATATAGTAGTGGGAGGGCTTCACTGCTGTTCCCTTGTTAAAATTTAAATGGATTTTTTTCGTGCCTCTGAAAGGCAGCAGTATTTTGCAATACCCCGGTTTTGCTATTACAGTTGAATCACTGTGAAATTTACTGTCTTTCCTACCATGTTTCTGGGAACAGAACTATTTAAAGAAGTTAATTTGCCACATGTCAATATCATATTTTAAAATCTTTTTAGTTTTTTCCTTTTAAAGGAAAAGGAGATAAAGTTAATGGCTAAAATTCCATTGCAGGAAGTGCTGAGTGATGGAGTAAAATTGGAAAGATGCTATTATGGCAAACCTGACCTTGAAGTAAAATGACTTATCTGTTAACTAGGGAGTAAATAAACAAGATTTTAAACTAACACATTGCAAAATACTTATATAACCATAGTCAAGTTGCAAAGCATTTCTCTTATTAAGAGGTGGCGAAGTAAACAAGTTTAGTGCATATATCAGAAGCTTTTTTTCCAGCAGTGTGGGTGGGGTTGCTTTATTTTGCTTTGTTTTTTAAAGAACAGTAACCAGAAGGACAATCTCTTAACCACATTTTCATTAGCTGATCAATATCAGCTTAAATCTGTAAGCGGAAAATAGTATTTATTTGTACAGAATGCTTATGATGGAACAGTTATTTTGTTTATTGCCCTTTGGCAGCCTGCTTCTGCAATTTTAAGATTTCTTTTTGATGTTGGAGACTTCTCCCATAGCTTCCAAGTTATTGATCCTAAGTTCAGCCATGATGTTTAAATTAGAAAGTGTATTTTCTTCCTTCAGTTCTCCTTTTGCCCCTTTGTATCAAGAGGAAGAGATCAATTGTGGACTTTTGGTAACCTGTTGCATATGAGGGCCATAAATGTAGGGACACAGGGTGGAAATGTTCTGTGCTCAGTGAGAAGATAGTAAATGGCTTTCAGGTCTGAATTCCTTCTGCATGGTCAAACCTTTTTTTCTTAGGGTCATTTTAGGGACTAGAGACATCATACATGTTTCTTTGAGTTTTTCTTCTTTGTCTTTTTGCTAATTAAGTTTCCCTATGCTTCTTGTTTGTTCTTTTTTTCACATATGTCTGCAAAGATTTTTGGTAATAATTATTTAACTCTTCTAAGCTTCCTTTAAGGTAATCCTTAGCATTAATAACAATACTTGATCTTTTTAGTTGTGTATATAGAGTTTGACTTAGAGACTGTTGGTGGCCCTACAGAGACCTTTGGGAGACCTGGTTCGTTTGCGTTTTTTACTATGTATGTCTTAAAATGGTGCTGGATCAAAAGAAGAGTAAGATATGGTTTATACTGTACTCTCTGAGTTATGTTGAAGTAATAGTTCTAATGTGGTGCCTTTTTTCTCTGTAGTTGATAATTTTTCATACTCATTATTTTTTAATATTTCTTTTTACCATTGGGAAGCAGAAGTAAGTGGGTAGGTGGTTCATGAAGTCTTAGGCTATATCTTTCTTGTCTGTGGAATACTAATAATTTTGAGAAGCATTTTTTAAATCATGTGATTTGTAATGCATTGGCTAAGGCACTGGTTGGGAACAGATTAGTTATTTGATTTATACTTCAGTATTCAAACCAGAGATGTGAATGAGTTTTTAACAGTGCAGGTTTTTCCTCCCTTGATTCTGGTATTCTCTTTAACAGAGACCTCTTTTTGTGCTATTAGGTACGATTTATTGTGGGTGCAGAATGGGTAGAAGGCAAAGGAAGGAATACATGTTTGGGTTTTTAAGGCTGACATTTAGGAAGACTTTTTCTTTTCACATAGTTTTTAACCTCCTTAGATTATAGTTTTAAAGTAAATTAGCTTAATTTTTACCTATTACCTTTACTTACTTTTTTCAGATACCGGAAAATAGGAGTTTATGCAGTATAAAATTAAGATGCCAAGATACTTAAAAAAAATTATATTCTATTGCAAAAAACTTTTTCAGAAGTGTTTAAATATAGTTTACTGATTCAGCAATTGAAAAACAATTAACATTTTTGAAAAAGAACCTTAACCCATGTACTTTTTAATTTTAAAAAATATTTTTACTTTTTGTTAAATACGTTTTACTTAGCTAGTTATTTTTGGTTGTGCCAGGTGTTTGTTATTGCATGTGAGCTTTCTCTAGTTGCAGCAAGCAGAGGCTAATCTTTGTTGTGCTGGACTGGCTTCTCACTGCAGTGGCTTCTCTTGTTGTAGAGCATGGACTTTAGGCACTTGAGCTCAGTAGCTGTGGCACATGTGCTTAGTTGCTCTGTGGGATCTTCCCAGACCAGGGGTTGAACCAGTCTCCCTTGCATTGCTAGGCAGACTCTTAACCACTGGACCACTAGGGAAGCCTCTCCACATACTTTTTATGCTGTTCGAATTGTGGCACCAAACTGAATCTTTTCTGTTTTGTTAGAAATTAAGAAGTAGATACTGCTGCATTCTTGGAACTCTAGTTTTCTTGCTTTTGAAATAGTAGTCTCTCACTTTAGTTATTTGCATTCCAGTCCTACTTCTCTACTCATCACTAACAGATGAGAATAATATGTTGTTTTATGGATGCTTTGTGAAAGTCTTTTGTGGTTCTCTGCTGTGGATGACTTTCTTCTGAGGTATTAACAATGGGGATTTCCACAGTGCCAAGTGATGGTTGATTTTCAAAAAACTAAATTGCAACACTCAAGGAAACTAAACCCCCTTTCCCTTGATTTTACTTAGGCTGTGACATTTGGGGCATATTTAATTTCAAAACTGGTAAAATTTGAATTCTTGATTGGGGAAACTGTCTTTGAAACCATGGTGGCTCAGCTGGTAAAGAATCCGCCTGCAGTGTGGGAGACCTAGGTTCAATCCCTGGGTTGGGGAGATCCGCTGGAGAAGGGAATGGCTGGCTACCCACTCCAGTATTCTGGACTGGAGAATTCCATGGACTGTCTAGTCCATGGGGTCGCAAAGAGCCAGACAAGACTGATTGACTTTCACTCACTCACTTTTTTCCCTTCAGGCTGTTTACAATGGTTATTTTAAATGTTAATTCCCCTGGTGGTATAGCCCTGTTATAGAGGTGAAAGGGTGACATTTCTGTCAGTGCTATCCAATGTCGCTATGGTTGTATAGCTGATTCCCTTTAACTGAAGGGATATATTTAAAGCTCTTGTGAAATGCAAGGCTTGAACTCAGTGGAGTTTCTTTGGGCGCATCATTCACAGACAATGATAGGCCCTGCTTGTAGAGCTGTTTGTTCTTCAAAATGCTGATTAACATGCCATGATGATTTGAATAAGTAGACATTAACGAGTGTTGAATTTGGATTCAAGATAACCTCTATCATGAAACTTCCCTGGTGGTCCAGTGGTTAAGACTCCAAGCTTCCAATGCAGGGGGCACAAGTTGGATCCCTGTCAGGGAACTGTGATCTCACTGGTTGTGTGGTGAGGCCGAAAAAAAAAAAAAGATAACCCCTATCATTTTACGCGTAAGGAAACAAACCTAGAGAAAGGAGTGGGCACATTTATTAAACACGTATTAAGTTCTTAGTGTATACCAGGCTGCACGTTTCCTGTTTTGTTGGCTATTATGTGTGTTAGCAACCATCTCTCAGTTTCCAGATAAATTATCTCAGTTTGCATCTCTTTTCATCATTTGTTTTGTATTTGCCTCTTCACATTTTTCTGTAGTTGAGTAGACAAACTAAATTTATTATTTAACAACTTTTTAAAAAAAGATTTTTGTTGTGGACCATTTCTGAAGTCTTTATTGAGTTTGTGACAATATTGCTTCTGATTTATGTTCTGATATTTTGACCATGAGGCATGTGGGATCTTAGCTCCCCAACCAGGGATTGAACCTACACCCCTTGCTTTGGAAGGTGAAGTCTAACCACCGGATGGCCAGGGAAGTCCCTGATTTCAACAACTTAATCACAATTTAAGTTTCATGAGAGCAGGACCTTTATCTCCCTTGTTCACCATGGTACCCTACTGCTCTCAGGGGTGTCTAGTATGCTGAGTAAATATTGGATAAGTGAATGTTGTAAAACCTGGCATTGGAGATTTATATCTTTATGCACTGGTAACATGAAAATACCTTTGAAAGGATAACACTAATTAAACCATAACATCATGAATTCATTTATAATAGCCAACATTAATAATTTTAAGTCACTTATTCTAAATATATCATCTCTCTCAGTGCTCATATATATTATCTCATTTAACCTTTGTAAGAATCCTGTGAGGTTTGCATTAATATTCTTGTTTTTAGATGAGGAAACTAAGGCACAGAGCAAATGATTAGTTTGTCTGAAGTCACATAGCTAGTAGGGGTAGAGACAATTTTGGGGGTGGGTAGAGACATTGTGATTGCTGGCGTCCATCTACACAAAATTTTTTATAGGCATTTTATATACCATTTTAGCCACAGTGGAAAATAGTATGAAGGTTCTCATTTCTTTACATCCTCATCAACATTTATTGTTTGTGGTCTTTACACAGTCAATATTCTTAACTGCTAAGTTACAAGACTTTCTCCATTGGACTTAAAGTCACTTTCTACAGAAGTGTAGCACAATCGATTCTCTTTAAGGAAGAGGGTGGGGTATTGCCTTTTTTTGTAGATGAAGGTGAAATACCACATTTAGCAGCCAGCATAGCACAGTTGCTTGGATGGAGAGAGGAGTGCACAGTGCTGAAAAATTTGCTGGAAAAGTTTTGCAGTTCTTAAAATCTTTTCTGTAACATCCTTTATTCACAATTGTTTTTCAGCTCTTTAAATGACTTTAAAGTTCTTACTGGAATCTTTCTCCTGGTTCTTAATAATCCATAATTGTGCCTTTTTGATGAGCTTTTTGAATTTGGCTTCAGAAACAGTACATTGCTCGCTTTTTCTCACTGACTTCCTTCTTTGTTCCTTAGGCTTGCTCATTTTCTTTCTCTTGTTCATTATGCTTCTCCAAGTCTCACTCTTAGGACTGGAACTCTAGTTAGTAAGCCAGTCAACTTCCTTCATTTCTGTTTGCCCATCCACCTGCCTCAATTAAATATTTATTTGGTAACTACTGTATCTCCTTCCCTTCATTTATCTTTTATGTATTGAAGACTGTTCAAAATGTTTATTCCTATCTTTTCACATAAGCTTATTTTCTGTATTTTCATTGGTCTAAAAAAAATCTCTTTTTGAATAATCTGAAAAGTCTCTCATGGTGGGAGGGGTTGCAGGCAGGAGGAAAAGGGGACGGCAGAGGATGAGATGGCTGGATGGCATCATTGACTTGATGGACTTGGGTTTGGTTGAACTCCAGGAGTTGGTGATGGACAGGGAGGTCTGGTGTGCTGTGATTCATGGGGTTGCAAAGAGTCAGACACGACTGAGCAACTGAACTGAACTAACAAGTTATTTATTATATATATACAGGTATATCGGCTTCCCTAGTGGCTCAGCAAGGGCACCTCACTCCAGTACTCTTGCCTGGAAAATCTCATGGACAGAGGAGCCTGGTAGGCTGCAGTCCATGGGGTCGCGAAGAGTCAGACATGACTGAGCGACTTCACTTTCCACTTTTCACTTTCATGCACTGGAAAAGGAAATGGCAGCCCACTCCAGTGTTCTTGCCTGGAGAATCCCAGGGACGGGGGAGCCTGGTGGGCTGCTCTCTATGGGGACACACAGAGTTGGACACGACTGAAGCCACTTAGCAGCAGCTGCAGTGGCTCAGCAGTAAAGAATCTGCCTGCAGTGCAGGAGATGCTGGAAACATGAGTTCAATCCCTGGTTCAGGAATATCCGCTGAAGGAGGGTTTGGCAACCTACTCCAGTGTTCTTGCCTAGAGAATCCAATGGACAGAAGAGCCTAGAGGTCTACTGTCCCTGGGGTCACAAAGAGTTGGACATGACTGAAGTGACTGAGCACTATACAAGTGTATACCTACTCCAGTGTTCTTGCCTGCAGAACTCCATGGACAGAGGAGCCTGCAAGGCTACAGTCCATGGGGTTGCAGAGAGTTAGACTTGAATGAGTGACTAATACTTTCCCAAGTTTTGTAATATGTGTGTGTGTGTGTGTATGTGTATATATATAGATATGTAGTCAATAGTATTTCTTTCAGATTTGCTGCCCTTCCTAACTTTTCTGTATCTTTCATGACTATCACAGTTTTTCCAGTTCCCCAGGCTAAGTAACTAGAAGTGTTTGGATTCTTTTATGTTTTTATCAGATTTGTTATCACATCTTGTTTTTTTTTTCCATTTGAAAAAAGCATTTTAAACATATAAGAATATTAAAGCATATAAAACATTTTAACTATATAAAATTAATTTTTATTGGGGTATAGTTGATTTACAATGTTATGTTTCTGCTGTTTACAGTAAAAGTGTATTTGTCATACATATGTTCACTCTAGTTTAGATTCTCCTCATATAGATCATTACAGAGTATTGAGTATAGTTCCCTGTGCTATACAGTAGGTACTTAATAGTTATCTGTTTTATATATGTTGTTGTTTGTTTTAGTTGCTAGTCGTTTCCAGCTCTTTCGCGACCTGATAGACTCTAGCCCACCAGGCTCCTCTGTCCATGGGATTTCCTAGGAAAGAATACTTCTGTGCTGTGTGCTCAGTTGCTTCAGTCGTGTCCAGCTCTGCAACCCTGTGGACTGTAACCCACCAGGCTCCTCTTTCCATAGGGTTCTCCAGGCAAGAGTACTGGAGTGGATTGCACTTTCCTTCTCCAGGGGAATCTTCCTGACCAGGGATTAAAGCTGCCATCTCTTGTATTAGCAGGTGGATTCTTTACCATTGAGCCACCAGGGAAGCCTCATTTATATATAGCAGTGTGTATATGTCAATCCCAGTCTCCCCCTTTCCCTCCCCCTTTTCCCCTTTGGTAAGCATAAGTTTGGTTTTTACATCTGTGACTCTTAAAATAAATTTATTTAAACATATATTAAAAGTTATTTTAGTAAAAATTCTCTATACATTTATTTAAAGACTTGGTTTTACATGATTTGTTATAAAAACAGCAATACTCTATCCCCTTCTCTGGTGACATCTGTTTTTCTTTTCTTTTAACTAGACTTTTAATTTTTTATTAAATGTTCTGGAAATAGGAGATACAAGTTTTTAAACTGAAGAAGCCAGAACAGTGAATGAAAACTCACCTACTCAAGACACATTATTATGAAATTTCAGCATCAAATACAAAGAGTATTTTATAAACTTCAGAGAGGAGAAAATTGATCAGTGAAAAATAATAAGCAATCAGATGGTTTTGCTTTTCCGTACAGTAATCACACTGGAAGACAGATGACAGTGGAGTGATGCCTTCCAAATTCTGAGGGAAAATAATTTCCAAGTTAGAGTTCCATAGCTAGGCAAACTATCAGTGAAGTGGAAGAAAGATATTTTCACATACTCAAGGCCTCCTTTATGCTCTTTGCCCAGAACTTCCTAGAGGGTGAGCCTTCCTGGTAGATGAGAGCAGTAGCAGTAATGTTAGTCGCTTCAGTGGTGTCCACTTCTGTGACCCCACGGACTCCTCTAGCCCGCCAGGCTCCTCTGTCCACAGGACTCTCCAGGCAAGAATACTGGAGTGGGTTGCCATTCCCTTCTCCAGGGGATCTTACCAACCCACGGATCAAACCTGGGTCTTCTGCGTTGTAGGCAGATTCTTTTACCCTTTGAGCTACAGGGAAGGCCTGTACCAAGAAAGAGGACTCCTGAAGTACAGGGAAGAAGCAGTACAGTAGGATACATCCCTTTCACATACATTGTTCTTAGTTTCCCTGTTTGCAGTTTGGTAACCTCACTTTCAACTTTGCCTAGTGTTCCCCAGGCCAGAGGACCTCTGGTTTAGTTTACACTCTTTCAGAGAATAAATCAATTTTTGACTGGGTTGAGGAGGGACATTTCCCCTTTTGGAAGAAACAGGGAGAGGATCTGGAAATTGACCTGCTGCTTAAACAGTTATTGAACTAATCCTTATTTAGCTTTCATTTACCCTCCCCTCTACCCTCGCCCAGAAGCACCCAGAGTCACCAGTTACTGAGTCTGGGGCATTCTGGTATGTAAATAGAGTTGGTTTTTTGCTTTGCCTTTTCCCTTACTGGTTTAGAATTCAGTTCTTATGGGTCTACCAAAGGTAGTGGTCCCAGTTTCCATAAATTTATTATTCTTTTCTTTCCCCCATTTTTTCCCCCATTTATATGGTTCTCTATCTTGTGTAAAATTGTTTTTCTCCTTTATGTAATTTGAGGTGGTGGGGGCAGAAGAGAGTAAAAGTAGGTGTATATACGTTTAAAGTACTATTCTTACTCAGAAGTTATACAGTTTAAAATTTTAGAGGTTCCTTTACTTTTTCATCCTGCTATCCTAATTTAGGCCTTTCATCACCTCATTTTTGGTTAGTCTAATTTGTTTCTCTGCTTTTCAAATTTTAAGTCTGTCAGATTGATCTTTTAATTTATATTTTCTTGTCACTCTTAACTTAAAGGTATGTTTTGTCTTTCAGTTGCTTATTGAATCAGATTTAAGATTTCATCTTGACCTTCACGGCCTCCTCACAGTTGGGTAGCACTTGACATGTTATATTTTCTGCCGAATACAGATTCTGTGCTTCTTCATAGGCCTGTTTCCCTACAGCTCCTTACAGCTGTTTTCATAAACCCCACCTCCATTATGATTTGCTCATCTTCTTTTCTGTATATGGGAGGCCTTTTCCCCCTTCTTCACTTTTTCTGAGGTTCAGCTTGACCTGCCTTTCTGAAACTTCCTGGCTGGCTGGTTGGCAGCTTTGTTTCCTTTAGTTTTTCCTTCCTGTTGAGTACCTTCTCTGTGCTAGGGACTGTGTCAGATTTTAATTTAAACCATCTCAATTATCTTTTCTTTCTCTAAATTTCTCCAACTCTTAGATCCCATTTAAACCTATTATTGAAAGTATGGAATTTATTTTTTAAGGAAAAATATTGTTTTTTCTTAGAAAAGTTACATATACTAACTTTAAAATTTGTAGGGTGAAATAGAAAAAGTTAATAGCGATAATATATAAAATAAACTCAGCCTTACTAATAATAAAGAAATCCACATCAAACCAACAATGATAATCATTTTATGCCTAGAAAATTAGTAAAACTTTGAAGGATTGTTGAGATCCAGTGCTTTTGGAGCTATTATACCATTGGTGAAGTTCTTAATTGGAATGACCGAAATGGCAACCCACTCCAGTTACTCTTGCCTGGAAAATTCCATGGATGGAGAAGCCTGGTAGGCTACAATCCATGGGGTTGCAAAGAGTCGGACACGACTGAGCAATTTCACTGGTTCAGTGGTCTTGGAGAGTAACGGGCAAAGTTTTAAATGTGCTTTTTTAGATTCAGAAAGTCATTTTCAGAAATTTTTTGTTGTAGATAATCTTACCATATGTGCTTAAAAATATACCAGGATATTTGAGGAAACATTATTTATGATAGTGATAGCTTGAATGTCATAAATGTGGGTGTGTGTGTGTGTGTGTGTGTGTGTGTGTGTTAGTTGCTCAGTTGTGTCTGACTCTTTGCAACCCCAAGGATTGTAGCCTGCTAGGGTCTTCTGTTCATGAGATTCTCCAGGCAAGAGTACTGGAGTTGGTTACTATTTCTTTCTCCAATCATAAATATATGTTCTGTGAAATACTGTGTAACTGTTAAAACAGAATGAACTAACAGTATTTATTGATGTGACGTACCTTCTAGAATACATTGTTAATTGGAAGATAAAAGTTTTGGAATAAATATGATATGGTTCCTTTCCCTTTGTTATGTAAAAATTGCTAAGACCCTGTAATATATAGTGTAAAGAGAAGATCTGGAAGGATTCATAGCAAAATGTTAACAGCAATTTCCTGTGGCAGAAATTGGGGTATATGTACAAAAGACTACTTTTGACAGTTTGCTTCTGTGTTATTTGAATATTTTTGGAGACTTCTACATCTTATTTTCTGTATACCCATATTTTAATACATTACATTTGTAATGTAAAAATTAGTATGGCCAAATCAGTTAGCCTTTTTAGTGTTTGATGTATTTTTACAAAGCTCTTATTTAAGGAGTACTTAGAGTATGTTAGGCACTGTTCACGTTTAGTATCTAATCTTCCCCGAAGGTAGGTACTGTTACAGCTGCATTTTACAGGTAAACCCTAAGAGATTAAATAATTTGCCCAAGGTCATACGTGTAGTAAGTGGTAACCCTAGGATTGGAATCTAGATTTCTATCACTTCAGAGTTTGAGCTGTGTTCTCTCAGATTTTCAGTGCATGCCACACACACAGGTACGTGCACATAAATTTTCTTTTTAAAAACTTGGAATCATGCATTTTCTGATTATAAAAGTAATATATGTCTAGTGTAAAAGATAAAACAAAATGGATATGTAGAAAATCAAATATAGAAGTCTCTAAATGCCATTCCAGAGATAACCACTGTTAATAGGTTATTGTGTAACATTTGCTCTCTCCATTCTAGCCATGAGGTCATCCACACTATTTCTAGAATTTAACAGGCATGCTCTCACCTCCAGGCATCTGCACTCTGCCTAGAATGCATTTCCCCCAGATACCTGCTTGGTTTATTCCTTTACCTTCTTCTGACCATTCCTTAAATACTGCTTTTTCAGCGAGGTCTTCCCTCACTATCTAAAATTGCTTGAACTTTATATACATCTGTGTTGACTCCCCTAGTTTATTTTTCTCTATATTTGTCATTATATAACATATTGTTAGATCAAACCAAATGAAATTGCTATTTATCCAGTTCTTGTCTATAAAATGTCAGCCCAGTTTATATTTTGTTTCTTGATTTATCTTGCTCTTCTACTAGCATGCAGAATTCATAAGAGTTAGGATTTTTGTCTCTTCTTTTTGTTTTATCTCTAGGGCTTGCAACAGTGCCTGACATATAGTAGGCATGGAATAAATATTAAATGAATTCTTCCAGGCTTTTGTTATGCATATAAGCTTATTGTATATAATTTTCTGTAGCTTATGTTTCCATTTTTCCATAGTTATTCAGTGATGTAGATCCACCTCAAACATTTTTATATATTAAAATTTTTTTATTATGGAAAAGTACATATAACATGAAATTTGCCTTTTTAACTTAAAAAAATTTATATAGTTGAAGTACAGTTAAATTACAATGTTGTGTTAATTACTGCTGTACAGCAAAGTGACCCAGTTATACATATATATATATTCTTTGTTTTAAAATTTGTTTATATATTTATTTTGACCATGCCGGGTCTTAGTTGCAGAACATGGGATCTTTGATCTTTAGTTGCAGCATGTGGGATCTAGTTCCCTGCCCAGGGATCAAACCCTGACCCCTTGCATTGAGAGCATGGAGTCTTAGCCACTGGACCACCAGGAAAGTCCCTCTTTTTTATATTCTTTTAAACTATTTTTCAGTGTATAGTTCAGTGGTATTAATATAGTCATGTTGTTGTGTAGTCATTATCATTCTCCATCTCAAGAACTTTTTCATCTTACAAAATTAAAAACTCTAGCTGTTAAACAATAATTCCCTGTTCCACAATTCCTCCAGTCCAGGCCACAATTCTACATTCTATGAATCTGATTATTCTACACAGGTACCTTATATAAAGCAGAATCCTGCAGTGCTTGTCTTTTTTGAGTGATTTATTTCACTTAGCATAATATTTTCAAGATTCAACCATATTGTAGCATACTGTAAAATTTTCTTCTTTCAAAGGCTGAATAGTATTCCATTGGTTATGTATGTTGTATTTTTAAAAGTCCATTCATCTCAATCAACATTCAGTTGCTTCTTCTTTTTGGCTATCATGACTAATGCTGCTTTGAGCATTGGTGTTGTACAGGTGTCTCTTCAAGATCCTGCTTTCAATTCTTTTTTGTATACACCCAGAAGTGAAATTGTTGGATTATATAGTAATTCTATTTTTAATTTTTTGAGGCATCTTTATTCTATTCTCAATAGTGATTGCAGGTTTTACATTCCTACAGTGTACAAGGGTTTCAATCCTACACATCCTTGTTAACACTTATTATTTTTTTCCTTTTTATGGTGGCCGTTTTAATGGTGTGAGGTGATACCTCATAGTTTTGATTTGTGTTTCTCTAATGATTAGTGATGTTGGGCATCTTTTCATATGCTTATTGGCCATTTGTCTATTTCCTTTGGAGAAATGTCTGTTCACGTTGTTTGTCCATTTAAAATTAGGTTGTACTTTTTTGTTGTTGAGTTGCAGGAGTTCTTTATGTATTCTGGATATTAATCCCATATCACATAAATGATTCACAAATGTTTGCTCATTCTGTGGGTTGCCTTTTTACTTTGTTGATAGTGTTCTTTGATGCACAGAAGTTGCTAATTTTGATGAAGGACAGTTACCACTTTTTACTTTTGTCGCTTGTGCTTTTTTATATATCCAAGAAATTACCAAACCCAGTGTCATGACGCTTTACCCTATGTTTTCTTGTATGAATTTCATAGTTTTAGCTCTTATATTTAGATCTTTGATCCACTTTGAGTTAGTTTTTGTATATGAGTAATGTAAGGAAGGGTACAACTTCATTTTTTTTTCAACTTCACTTTTTTAACATGTGGATGTCCAGTTTTCCAAGAACCATTTGTTGAAAAGATAGTGTTTCCCCATTGAATGGTCATGGGACCCTTGTTGAAAATCATTTGATAGATGTGAGAATTTATTTTGGAGCTCTGTATTCTATTCCATTGGTCTGTATGTCTTTATATCAGTGATACACTGTTTTGATTATGATAGCTTTGTGATGTATCATCATTTTAATGGTGAGTATCGATTATTGAAGGCAGTTATAATCCTTGGGCTTGTAATAAAAGACATACATAAAAGAGGTTTTGTGTTTTGAGTTTAGGTGCAGTTTATTATCAATACAGTTTGGAGGTAGGTTTTAGGAATAGTAAGTAAAATTTTAAAAAACGTATCCAAAGTGGTTCATATTTATACAATGTAGGAATACAATGAATTATTGTTACCAGTATATTTTTTTGAACATTTCAACATCTATTCAACTTATAATGCTGCTTTTATTTTTTATCATTTCTGTTTTCCTCACTCATGTTTTCAGTGACTTAGTTTTATATTATTTCTTCTATTTTAGGAAAGGAAGTCACGTTCAAGAAGTGACCTTTCTATAAATCTGTGAGATTGTGTTGACTGATTGAAATATTTACTAGTTTTTTTTTTTTGTAATTCCTATCAAATGGTGATTTTAATAGAAGGTGCTTGAGTTCAGTACACTAAGAATACTGCTTAAGTATGCTACACTTGACACCACACTAAGTTCCTCTTCCATTTAAAAGGCGCTAATCTTAGAAAATTAAATCCAGAGTATTTTGAAAGAATCATGCATCATTATTGTATTAGTTCCTCAGGCCTGTAGTGATGAATTATCACAAGCTAGAGGGCTTAAAACAACAGAAATTTATTCTCTCGCATCTCTGGAGGCTCTAAGTCTGAAATGAAGGTATTGGTAGATTTGGTTTTCTCTTTTCTAGCTTCTAGACACATCATCATCCAGTCTCTGTATCTAAATGTCCCTCTCCTTGCTTTTGTAAAGATATCATTCATTGGATTTAGAAACCACCCTAATCCAATATGACCTCAGTTTTCACTTATTATGTCTTCAGAGACCCTATTTCCAAATAAGATCACATTCTGAGTCTCTGTGGACATACATTTTTTATATTCTTCCGCCCACTACAATTTATTGAGCAAGATTTATTCCAGGAATTCAAGCATCCGTCAACCTGAGAAAACCTATGTCTGTGTCATTGTCAAACCAAAGGGAAAGAAAAATGATTATATTAATAAATACTTTACAAAAACATTTGGTTCTGATTAAAAAAAACCCACTCCACTGCAATAAGCAGCCCACGCATTGCAATTAGAGTAGCTTTCACTGTCCACAACTAGAGAAAAGCCCACAGCAACGAAGACCCAACACAGCCAAAATAAATAAATGAAGAAAGAAAAAAACTATTTTGAAAAGAAGATCCATTATTGGAGCTTCCAATAATGTTAAGATGTTAATGTTATAATGTTAAGATGTCAGTTCTAAGTTAATGTGTTTAGTCAGTGCGATTCCAATAAAACAACCCAACTTTAAAAAAAAAAATGAAAATGAATTTTTAAAAAAGATTCTTAACATTTTTTTTTAAACATGGACCTCTAGACTGGTGAAATCTGTTGAAGCCCTTCAACCTCATTGAATCACTGTGGAAATAAATGAGAGGCACACAAGTTGCTCAGCACAGTGCCTGACACACAGTGAGGGCTTAGAAAAAAATTACTTATTATCCATGCACTCACTGTAAAACCAGGAGTAATACTTTTACTTTGAGTCTTCAAAAGTTCTTGTCATACTTTTGTGTTGCACCCACTCCAGAATGTTAGTAAAAACCTCCCCTGGTCTGGGCCAAGTTGAAGTCCTTAGTGAGGGAAGACACAGGCACATGGGAGGAAGCTTTGGTGAGCTGGTGGTGCAGGGCCCTAGGCCCCAGGCTTACCTTGCGGTGGCTTGCTGTCCTTATTGAACCCTTAGCATGTTAGTGTATAAAATAACAATATATACTGTTATGAAAAAGTCAATTTTATTAAAAATATAGTTACAAAAATAAGAGAAATTACAAGTTTGTAATGCAGTAATTAATGTTTCTTTAACACAATAAGGTGTAGTGACAAGTCTAATATTATATTCTCAAAATAGTATTGAATTAACAATTCTGGATGTTTATATTAACTTTCATGTGATATGAAAATATCTGATTTCTGTTGATGACAAAGTCACAGATAACAGCTGAAACTACTGTGTTTTACCTTACTTTCCTGATTGAAGGAAATGATAAATTTCAGTTAATGATTAATGAGAATAAAACTTTTCTTTGTCCCAAGTTTATGAGTAGGTTTTAGCCACTGAACCACAGATCAAGAGCGCTTGCAGTAATGCAGTAAGTGAAGAAAACTAAATAGTGTATAAGTGTATAAAACTAAATATTGAATAAGGAAAGGTAAAATAATCATTCCTTATAGATGTGATTATGTATTAAGAAAATCCAGTAAACTAAATGCTTTTAGAGAATTCAGTAAAGTTATTTGAGTACATAAATACCCTGAAGTCAGTAGCTTTCTTTTATTCTAGCAATAACCAATTAGAGATTGTAATGGAAAAGATTTTATTCCAAGATATAATATTATTAAGAGCTATAAAATACCTAAAAATAAGACTTATGTGAGGAGAACTGTAAAATTTTATCAAAGGGCATTAGGAAATGTCTGAATAAATGTAAGACGTACCATATTTCTGGATGATGAAACGCTGTACCATACTACTGTTCCTTCAAAATTCTTATATAAATTTAATATAATTTAGTTAACCTTAAGAGTTTTTTGTTATTAGAACTTAAATTTTAAATTTCAAAATGAAGATGAAGTATATGACATGAAAATATTTTAAAAACTTTTAAACTTTTTTGGAGATGATTTTAGATTCATATTCGGTTATGAGAAATAATATAGAGATTCTCTACCCTAAACCCAGTTTCCCCCGGTGGTTGTATCTTGCAAAACTATAGTATAATATCATGAATAGGATATTTACATTGGTACAGTCAAGATTGGAGAAGGCAGTGGCACCCCACTCCAGTACTCTTGCCTGGAAAATCCCATGGACGGAGTAGCCTGGTAGGCTGCAGTCCGTGGGGTTGCGAAGAGTCGGACACGACTGAGCAACTTCACTTTGACTTTTCACTTTTATGCATCGGAGAAGAAAATGGCAGCCCACTCCAGTGTTCTTGCCTGGAGAATCCCAGGGACGGGGGAGCCTGGTGGGCTGCCGTCTATGGGGTCGCACAGCATCGGACACGACTGAAGCGACTTAGCAGCAGCAGCAGCACAGTCAAGATATAGAATATTTCTGTCATCATAAGGGTCCCTTGTGGTACCCTTTTAAAGCGACATCCGCTTTCCTTGTACTTCTACCCTCTCCTTAATCCTCAGCAGCTACTAACCTGTTTTCTATTTCTGTAATTTTGCTATTTCAAGAATGTTCTATAAATGGAATTGTACAGTATGTTTTTAAAGAAAACAGGTTCCAAACTATTTCCCAGAGTGGCTGTACTATATTATATTCTTACCAGCAGTATATAGTGATCTTTTTTTGTATCTTTCCTATTTTTTGTTAGGATTATTTGTAGCCATTTTAATAGGTATGTTGTACATCTCATTGTGGCTTTAGTTTGCGTTTCTCTCATGTCTAATGACATTCTATACACTTATTTACCATTTGTGCATCACTGATGCGATGGACATGAACTTGGGCAAACTTTGGGAGATGGTGAGGGACAGGGAAGCCTGGTATGCTACAGTCCATGAGGTTGCAAATTTGGACATGACTGGGCGACTGAACACAATCTTTGGTAAAATGTGCGTTTAAGACTTTTGCTTTATTACTGTTGAGTTTTGAGAGTTCTTTTTATGTTCTAGTTCCAAGTCCTTTGTTGCAGTGTTTTCTCCCACTGTGTAACTTGTCTTTTGATCCTCTGACAGTCCTCCCCAGAGCAAAAGTTCTTAATTTCAATGATGTCCAGTTAATCAGTTTTTCATTTCCTGTATCATGTTTTTGGTACCAAGTCTAAGAACTCTTTGCCTAATCCCTAGATCCTGAAGATTTTCTCTGAAAGTTACATAGTTTTACATTATACATGTAAGTCCATGATTCATTTTGATTAAATTTGGGGTAATTTAATAAGGGGCGATTAAATTTGGGTTAATTTAATAAAGTAATAAGGGGTCACGGTTTGTTTTTTTTTCCCCTAATGACGTCTAGTTGGTCTAGCACTATNTCAACATTCAGAAAACGAAGATCATGGCATCCAGTCCCATCACTTCATGGGAAATAGATGGAGAAACGGTGGAAACAGTGTCAGACTTTATTTTTGGGGGCTCCAAAATCACTGCAGATGGTGACTGCAGCCATGAAATTAAAAGATGCTTACTCCTTGGAAGAAAAGTTATGACCAACCTAGATAGCATATTCAAAAGCAGAGACATTACTTTGCTGACTAAGGTCTGTCTAGTCAAGGCTATGGTTTTTCCTGTGGTCATTCATGGATGTGAGAGTTGGACTGTGAAGAAGGCTGAGTGCCAAAGAATTGATGCTTTTGAAGTGTGGTGTTGGAGAAGACTCTTGAGAGTCCCTTGGACTGCAAGGAGATGCAACCAGTCCATTCTGAAGGAGATCAGCCCTGGGATTTCTTTGGAAGGAATGATGCTAAAGCTGAAACTCCAGTACTCTGGCCACCTCATGTGAAGAGTTGACTCACTGGGAAAGACTCTGATGCTGGGAAGGATTGGGGGCAGGAGGAGAAGGGGACGACCGAGGATGAGATGGCTGGATGGCGTCACTGACTTGATGGACGTGAGTCTGAGTGAACTCCGGGAGTTGGTGATGGACAGGGAGGCCTGGCGTGCTGCGATTCATGGGGTCGCAGAGTTGGACACAACTGAGCGACTGAACTGAACTGATCCTTAAAGAGGGCAGACTCGAGTTTCTTTACATGGTCATGGGTGTAATACAAAGGGCAAGTCTCAGTCCAAGTGCTTATTATCAAGCATCTGCTTTGTATTGACATTTGCTGTTGTCCCATTGGCCAAAGCAAGTCATATGTCCAAGTTCTGACACAGTATGGGAGTGGGCTGCACAAGGTAGTGAATACTGCAAGGCGTAATTAGTTGGAAGGTCATTAATGTTACCCTGTGATACTCATTGATTTCTCCTACAGAGCAGGAATTGGAATTTGTATCCTTGTGGTACTGAACCTTCTAGAGAACTGAAAATGAACTTTTGAATATATTGATGAAGGAGTACTTTCAGAGAAAGGAAATTTCTATTCTTGCTTAAGACCAGTTACTTGGCTTTGTGGGTTTTTTGGGGGGTGGGGTTGGGTTGGTGCTGTGTTGGGTTTTAGTTGCAGCATGCAGGATCTTCATTGCTACGTGTTGGATCTTTAGTTCATCATGTGGGACCTTCTTGCCTAACCAGGGATCGAACTCAGGCCCCTTGCATTGGGAGCATGGAGTCTTAACCATTGGACCACCAGGAAAGTCCTTACTTCGCTTTGTTTTTAAGTCAGGAAAGCAATAAGAATCAAAGAATGGACGATAACCTTGACTGGACCCTGCCTTTTTTTCTTTTCAAAGTTGAAAATGCTACCTAGATAGTGTCTACATTGCAGAGTAACACATATTTGAAAAATAAATACAGGAGCCCTGTTCTTTAAAAAATTTATTTTACTATGTGAGTTTCTGGATTTTATTATTTGAACTAAGTTCTTAAAAGAAATATGAACATACTTTATCACAAAATTGTTAAACAGTGCAAGGTTATATGTAATAAAAGTACATCTTCATTTCACTTCATACCTTCAGAATCCTTCTCCTGAGACTATAGTTTCCAGTT
The DNA here is from genome assembly GCA_006410615.1 of Neotragus moschatus. Classification (NCBI taxonomy): domain Eukaryota; kingdom Metazoa; phylum Chordata; class Mammalia; order Artiodactyla; family Bovidae; genus Neotragus; species Neotragus moschatus. The sequence continues at coordinate 786,936 of SJYA01000573.1, read as the reverse complement.
TATTAAGTATCCTCCCACAAATATTCAGTGCATATGTAAGTGTATTTAAATGCACATATTTGTGTGCATATACAGTCACTGTCTCCTCATTTTATGTTTTTATACAGAAGATGCCAATATTGTAAATTTTTTGCCATTGTTTAGTTTTATAGTGCTTAGTTGATTCACTGACATCTGTCTGTCAATTATTATTGTTTTCGCAGTATTTAAAGTTAAAGCTCATGTGTTTAGCTTCTGCCCAGCTGTGGAACACTGCCAGATAGTCTCAAAAACAACAACTGTGACTTGGCTACCATAAAGAAATAGTTGTAAAATATTGGAGAAAGCCATTTTCCAAGAGAGGTCTTGAGGGTTAATGAATGTTAGCAAATGTAAAGATGGGAAAAGATTTCAGTTTCTATGCAAGAATAGACTTTTTCCACACAGTTCCAGTACACATTCCTCCAATTAGGAATTCCTAATTATAATAATAGATAAAACAGTAGTAGTAGATGTGCATATGAATGGGATAGAGGTAATCACTAGTCTTACTTAGTTCTGTCATTTAGCTCTAGCCCTGAGTCATTACTTCCATTCCACAAAATCTGGTAGTCCCAAACTACACACAAGTTTTAAAAGGTTTATTTGTCCTTTCCCCGACCTTAAAAAAAGTTTTCATAATTGATCTTACCAAATAGGTCATTATGCATGCCCAGGAGAGTCATCACCAAATTTTTTTTTTTACTTGATCATCAGAACTTTTTTTCTCTGGCCTCATGGCTTGCAGGATCTTAGTTCCTCAACCAGGAATTGAACCCATGCCCCAGGCAGTGGAAATATGGAGACCTACACAGGAGTTCCTGGTACATTTTTTCAATTGGAATTTTCCACTTTGGTCTGGGAGTGAAAGTCTTACTTGCATTGTATCTGTAAATCTATAAATCAGGTTGATGCTTGGTGGATTAAATCAGTCTCTTTGGTGGATGCAAGTTGTAATTTATTACCTCTTTTCATCCCTTTGTTCAAGTGTCATTTTGTTATATTCTCCAGACAACACTATGAAATAATTTTTAAGAATATGAAGGATTTGAAATTCTACATACAATATCAAGAGTTGCTAGTACTAAAATAATGCTTCTCAAACTCAAATGCAGGTACAAATCCACCAGGGGGTTCTTTACAAGATGAAGATTATAATTTGTTAGGTCTCTGATAGTGCCCAAGATTCTACATTCTTACAGATTCCTAAGTGATGCTGCTGTTTCTGGTCCACTGACCACACTTTGAGTAGCAAGGACCTGGAAGATACATTCTTGAGATTCAGAGTTAATATGTAAATTATAGGTCTCTTTTTTCATTAAGAGTTTGTAGCATGTGATTTATAGTATATTTTGTATCTTAGAAACAGTTTGTCCTTGAGCTGAAATTCCACTACACCTCTATGTCTACTCTCCAGTTATTTTCAAAGAAAATTTTTGGGGTCAAATTAGTTGAGGATTTATATGGCCTGTGAAGTATAAATTTTGGCTGTAATAGGAATAATTGGTTTAACTGAAAATTTTGTGAGTCTTACCTGTCTCACAAAGGCTCTTTCTGCCCAAAGCTGATGGATTTTTGTTATGTCCTGTGGCAGTGAGAAGAGGAAGATTTAGACCATCTGGAGAAGAGAGTGGTGTTTTCATAGTTAGGTTTACCTCCCTCAACGCATTCTCCTTTGCGGTTTCTGTAGTAGCAAACAGGATTCATCAGCTTGTTAAATACAAGTTCTTGAGATGAATGGATTGTGTTTTCTTAATCAAATAGATACTGTTTATTGTTTAAATCAAAATTTAAGACTTTTAGAAACTTTTGTACATCAAAGGAAGCACGGTGGAAAGGTAACATATGGAATGGAAGAAAATATCTGCCAATCATATATCTGATGTGATACTTGCAGAACTCCTGTAACAAAAAACAACTGCTTAAATGAGCAAAGGATTTGAATAGGCATTTCTCCAAAGAACATACACAAATGGCTAAAAGTCATATGGAGAGACATTCAACATCACTAATCATTTAGAGAAATGCAAGTCAAAACTACAGTGAGTAAGCCATTAGAATGCTGCCATCAAAAAATCCAGAAAATAGCAAGCATTGGTAAGGATGTGGAGGACTTGGAACTCTTGGGCGCTGTTGGTAAGAATGTAAAGTGGTATGGCCACTTTGGAAAACAGTACGGAGGTTCCTTGAAATGTTAAAAACAGAAATATTATATGATCCAGCAATGCCACTTCTGGTTATATATCCAAAAGAATTGAAAGCAAGATCTTAGAGATATTTGTACACTCATGTTCATGCTCCAGTTTTCACAGTAACTGAGAGGTGGAAGCACCCCAGATATCCACTCACAAATGCAGTATTACTTGGCCTTAAAAAAGAAGGAAATTCTGTCACTTATTACCACATGGATGAACCTTGAGGGCATTATACTAAATGAAATAAGCCTGTCAAAAAAAGATAAATACTGTATGATTTCACTTATGTGAGGATGTAAAGTCGTCAAAATCAGAGCGACAGAGTAGAGTGGTGGTTGTCAAGAGCTGGGGGTGGGATGGGGACAGAGAGAATGAGAAGATGGTGTTCAGTAGCTACAGAGTTTGTGTTTCAGTGTGAAAAAGTTCTAGAGATACTTTGTACACCAGTGTGAATATAATTAGTGCAACTGAGCCATACACTTAAACATGGTTAAGGTGGCAGATTTGATGTTACATGGTTTTTGACATAATTAAAGAAAAAGAAAACTATCTCTAACTTCGGGTAGGTATTGACAGGGCAGGCAACTGTGCCCTCATGAGCTCAACATCTTTTTTTGGAATGTTTGGTAAGTAAGAGTAAAGGAGACATTATAAAACAGACAAATAATAATCATGGATTTTTAAGTTCTGTGAGATGATATTATCTCTATTGCTTTGTGCTGCCTTTTCAGTTGGCTTTTTTTGTTGAATATTTTTACCCTTTTCTGGTTCTCCTTTCAGAATGAAATAGATATAACCAGTGTAATGCCTTGGATTAATCTTTTTTTTTCTCCTTCAGGTGTGATGATGATCAGATGTCTAATGATAAGGAACGATTTGCCAGGTAATGTAGTAGAGCATCTTGGTCCTTGTTATGGGACCAGGAAATTTAAAAATTCTCAGTTTTAATTTTTTCTCAATGAGAGTTAATTTCTCTGCCCAGTCTCAACTGGTAAAATTAGTATTATAATTGTTGTTTATGGTCAGGTAACATGGCTTTCAAACTTATGGTGCCAAACTAATGGTATACTTAAACAGTGTTTTTATTTATGTGATAAATAGCTATACATTGTGCTTCCTGGGTGTCCACAGACATACAAACAATATGAATTTCTTGGTTGCATTTATTATTAAGTGGATCTACAAAATCTGTACAGATAATGATTTTATTATTTTAAAGATGACAGCAAAGAAACAATTTACACCAAGAGTGCAGTTTTTATTGAAATACATTTGTTTAAGTTACCTGTCTAAGAGCATGAAAAATACTTTGGTTTATATTAAAAAAATACTCTCAACTCAAATATTGGTTTATTCTTAGAATGTTTATTTTGTATATTGTTAAGCAGTAAATTATTTATTTTTTAAAAATTGAATTTGCTCAATTGGAAATTCATGTACACCTGAGACAGAAGGAAAAAAAAGAAATTGAATTTGCAACCACATCAGAGAAGTGAATAATCCAAAATCCAGTGCTTAACTGAGCAGTTACTTCTTATTCATTGCTAATGCTGCTGGTCTTGGGCCCATACATTGAGAACCACTGATGTCAGGCTAAGCAATATCAATCAGAGTAGTTTTAAACTACTCTGAAGCAGTGAGATGCCATCATAAGCTTTGATTGAAATGATAATGTATTAATATAAAATGCATATGATTTTTTCTCCAGTAGCTTTATATAGGACTCATTAAAGAGAAGCACTGTAGTCAAGAAGGTGAATGGGAGACCGTTGAAACAATAAGACAGTGATAAAATCATGAGAGCGTGGGCTAGAATGGTGGCAGTGGCAATTAAGGAGCAGATTTAAAGGTTTCTGAAGAATTTGTAGTTACTTCAAGTCTGAAGTAGATACTTACGAACACTTTAGGATGTGAATCATCTCTCAAATGAGAAGTTAATAGTAGATACTTGGGCAATAGTTTTTAAAAAACTGTATTAGAAAGTGAAGCCATCAAATAATAGTGGTGGTATGGGTTTCACAGTCTCTTGACTGAAATTCCAAAAAGCTATGAAAACATGACCTGAACTGTTTTAGTCTTCATTTGTCTTGCTTAACGTGAATATTTATATTTAATTCAAAATTTAAAATGTGAATATTTATACATTCTGTATTTTATTTGGAAATATTGAAGTAGATAAGGGATTATGGATCTGTATTGGTAGGAGTAGTAATAGTAATTTTAGATATTTAATTTGCAAACAACAGAGCTCATTTCTTTGTGGGATCTTGGTTCCATGACCAGGTATTGAACTGGTACCCCCAGCAGTGAATGTGTGGAGTGCTAACCGCTGGACTGCCAGGGAATTCCCAGAACTCCTTTCTTTAAGATTTGTTAAGCTAGTTCACCTCAGATATTCTCGTTTGGGATTCAGTAGAGGATCTTCAAAAGATGAAATCAACTTTTCCAACTTTTTGAAAAAATATTTGTAGTTAAGGAATTACAGTGACCCAGTGAATATGAAACTTTACTTAATATCACCTTTTTTTCTTTCTCTTGTCAGTATGCATAAGTTTTCAGGTGGTTCTTGTCATTGCTGTTATTTTTTTGTCTCTTTTTTCCCCCCCGCTGACCATTTTCTACATCATTGTAGTTGTCATTTTTTAATAGCTGGGTTTTCAGCCTGTTAATATATCATACTTAGATATTTTTTCTTAATCTATTCTTAATCTCTTTATATACATATATTTATGTATATGTTTAAGATGGAATTGATTACTGATAAACTGAACTACCAATACCAACTACCGATGTGTTTCATCATTTGCCACAAACCCTTATAGTATTTCAGTTATTCAGAGAAATGTAGTGGTAATCCTTCATAGCCCCCTCCAGGGGAGAGGGAGTTGATCTAGGATCCAGCAACATTATGGGTTTATTGCAGAGAAATAGGAAAGTGACAGAAGAGAAATGTACCATTTCAAGATCAAATCATTGATAAGAGGATATACTAGATACCTAGCTCTTAGTTTTATTTATATAATTCTCCAGGGAAACCTGGTTGGTTATTTTGTCTGTGAGCACGTGTGTGCTGTATGTGTGTTATAGAGAGATTGTGTTTGTGATCACTTGTTTGACTTTCTTAACATGATTTACTGCTTGATTTTTTTTTTCTCAGTGTAGAAATAGCATATGTGAATATTACTTTCTTTCCAGATTGGAAGCAGTATGTGAAAATATTACCCCTTGTTTAGTTCTTATTCAAATAGTTGTCTGCTTGGTTTCTAAAGAGATAATTGGCTTTCTGTGCTCAGATTATGTTCATTTATAATGAATATTGGGCTTGCTTTTATGTTGACGTTTGTCCTGTAAGTTACTTTTCTTTTATTCTGACAGATGGTTTTGTCGAGTACAGGCAAGGTTCTTGTCTATATTTCCATTTCCCCCTCTTCTCTGCGTCTGTTTTCTTCCCTTCCCTTCCCCCCTTTCTCCTCCCTCTTTCCCTTTCTCCCCTTCCTTTTTTCCTTCCCCTCTTTTCTTCCTTCCTCTCTTTTCTTCCTTCCTCCCTTCTTTCCCCCCCCTTCCTTCCTTCCTTCTTTTTATTTTACATTTAGCTTAGTTCATTAATTCTGTTTTTAGGTCGGATGATGAGCAGAGCTCTGCGGATAAGGAGAGACTCGCCAGGTAGGAAAATGGTGTCTTTTAGCACGATGAAGTGGATGCTGCTGCTTTTTCTATCCTTTTTCTTATTTCTGCTCTTTTCTTCCCCTTTCTCTTCATGTTTTTCTTTGTCTGTGGCAAGAGAGGACAAGATTTTTAGAAGTTTGTATATAACAGGAACTTTGGCTTCCCCCACCAGCAAGTGGGTGAGTTGAGGGAACTTAAGAATTTAAGAAATTGCTATTAGTGTTATAGATTTCTCTTTTTATCTTTATCTTAGCACACTAAGTTTCACAGAATAAAAAGCTTTTAGAAACAGTGCAGCTGTGCCAGTCGATACTTTAGCAGGAAAATGCTCTTTTATCAGAAAGCCAATAAATATATCTGTGTTTGCAATTAGTTCCTAGTCTTTAGGCCTCAGTATTTACTCCACACCCTTCTAGAAAGCTCACCCTTATTTTCCTGGGTACACTCACAGCCTAGATTACTTTGTCACAGCAGGACTGACTGGTGTGGCTTTGATGAGTGAATCTTGTGGTTTCTTAGAAAAGCTTAGCAGCCTTGATGTGGCTATTTAAAAGATCAGTCTTCTGGATTTCAGTGTCAGAAACCTGTCAGATACAAGGAAATGGGTGCTTTATGTTTAAGAGTAAAATTTTATGTTTCTCATGCAGAGTAACTAAAATGGACCTATGCTGTGAGACCTATTGTTACCTCTTTCAGCTGGGTCACAATCTCATTTTGCTGCCATTTTAACTTATGCCTGCTAACGCTTTCACGTTTCAGAAAACTGGTGTGGTATGGTGGGAAGAACACTGCATTCTTTGGGAATGGGGGCTGCCCTTGGAAAAGTCAGTTAACTACTGCACATTAGTTTGCTCTAATCATAAAAAAGAGATTTAAGTTAGATTCATTGTTTTTGTTTGTTTTGGCAGAGAACTTTTGTTCAGGTAGAATCTTTAATGGTAATAGAAGACCATAAAAAGATAAAAGCAAAGCTGCTCAAAACAGAAACAGGAATGCAGCTTGTTGTTTGAGTCTTTCCTTGAAGAATTCCTGTGGAAGATACTGAGAAACTGTTAGGCTTTTCAGAAATCCAATTTGAAAAATACTGAGTTATACTTTTATAATTATATAATTAGCAGTAATTTTGCCCTGATTGTGGAGAAGGCAATGGCACCCCACTCCAGTACTCTTGCCTGGAAAATCCCATGGACAGAGGAGCCTAGTAGGCTGCAGTCCATGGGGTCGCGAAGAGTCGGACACGACTGAGCGACTTCACTTTTCAGTTACGTGCATTGGAGAAGGAAATGGCAACCCACTCCAGTATCCTTGCCTGGAGAATCCCAGGGACAGCGGAGCCTCGTGGGCTACCATCTATGGGGTCGCACAGAGTCAGACACGACTAAAGTGACTTAGCAGTAGCAGTTACCCTGATTTTGAGGAAGTCAGTATTGGAGGTGTGTTCTGCTTTCCCTGGTGAGATCCAGATTGTCTATTTTCAGGCCTTTAAGCATCCTGTTCTCCAGTTCACTTTGTCCCAAATTGGACATCATAAGGGACTTCTAGTAAATGGCATCTTATAAATCTCTTGAGCTCAGTGTACTGGCACCATACCCAGATAGAGAAGCTAGGGCCTTGTCCATTAGGGGGACAAGTAGAACTTCCAATTCTGCCTCCTAGTGTTGAGAATAAGAAAGATACTTAGAACAAACAATATTTTATAGACCAGGGGAGTCTATACTAATCAATTCTTGTATCAACTGTTGAGCAACATACTTCTTTTGGAAAAATATGGTCATTTTTTGTTTTCAGCCTTTAAAAAGTTGAATTAGTAAATAAGAAATCAGCCAGGCTGAGGAACTTAAGTGAATAAAATAAACATTTTTTAAGACTGTCATTTCTTAAAACACTTTTTGTTCTGAGGGAGTGGTAATTTACATAGGAAGTGAAGTTTCCAGGAGTTAGAGAGATTTGCTGATATCCACTTATACTCTTGTCTACCTCATTAGTTTCTATTCCATGCTTGCTCTGCATGAGAAGCTTGGCAGACCTTACTCTAACATCTGAGACTTAAGCACTACTAAATCTAAGTACTGCATTTCTTCAGCCTCTCACTTGATATCCATGTCACTCTCTCTGCTCCCAAGTGGCCAGATATGACCACTTGGATGGGGTTTCTCCTCTCTCCCTCCATGCAGGGAAAACCACAGTGAGATTGAACGGCGACGACGGAACAAGATGACAGCCTACATAACAGAACTGTCAGACATGGTACCCACCTGTAGTGCCCTGGCTCGGAAACCAGACAAGCTAACCATCTTACGCATGGCAGTTTCTCACATGAAGTCCTTGAGAGGAACTGGCAACACGTCCACCGATGGCACCTACAAGCCGTCTTTCCTCACTGATCAGGTCTCTGGGAAGCATACATGAGGGGGTCTAGAATTTTTTGAAAGTTTTGATCTTTTGGGAGTGGATGCTCATAATTCTGAAGTGTGTGTTATATTGGGAATCAGAGGAGAGCTGAATCTGTAGACTCTTTAAAGGACAGGAATTCAGCTCTGAAGGAAATAGTCAGGTCATAGGAAAGTGAGTTTTGATCCTTGACTATACCATTTATTAGCTTTGAAACAGAAGTAAGAAGAATTGTGAAAACTGCATGCTTACAGGTATTTTTAGAACTTTACTCATGAATCCAGTCTTCAGGGTAGAAGAACAGAATCTTCTGTGGAAGATTGGAATCTTGGGGATGACTGTGTTCATCCCCAAAGAACCAGTCCTGTTCCTTGGCTTTAGGGTTATAGAAGATGAAAATAATATATTTCTTCTTCTTGAAGCAGCTTCCAATTTTAGTGATGAAAGGAATCTAACAGGCAGTTGTTATTGCTTAGAGATATGCTCTCTTACAGTCAGTGCACTGTGAGAGGAATGGAAGGTAGAAGCGTTTCCAGCTTTTCAGAAACTTGGTTTGAATATGAATATGTGAGTAATAGGATACACATAGAAGTGAAAAATGAGGAAAATGCCTATGGGAAGAAATGCCTTTAAAGAACTTATTAACAATTTATATAGGATTAAGTATATGTGTTGGCTTCCCCCATGGCTCAGCAGTAAAGAATCCACCTGCAATGCAGAAGATATGGGTTCCCTCCCTGGGTCAGGAAGATTCCTTGGAGGAGAAATGGTAACCTACTCTAGTATTTTTGCCTGGGAAGTCCCATGAACAGAGGAGCTGGCGGGCTACAGTTCATAGGGTTGCAAAGAGTCTGACACAACTGATAGCCTGAGTACACAGACACACACATACATATATACTAGCGGGGTGGCTAAAGTGAATAGAGTGGCCAGGCCTGAGTGAGAAGAGTCAGCAGAGGCTTCAAAGAGTATAAGGGAGCCATGTTCTGTTTTGATTGTTGAAAGTATCACTTATTTATTGCAGAAAAATTCAGAAAATATAGGAAGTACAAGGAAGAAAAAATGGACCTGTAATGCCATCCTTTTTCTAGTCCTCTTGCCTGGAAAATCCCATGGGCAGAGGAGCCTGGTAGGCTGTAGTCCATGGGATCTCAAAGACTCAGACACGACTGAGCAGCTTCACTTTCACTTTTCACTTTCATGCATTGGAGAAGGAAATGGCAACCCACTCCAGTGTTCTTGCCTGGAGAATCCCAGGGACGGCAGAGCCTGGTGGGCTGCAGTCTATGGGGTTGCACAGAGTCGGACATGACTGAGGCAGCTTAGCAGTAGCAGCAGCAGCAGCAGCAGCCATCCTTTTATTCAGAGGATCAGAAGGAAGGAAGGAATGTGGTTTGGAAGAAAGCAATAAAATTTTTCCAAATAGGATGGTCTGTATGAAAGCACATATAACACAGATTATATATATATATATATATATATATATATATGTATATTGAAATAGCTAATCAATTTGTACTGACAGAATACATATTGATTCAGTGATTTCCAGTTAGGCACTTTTGGTGAGCTATCTGGATACTTTGTTCTGTTAGAAATGTAAAGAATGGTAAGAGGTAGTCACAGGTAAAAACATGTGTAAATAAGTAAATCATGATGTAAACACAGAGTCCTATCCATATTAGAGGTGTGATAAGAAGTCCTGTGTAAATATGTAAAAAGTGTAAATATGGAAAGCGAAGAATAGGGGAATAATGTAAATATTGGAAACAGCTTGATTAAAAGCACTGTGAGAATAATCAGGTTTTATTCAAGGAAAATCAGTTTAGCATGCCCTGGGGCACCTGATGAAGGAATATTTAAGTGTTATGTTAAATAACGTAGATTTTAATTTTTAGGCAATGGGTAGCTATAAAAAATCTGGTAGCATTTTAAGGATTGACTGGAAAGAGTGAAAGCAGGGAGACCATTAGTCTTGGCATGAGATAACTAAGACAATGATGTTATATTGAAAAATAGAATTGATAAGCTGAGTTATCACTGGAGTATGAGAGATTAGTTAGATTTTTTAGACCTATACCCTGAGAGGAAGGGGATATTGTTAATCAAGAAAGAGAGTGCTGGAGGAGCACAGAGAATTGTTTTTGAAGAGGGAAATGATGCTGGGTTTTGAGATGTTGAAATTGAATTGCTGATAGAATGTCTATTTGGAGATGCTTAGTAGATTTTAGGTAAGTTTAGAAATGTAGACTTGGGTATCATTTCATAGTGGAGAAGTGGATACGATTTCTCAGAGAGTATGGAATAAATAGAGGAGAGAACTTAAGACAGAATATTGGAAATGCCCACACTTGAAACTTGAACAGAGGAAAAGGAGCTTAAGGCAGACAACAGACATTTGGAAGGGAGGTAAAAGTTCGAGAATGGTGTCATAGAAGCTAGGCAGAGATAAATTTTAAAGGATAGAATGAACACCACTGTCAGATCTGTAGTGACATTGTGTACAGACTCAGGAAAGAGTACTTGAGTTGGCAGTTAGGAATACATTATTAATAGTAACCTGCTGAAAAAAGATGTAGTGGTTGACAGTGAAGATTGCAGATGGACTGAGAAATACATGAAAAGTAAGAGAGTGGAGCCAGTGAGTGTAACAGTACTCTTAATTTAAGCTTGGCCGTGAAAGGTGAGTTGGGCAGAGTTGAGGGAAGTTTTGTATAGAATTAAGAAAACTTGGTCATGTTTAAGATTTGAGGGGAAAGAGAACAATATGAATATGTATAGCGCATCATCCTAAGAGACTAGAGAGGGTGAGATCAGGAACTCAATTTTTGTTAATAGGAAGCATTTTTATTATCTGTTTTGAGATCTGAGGTAAAGATGGGGGAGGTGGATAGTGACATAGACACACTGATGAACTGTCTACTGGAAAAAGCTACCTGGTCAGTGAAGGTGATTATACTTGAGGTACAAAGCTGTGCCTGTGGGTCAAACAGAAGGCCACAGTTGTTTATGGAAAGATACATATGGTCTGAAGGGTCTTTCTTCTTTCCATAGTAACATTTGTTTTTTTCAAAAGAGTTCAGGATTAACTTGTATTTCTCTTCCTTGGGCAGGAACTGAAACATTTGATCTTGGAGGCAGCAGACGGCTTTCTGTTTATTGTCTCATGTGAGACAGGCCGGGTGGTATATGTCTCTGACTCAGTGACCCCAGTTTTGAACCAGCCACAGTCTGAGTGGTTTGGTAGCACGCTGTATGATCAGGTGCACCCAGATGATGTGGACAAACTTCGTGAGCAGCTTTCCACTTCGGAAAATGCGCTGACAGGTATGAGTTATGTAGATGGGAAATGAATGGCAAGTCCTTTCTTCTTTTTTCCTGAGATAGAAGAGGTATTTAACGCTTAAATTTTCCCATTGTATCTGGCAAAACTTTTAGATTTTTCTTCTTTTATGAGTATAATCTGTTCTTTTTGTCCACATGCAAGTAATATATTTTGTAGCTCATCCTTAGAAAATGTTTCATTAGTGACAGTGTTTATATAAAAGTTTACTTTAATCTTAATATTAGTGTAAATACACCATAAAGGCCAAACCTACAATACCACCACCTCCCTTGTCATTTTAAAAGAATTAAATTATCCATGTTTATGTTTCATTTGTATGGGTAATTACTTGATATTTTTTTCTACCAAGTTGTGCTTGGCTTTGACTTTGTACTTGGTTCTGTGATGATAGATTTTTATTTTAGAGGGGAATGGTTGTTGTTCAGTATATCAGGTGTTTTTTATTTGTTTGTATCTGGGGTATTTTTCTGTCTTTTTTTTGTCCCCTGCTCCCAGCTGCCTCCGTTTAATGTTACTCAGTCCTTTTGCCAAAGTTTGGCTGAAGGAAATAAGTCACATTTGCTCCTAAGCAATCTGGAAAAAATTTTAATGTGGAAGCAGATTAAAGCTAGTAATTGAAATCAAATCCATTATGGTCATATTAATGTTGGTATTTAGCTTTCCCTTCTTTTATGTTTTTATGGATTTCATTTTTCTAGTTCTTCTCAAAAGTTCCCATTTGGTTTCTATATAATATAGGAGGGACAATTTTAGCATGAGACAGATGCGTTTTTCTATAGCATATAAAATTATTTGTTTTTAAACCAATGACATTCACTTTGTGTGTGTGTGTGCATACATGCATGCATGTGTATAAAAGTAATCAGTCCCAAGAATATAACCTTGCTCTTGTTTGCCAGCTCTACCTACTTCTGCTCCTGTCTTCCCTTGCATAAAGTTATTTCCAGTGCTGCCTTTGAACTGAAGCGTAAGATTCATTGATGGGAATCGAGGTGTTTTAGACTTGAAAAAAATCCATCTCATACTTGGCTTATTGTGTTATAAGCAAGGAGATTGAAGAGCGTGAATAGACTATTTACTTAGCTTTGCCTCCAGTATCTCTCCCCCTCTTCCCTGCACACAAGAATATACTCCAGACTCTTGTTCACGTCCTTTTCAGGGCGCATCCTGGATCTGAAGACTGGAACAGTGAAAAAGGAAGGCCAGCAGTCTTCCATGAGGATGTGTATGGGTTCAAGGAGGTCATTTATTTGCCGTATGAGGTGAGTGTCAGGATGAGGATTGTGACTTGTCAAAGGAAAAATTCAGAGCTGAGGGTTTAATTTCTGGTCAGAGGAGTTAAACTTTTTTTAAAATTTTATTTATTTTAATTGGAGGCTAATTACTTTACAGTATTTTATTGGTTTTGCCATATATCAACATAAATCTAAATCTAAGCTCCAGGTAGATTAAATTTAACTCTCAAGACCCTATTTAGTCATAACACAAAATAAAGTGATAAGCAAACTAGTGTTTACTGAACTCTTCTTATGATAGATCGGTGCTTTATGTGTCATCTCATTTTCCACAACTGCCCCGTAGAGTAGAATTCAAGGTTACTATTTTGCTGATTAAAAAAAAAAATGACACAAAGAAATTGACTTCCCATGTTTGACTCAGGATTTTATTTTAATCCATACTGGTTGGATGCCAGTATCTATACTTTTTTCCTGGTGTATTCCAAGACAGCGTCCATGTACTCAGGCCACTTCTGCCCCCCTCTCTTCCCTTCAGTAGAGATTTAAGACTTTCTGATTCCTTTCACTTAACATTTAACATTTGTAAATTATATACTGTACATTTTAGGATTCTGAAGAAAAGATGGTGGTAGTTTTCATCACAGATAGAGAAAACATCTCTTCATGTCACAAAATAAATTCAGGTTGTATAATGGAAATTGACTGTTGAGGATGCTTATTAGAAGTGATCAATAGGATATTAAGAAAAGTTTCCTGAGGGTGTAACAAAATTTAATATTATGTGGCTTAGTGGTTTGGAGTAGCTTCTAGACCCAGACTACTGGATTTATCACTTATCTTCTGACCTTGAATGGATTAAATGACTGCCTTGTGTTTTTATTTCTTCACCTAATATCGGGAGTTATATCAGCCTCATAAAGTTGTTATGCAGATTAGATGAATAAATATATATAAAGATGCTTAGGACTTATCTGGTGGTCCAGTGGTTAAGAATCCACTTGCCAGTGCAGGGGACACAGGTTCGATCCCCAGTCTGGGAAGATCCCACAGGCCTCAGAGTAACTAAGCCATCATGCCACAACTACTGCCTAAAACCCGTGCTCCTCAACAAGGGAAGCCACTGTAATGAAAAGCCCACTTGCTGCAACTAGAGAAAAAGCCCACGTGTAGCAATGAAGACCCAGCACACCAAAATAAATAAATTTTTAAAAGATGTTTAGAATAGTGCATGACACTGTAAGATTCTATGTATGTTTTATTATTAAAGAAATGAGAGAAAGAAAGTAGTGAGAATGGGAGAGAGTGTCCCAATATGTGGACATGGCTATTGCAATGACATACGGAGGAGCAAGGTAAATAATAATGTGATTGTGTGCGTGCTAAGTTGCTTTAGTCGTGTCTGACTCTGTGATCCTATGGACCGCAGCCCTCCAGGCTCCTCTCCTCCAGGGGTCTTCCCAATCCAGGGATTGGACCAGCATCTCTTTTAAGTCTCCTGCATTGGTAGGCAGGTTCTTTACCACTGGTGCCACCTGGGAAGTCCTAGATAATAACAAAATAGAGCAAATAGATTTTGTTGCAGCATAGTGGTGGAGTCTACAAACTGCAACTCCCTTTGTAAATAAAGCTTTATTGGAATATAGCCATGCCCATTTATTGACATACTGTCTGGCTGCTTTCATACTCTTAATAGCAGAGTCGACTAGTTGTAACAAATTGTTGGCCCACAGAGCTGAAAATATTTACTGTCTGGTTATTTACAGAAAAAGTGTACTAACTCCTGATGTAGAGAATATCTCCATTTGTAGAGCATATAGAACATTTTGACTTAAAAACTCTGAGACAGTTAACAAGTTTTAGAAATACCAAATCTGACTTCTTTATCTTTCATTGTTAGGAACATTGTTGGCAATTTTCTGTGTCAAGTTGTATCCAGAGCCTGTTATCTGGCTGTTAAATGATTAAAACGTCTTTGCTAGTGCAGCTTTTTTTCCTTAATTTATTTTTTTATTGAAATGTGATTGAATTACAGTATTGTAGTAATTACTGCTGAACAGCAAAGGGACTCAGCTATACATATATCTATGTATACATTCTTTTTCATATTCTTTTCCATTATGGTTTATCACAGAATATTGAATATAGTTCCGTGTCATTCAGTAGGACCTTTTGTTTATCCATTCTATATATTCCAGTTTGCATCAACTAATCCCAGACTCCCAGTCCAAACCTCTGCCACCTTTGTCCCTCTTTGCAACCCCCTGTCTATTCTCTGTGTCCCTGATTCTGTTTCATAGATAGGTTCACTTGTGTCCTATTTTAGATTCCACATAGAAGTGATATCATATGTTAATTTGCCTTTCTTTTTCTTACTTCACTTGGTATGATAATAGCTAGATTCATCCATGTTGCTGCAAATGGCATTCTTTTTTTTTTTTGGCTGAATAGTATTCCATTTTATATATGTACCACATCTTGTTTACCCATTCGTCTGTAGATAGACATTTAGGTTGCTTCCATGTCTTGGCTATTGTGAGTAGTGCTGCTGTGAACATAGGAATACATTTATCTTTTTAAATTACAATTTTGCTGGATCATATGGTAATTCTGTTTTTAGTATTCTGAGGAACCTCCATACTGTTTTCCACAGTGTCTGCATCAACTTG
Organism: Neotragus moschatus; assembly: GCA_006410615.1. Taxonomy (NCBI): domain Eukaryota; kingdom Metazoa; phylum Chordata; class Mammalia; order Artiodactyla; family Bovidae; genus Neotragus; species Neotragus moschatus. The sequence goes on along the minus strand of SJYA01000573.1, from coordinate 771,416 downwards.
AATTCCTCCCATCAGTATAGAAGGGTTCCCCTTTCTCCACATCCCCTCCAGCATTTATTTGTAGACTTTTTAGTTATGGCCATTCTGACCAGTTTGAGGTGGTATCTCATTATAGTTTTGATTTGCATTTCTCTATTAATTAGCAGTATCGAGCCACTTTTCACATACCTGTTGGCCATCTGTATTTCTTCTTTGGGGAGATGTCTCTTTAGATCTGCCCATTTTTTGATTGGGTTTTTTTTTTTTTTTTCCAAGTTGTATGAATGATAGTGCATCTTAATTGCTTTTAATCTCTCTGTTCATTGAAACAGGTGTGGCAATAGCTCTGTGGATTCAGTCTCCATGAATAGGCTGAGCTTTGTGAGAAACAGATGCAGGTGAGATCTTAAGCAGTAAAAAAAAAAAACCCAAAGGGATGGTCAAGTACCTGTAGAGATCATCATATTTTCAGCTATCTTACTATAGTACTTCCTTCAGCAGCCCTTAGCCTCATCCCTCACTTCTCGGTTACATTTTTATTTTTCCTGAACTTCTAAAGCATCTTTTGCTCATCCTGTTTAAGGAAGTTACACTTCCACTTTACCTGCTTTCTTCCTGCTGCAGTACCTTTCAGTTGCTTTACTTTGGCAAAGGTAAACAATATGGTGGTCACTTTTGGGTGCGAAAGGTCCAAGTATAGTCATCTTGTTATTTAAATACTCAGTAGCCTAAAGTTAAAGGTACTAAGCCAGCATTGGTTTTTAAATGATACTGAGTAAAGTTTTTTCCTCACACCTGTAATTTTTCTAGGAATGGACTTGGCTCTGCGAAGGATGGGGAACCTCACTTTGTGGTGGTCCACTGCACAGGCTATATCAAGGCCTGGCCCCCAGCAGGTAGGAAAGTTGAATAGTGATTTCTTTCTGGGCGCAGCTAGTTCCTCAGAGTTCAAGAAAGTTAGCTAACATTTATCATATACCTATTGCATTTGAAATTTGCTTTGGTATAAACTGTAAGAAGATGGGAGAGAAAAAGTGGACTCTTCCCCTTGCATTATGGATTTTCTATTCCAGTTAGGGAGATGGATTTCTCAGACTTGAAAATGACTCAGTTTTGGCTGTGTCTTTTACTGGAACTAAAAGTCAAAAGGGAATATGAGAAAAGTGGTTGGGGTACAAGGATCAGCCGTTTAACCTGGCTGGTCAGAATTTCCAAACCTTAGCAACTTTATTACCTCCCTGCTGGATAGGTATGACTGGTAATTGGGGGTTCTAGAGGGATAGCAGCTAAGAGAGACAAGGTAGTGTGTTTTGGTAAGAGGTTAAAGTTTGAATTTGTAAAAACCTAGGTTTGTTTCTGACGTTGTTTACTAGTGGTGTATCTTAGTAAGTTACTTGACTTAAAAAACTCTCAATCTTCTCATCTATAATCTGGAGATAATATAATCCATAGACAGTTATTATGAGGCTTAGGTTTAGTGTAAGAAAAGAACTTAGCTTAGTGCCTGGCATATGGTAGGTACCCCCAAAATGGTAGTTAAATGTGATGAAGATAAAATAATTTTAAGTTGTAATGATGTTTGAACTTTTTAGATTATATATTGTATAAATTCTACATTTTCAATATATATGATCTTTTATATGTCTATATAGCTTTCAAAGAAATACTATTTTTCTTGGTAAAAAGAAGATAAATATGCAAAGAGTAGCGGGAAAATGCAACCATCTTCCCTTTCCACATAAAACATTAAAGTCCTGGCTTCTCTGTTTTCCAGAGAAGATAACTGTTGGTGTTTGCTTTAATTTCATTTTTGATTATTTGCTTAATTTGAAAATCACAGGTTAGGCAAGACATTTCTTCTCTTAATGATGATATGGTCATAGAGTGACCAAATACAATGTCTTCATATGTATTTGGTTTGGCCATCTTAATCTTTTAGAATACTTTGTGTAGGACCTGTGCTCTGTAATTTTTTATAGTTAATGAGTATAATATATGAATTAACATATATAAAAATACTTAAAACAGTACTGATATATGTAGTAAGTTCTTTCAGTTATTTACCTTTATTCTTGTCTTTTAGCACTCTGTTGTTTCCTACCTAGTCTCATATCTGTGTGTGTTTTAAATCTTTATGCACCTAATTTTTGAAGGCAGTTGTGTTTGAGATACATGTTAAAAACCTTCTAACTTCAACTTCTTGAAGGTGTCTCACTTCCAGATGATGACCCAGAAGCTGGCCAGGGGAGCAAGTTTTGCCTAGTGGCCATTGGCAGACTGCAGGCACGTATGAATTTTCTGCATCAGTTAATATATCACCCCCGTTCAGTGGGAGAAAATCTTCAGGATGTGTTCATGTTATTTTTTTCTTTTACTCTCTGAATACAAATGAAGCATTCTGAAAATCTCCAAATATTTGAAGGAATATGGCATTCACACTTAACATTGCTTCTGTTCGATTTAGCAGAAACTGAAGACAGTGAAAGATCTTTTGGAGAGAGGTCTTTTCCTCTTTCATACTTTTAGCTTTGCAGTGCTAAATTTTCTGTTTCCAACTAATTTCTTTTGCTCCTATACAGTATAAGAGAGTTCTTCTCATTTTTCATTTCATGACTGACAGTAGGGAAGTGCAATTATTTTGATTCTCCTTACAAAAACAGATGTTTCTTGATTACTTGGGAGAATAATTTTCCAAGTATTGAATAATTGAATACAACTTAGTTAAATGAAAGTAGGTGGGTTTGAGGTTGAATGAATTTTTATCTTTCTTCACAAAGTTAGTGAAGAGTACATGTGTGGGAGTGGAGCTAGGCCTCATGCCCCATCTGTGATTATCATTTTTTCCTTTCTGGATGAGTTGTGACAGTTCAGAAATTCCTAAAATTGGGAACCTGTTGGGAAGTACATCTTTAAAGAATGGTATCTCTCTTTATCTCATTTTTCTTTTTTTTACTTTTCCTAGAAAGACTATCTCATTGTTTCTTTTTCTTTTTTTTAAATTTTTATTTATTTTACTTTACATTACTGTACTGGTTTTGCCATACATTGACATGAATCCACCACAGGTGTACATGAGTTCCCAATCCTGAACCCCCTCCCCCACCTCCCACCCCATATCATCTCTCTGGATCATCCCCGTGCACCAGCCCCAAGCATCCTGTATCCTATATCAAACATAGACTGGCGATTCGTTTCTTACATGATAGTATACATGTTTCAGTGCCATTCTCCCAAATCATCCCACCCTCTCCCTCTCCCTCAGAGTCCAAAAGTCCATTCTATACATCTGTGTCTCTTTTGCTAGCTCNTTAATTAGCAGTATCGAGCCACTTTTCACATACCTGTTGGCCATCTGTATTTCTTCTTTGGGGAGATGTCTCTTTAGATCTGCCCATTTTTTGATTGGGTTTTTTTTTTTTTTTTCCAAGTTGTATGAATGATAGTGCATCTTAATTGCTTTTAATCTCTCTGTTCATTGAAACAGGTGTGGCAATAGCTCTGTGGATTCAGTCTCCATGAATAGGCTGAGCTTTGTGAGAAACAGATGCAGGTGAGATCTTAAGCAGTAAAAAAAAAAAACCCAAAGGGATGGTCAAGTACCTGTAGAGATCATCATATTTTCAGCTATCTTACTATAGTACTTCCTTCAGCAGCCCTTAGCCTCATCCCTCACTTCTCGGTTACATTTTTATTTTTCCTGAACTTCTAAAGCATCTTTTGCTCATCCTGTTTAAGGAAGTTACACTTCCACTTTACCTGCTTTCTTCCTGCTGCAGTACCTTTCAGTTGCTTTACTTTGGCAAAGGTAAACAATATGGTGGTCACTTTTGGGTGGGAAAGGTCCAAGTATAGTCATCTTGTTATTTAAATACTCAGTAGCCTAAAGTTAAAGGTACTAAGCCAGCATTGGTTTTTAAATGATACTGAGTAAAGTTTTTTCCTCACACCTGTAATTTTTCTAGGAATGGACTTGGCTCTGCGAAGGATGGGAGACCTCACTTTGTGGTGGTCCACTGCACAGGCTATATCAAGGCCTGGCCCCCAGCAGGTAGGAAAGTTGAATAGTGATTTCTTTCTGGGCGCAGCTAGTTCCTCAGAGTTCAAGAAAGTTAGCTAACATTTATCATATACCTATTGCATTTGAAATTTGCTTTGGTATAAACTGTAAGAAGATGGGAGAGAAAAAGTGGACTCTTCCCCTTGCATTATGGATTTTCTATTCCAGTTAGGGAGATGGATTTCTCAGACTTGAAAATGACTCAGTTTTGGCTGTGTCTTTTACTGGAACTAAAAGTCAAAAGGGAATATGAGAAAAGTGGTTGGGGTACAAGGATCAGCCGTTTAACCTGGCTGGTCAGAATTTCCAAACCTTAGCAACTTTATTACCTCCCTGCTGGATAGGTATGACTGGTAATTGGGGGTTCTAGAGGGATAGCAGCTAAGAGAGACAAGGTAGTGTGTTTTGGTAAGAGGTTAAAGTTTGAATTTGTAAAAACCTAGGTTTGTTTCTGACGTTGTTTACTAGTGGTGTATCTTAGTAAGTTACTTGACTTAAAAAACTCTCAATCTTCTCATCTATAATCTGGAGATAATATAATCCATAGACAGTTATTATGAGGCTTAGGTTTAGTGTAAGAAAAGAACTTAGCTTAGTGCCTGGCATATGGTAGGTACCCCCAAAATGGTAGTTAAATGTGATGAAGATAAAATAATTTTAAGTTGTAATGATGTTTGAACTTTTTAGATTATATATTGTATAAATTCTACATTTTCAATATATATGATCTTTTATATGTCTATATAGCTTTCAAAGAAATACTATTTTTCTTGGTAAAAAGAAGATAAATATGCAAAGAGTAGCGGGAAAATGCAACCATCTTCCCTTTCCACATAAAACATTAAAGTCCTGGCTTCTCTGTTTTCCAGAGAAGATAACTGTTGGTGTTTGCTTTAATTTCATTTTTGATTATTTGCTTAATTTGAAAATCACAGGTTAGGCAAGACATTTCTTCTCTTAATGATGATATGGTCATAGAGTGACCAAATACAATGTCTTCATATGTATTTGGTTTGGCCATCTTAATCTTTTAGAATACTTTGTGTAGGACCTGTGCTCTGTAATTTTTTATAGTTAATGAGTATAATATATGAATTAACATATATAAAAATACTTAAAACAGTACTGATATATGTAGTAAGTTCTTTCAGTTATTTACCTTTATTCTTGTCTTTTAGCACTCTGTTGTTTCCTACCTAGTCTCATATCTGTGTGTGTTTTAAATCTTTATGCACCTAATTTTTGAAGGCAGTTGTGTTTGAGATACATGTTAAAAACCTTCTAACTTCAACTTCTTGAAGGTGTCTCACTTCCAGATGATGACCCAGAAGCTGGCCAGGGGAGCAAGTTTTGCCTAGTGGCCATTGGCAGACTGCAGGCACGTATGAATTTTCTGCATCAGTTAATATATCACCCCCGTTCAGTGGGAGAAAATCTTCAGGATGTGTTCATGTTATTTTTTTCTTTTACTCTCTGAATACAAATGAAGCATTCTGAAAATCTCCAAATATTTGAAGGAATATGGCATTCACACTTAACATTGCTTCTGTTCGATTTAGCAGAAACTGAAGACAGTGAAAGATCTTTTGGAGAGAGGTCTTTTCCTCTTTCATACTTTTAGCTTTGCAGTGCTAAATTTTCTGTTTCCAACTAATTTCTTTTGCTCCTATACAGTATAAGAGAGTTCTTCTCATTTTTCATTTCATGACTGACAGTAGGGAAGTGCAATTATTTTGATTCTCCTTACAAAAACAGATGTTTCTTGATTACTTGGGAGAATAATTTTCCAAGTATTGAATAATTGAATACAACTTAGTTAAATGAAAGTAGGTGGGTTTGAGGTTGAATGAATTTTTATCTTTCTTCACAAAGTTAGTGAAGAGTACATGTGTGGGAGTGGAGCTAGGCCTCATGCCCCATCTGTGATTATCATTTTTTCCTTTCTGGATGAGTTGTGACAGTTCAGAAATTCCTAAAATTGGGAACCTGTTGGGAAGTACATCTTTAAAGAATGGTATCTCTCTTTATCTCATTTTTCTTTTTTTTACTTTTCCTAGAAAGACTATCTCATTGTTTCTTTTTCTTTTTTTTAAATTTTTATTCATTTTACTTTACATTACTGTACTGGTTTTGCCATACATTGACATGAATCCACCACAGGTGTACATGAGTTCCCAATCCTGAACCCCCTCCCCCACCTCCCACCCCATATCATCTCTCTGGATCATCCCCGTGCACCAGCCCCAAGCATCCTGTATCCTATATCAAACATAGACTGGCGATTCGTTTCTTACATGATAGTATACATGTTTCAGTGCCATTCTCCCAAATCATCCCACCCTCTCCCTCTCCCTCAGAGTCCAAAAGTCTGTTCTATACATCTGTGTCTCTTTTGCTGTCTCACATACACGGTTATCATTACCATGTTTCTAAATTCCATATATATGTGTTAGTATACTGTATTGGTGTTTTTCTTTCTGGCTTACTTCACTCTGTATAATCGGCTCCAGTTTCATCCATCTCATTAGAACTGATTCAAATGTATTCTTTTTAATGGCTGAGTAATACTCCATTGTGTATATGTATCCATTCATCTGCTGATGGACCTCTAGGTTGTTTCCACGTCCTGGCTATTATAAACAGTGCTGCAATGAACATTGGGGTACATGTGTCTCTTTCAATTCTGTTTTCCTCGGTGTGTATGCCCAGCAGTGGGATTGCTGGGTCATATGGCAGTTCTGTTTGCATCTTTATCTCATTTTTATCTCAAATTTTATCTCTTTACTTTCAGGTAACTAGTTCTCCCAATTGTACAGACATGAGTAATGTTTGTCAACCAACAGAGTTCATCTCTCGACACAATATTGAAGGAATCTTCACTTTTGTGGATCATCGCTGTGTGGCTACTGTTGGCTACCAGCCACAGGTGAGGAGCTGGAGTTGTTACACCACTGATGTTTAGGCCTCTGATTTGGATGTGCTGAGATTATTCATTCATGTAATTCCAGAGATAGTCAAAATATAGCAGCCCTAGCTCAGAAAAAGAGATGATCCTATTCTACTGGTAGCTAAGAATAATCTCAGCTTCCTACCAAGGTTAGCATCTGAGCTAGAAAAATACGACTTGTGAAACCAGGTGGGAGCAACAGGTGTGAATATGTATTTCTTTGTTATTAATGCTATTAATACAGATAATGATGCACTTTATCTAGCTATAATGATATGGCCACCTTTGGATAATTCATATAATCAATCTAGGTGCATAGTAACCCATTAAACATGTAACTTTAGCACTAGTTATTATGATTTATTTAGATATCTCATTCTGCAGACCAGATATAACTATATCTGAATTGAGAAATAGATCATTATATAAACTTCAAAATTCTAGTCACCAGGAGGGACTTGTGGCTGTGGCTGTGTAAAGAAACTGGTGAAAAGAGCTCTTGAAAAAGAAGAACAAAGTCATTTACACTTCCTAATGCAGCACCTGTTGTAAAACTGTTGTTACCAAGACAGTGTGGTGTTGGTGTAGGGATAATTATTATTAGATCAGAATGGAGTCAATTCTCACATTTATGGTCAACTGATCAGCTAATTTTTAACAAAGATATCAGGATAATTCAAGGGGAAAGAAGCTTTTCCAATTGATGGGCATGGGACGATTGGATATTCATGTGCAAAACAGAATAAAACAAAAAGAACTTAGACTCTTCCATCATAGCATACACAGAAATCAACTCCAAGATGTAAAGGTATAAGAACCAAAGTTATAAAACTTCTGGAAGAAACTAGGAGAAAACCTTTGTGATCTTGGGTTAGGCAAAGACTTTTTTTTTTTTGCTACACTGTGCAGCCTGGTTGATCTTAGTGCTCCCCACCAAGAATTGAACCTGGACCATGGCAGTGAAAACACCAAGTCTGCCAGGGAATTCCCTAGACAAAGATTTTTTTTATGACACTAAAAACGTGGTTCACAAAATAAATTTGATAAGTTGGGTTTCATAAAAGTTAAAATTTGCCCTCCTAAAAGGAGATCATTAAGAAAATGAAAAGACTAGCCACAAACTGGGAGAAAATATTTACAAATCATATATCTGAAAAAAGATTTATATCCAGAATATAGGAAGAACTCTTAAAACTTATTAAGATAACCAGCTGGTTAAAAAAAAAAAGAGCACAAGTTTTGAATAGACATTTCATCAAAGAAAAAATATGAATAGCACATAAAAAGTTGCTCGTCATTAGGAAAATACACATTAAAACCACAATGAGATACCACTGTATCCCATTAGAATGGGTATAATCAAAAAATATTGGCAACACCATGGAGAAACAGAACCTTCATACATTGTTGGTAGGTAAGTAAAATGGTAAACTACTTTGGAAAAATATTTTGGCAGTTTCTTAACACACACTTACCCTACAAATTAGCAGGTCCACTCCTAAGTATTTACTCAAGAGAAAGAAAGCATATGTTCACAGAAAGACTTATACACAGATGGTCATGACTGTATTATTCATAATAGCCAAAAAGTGAACACAGCCTAAATGTCCTTTAACTAATGAATGGATACACACTGTGATATATCCATGTTAGAATACTTATAAGCAATAAAAAGTATATACTATTGATATTTGGAACAACACAGATGAACTTCATTAAAATATTAGGTTAAATGAAAGAAGTCAGACCCAAAAGACTGCCTGTTCTATGATTCCATTTGTACAGAGAAGCAAAACTAAAGAAGCAGAAAGCAGATCAGTGGATGGCACAGGAATTGACCTCAGACTGGCAGAAAGGAAATTTTAGGGGCAGTGGACATGTTCTAAAACTGAATTGGGGATAATGGTTGTATAACTATATAAATATATTATAGATCATTAAATTAAAATTATAAAATTCACTTGTAATGAGTGAGCCTATATAAATTATACCTCAGATCTGTAAAAAAATGCAGTTAAAATAAATGTGCAATATCCTGAAAAAGAAAATTGCTCTAAAGGTCAGTTATTTAGCAGATTCCAGTTTTTTGTGTTCCCCCCCCCCCCTCTAATCTATAATCCTAGGATAAAAGCAAGAGAAATTAAATCCAGTTCCTCTCCTAATGGGGCAGGGAAGTTAGGTGATCATAAAAGTGTTGATCTTACTTTTCTTCTCCTCTTTTAGGAACTCTTAGGAAAGAATATTGTAGAATTCTGTCATCCTGAAGACCAGCAGCTTCTAAGAGACAGCTTCCAACAGGTAGCTTTTTTTCCTGGTTTGAATTGGAGTAATATTTTTGTCTAATATCTATTATTACATTCATCCAGCAAATATTTATTGAGTACTGATTAATTGAGCACTGTGGCAGGCCTTGCAGTTTTACACTATTACTTAACTTGTATTTTTAAGAAACAGAAAGGACCAGTACTTGGAAATTATGGAGAATGTAATGTTCAAGGTGTTTTTGTTTGGCTTTGGCTGCTCAACATCAAAGCGGCCATCTTTAAAGTATTTAAAATATTCTGCACTTAACAGTGGGTAGTAGTTAAATAATTCATTTCTCAGTTCTTCTATAGATAAGTAAGAGTTAACTCTTAATTGTAAGCTAACTCTTAATTGTAATTTTTAGGCCCTAGATTCTGAAAAACATCTGGTGAATTCTAATTTCAGGACAGACTTGGCTTTAGATAGTACTCTTAGGATTAGATGGGTTAATTTCCCTCTTTAAGCCTCACTAGTGTTATTACTGGGTTTCCCTGGTAGCTCAGTTGGTCAAGAATCCACCTGCAATGCAGGAGACCTCAGTTCGATTCCTGGGTCAGGAATATCCCCTGGAGAAGGGATAAACTACCCACTCCAGTATTCTTGGGCTTCCTTTTGTGGTTCAGTCATTAAAAAATCCACCTACAATGGGGGAAACCTGGGTTTGATCCCTGGAAGAGGGCATGGCAACCCACTCTAGTATTCTTGCCTGGAGAATTCCCATAGACAGAGGTGCCTGGCGGGCTATAGTCCATGAGGTCACAAAGAGTCGGACATGACTGAGCACAGCACAGCATAGTATTTTTACTGATACAGTAGGCAAATAAGATAAAGCATTTAAAACACACACCTCAACTTCTAGAGGAAATCAGACAATGGCAGTAAAAAGTGTCTCCTGATTTTTCAGCATCACTTGTTTTATCTGTGCAGAAGGATCACATTGCGTTATATGTGCAGTCTTAGAAAAGCTATTCTGACTTCTGTTGAAACTGTTCAAAGCTAAGGACATGGACTTCTGGCAGTGTGAGAAGATATATTGTACAGTATATTTTAAATCCATGAAATTCATAATTCTGACACATTTGGCCACAGAGTTCCTACCATTTTATCACTTGTAGAAAAATGTTTATTCTGAAGCACTGGGTGATTCAGACAAACTGGGATCTCAAGGTTTTTATTCTGACAGCAGTTGCTGCTGTGATACTAAAGTACTAAGCAAAGGTACTTTTTACTGTGCAGACTAGTTGCTGTTTACTAGTTGCTGATTTCTAGATTTTGGTATTTCTTAAGTCTAGATGGATTTGTATTTCTTTTTGCTTCTCAGTACATAAATTTAGTTACTATTTCTAATGAAGCTTGTTTTCCTTGTTTTTTTTTTCCCATTTTGGTTCTTGCTGTACTTTGTTTCACATTTGATTTTTAAGAGTTTTATTTATATATTTAAAATGTGCCATTTTATTATTGTTAAGTGAAATACATCCCATTTTCTGTTATGATTATTTCTCAAACTGTAACATCAGCAATTACTGCCACTCTTCTGTCAACTTAAACACAAATGTTATCACTTAACTTTTGGTTAGAAAGCAATTTATAGTGTAGGTATTTTGAAGTACTGAATTTATATTCTGTTGGTGTAGATACGTACAGCAATAATCAGGTTTCAAATCCAGTACTTGGTTTGTATACAAATGTAATATTTATTGTGTATATATTATTCAGTGAGCATATGTAAGTGTTAAAGATGAGCTAACAATTGTTCATATCACATTTTTTTAGATGTTAAGTAAATTTGTTCTTAAAAAAAGAAAAAATACATAGCCTAGGGCTTGGCATATCGTAAATACAAAACAAATGTTAGCCTCTAATATTTTTATTATAAAGGAGGAGGATTCAAAAGATTATTTTCTATTGTGTGAGATCAGAAGTGAAAATAATAAAAAAAATTACTTTCTTTTAAAAAGCAAAATTAAACTAAAGCCATTTTAGTTTTATTTATAGAAACCTTCATGTGTGCTGTGAAAACAGAAATTCTCAGGCATAGTGGTAGAAACTAGGATTGAGAAGCAGCATGTAGGCTATGTTCAGTGTCATTAAACTTTTAATTTTTTAGTAAATTTGCTAGATCAGTGTATCTTAAAGGGACTTTCCAAAGGAAGTGGAGGAACATAGTCTTTTCTCTCCTGGAAATAATTGTTATTCCTGTTTGACATTGGTGAAACTAGTCAGATAGCTTTGCACTCTCAGAAGAAACATGATAAATATACCTCCTTATTATTTAGTTGCTTAATAATGTTTCAGTCCCCACGTTGTTTTGTTAGTAACATTGCAAGATATTGTTATTTCAAGGACAGTGACACAAGAATCCTAGGATTGTACATGTCTAAAGAAAATGTTTTGTGAGTTTCAACTGATAGCTTGAAAACTTTTTCAGGTGGTGAAGTTAAAAGGCCAGGTGCTGTCTGTCATGTTCCGGTTTCGGTCTAAGAGCCGAGAATGGCTCTGGATGAGAACCAGCTCTTTTACTTTCCAGAACCCTTACTCAGATGAAATTGAGTACATCATCTGTACCAACACCAATGTGAAGTATGTACCTTGAATAACTTTTCCAGTGTTGGAATTTCTCATGGGCCGAGTCTGCTTGGCTACCTACCTCTTCCTTCTTCCTTTTCTAGTAGTAAATACCATTAGTTCCTCATCTGCCAACTGCTTAGAATTTGGGGTAGTTCATCCAGGTAGAATAAAAAAAACTTTAATTTTTTGTAGAAATGTAGTTGATTTACACTAGTAGAGTAAAATTTTAGCAAACAGTGACTTAGAGACTAGATTCTGACACATGAAGAGTTTGGTCAATTGACCTTTGAACATGAGTTTGAACTGCAATGGTCCACTTATACACAGAATTTTTTCAATAGTAAATAATACAGTACCACATGAACCCCATATGGAGGGCTGACTATATAAGTTATACTCAGATTTTTGACTACTTGGAGAGTCAGTGCCCCTAACCCCCAAATTGTTCAAAGGTCAGTTGTATTTCAATTTTGTTTCAGTCTTGTCTAGAAATAATTTTGTTTTATACATCAGTTTATTGCTCTAGTCTGGCAGACTTTTTTTTTTCCCCTACAACAGGTGTCTGCAAACTTCCTAAGAGACCAGATAGTATATATTTCAGCACTGTGGGACATACAGTCTCTATTGCAGCTTCTCAACTCTGTTCTTGTAGCACAAAAGCAGTTCTAGACAAATGAAATGAATAAAGATGGCTGTGTTCCACTAAACTTCTGTTTACAGAAACGGGCAGTGGACTGGATTTGACCTGTGAACCATAGTTTGCTTTAGAGCATAGCTATATTGACTAATTTATTAGCTTTTGTTTCTCTATTCTTTGATTGTTTTCTGTTTGAACTTTTTCTCAGCTTTGTAAGAGTTTTATTAAAATAGATTTTGTATACCATACAGTTTACTCATTTAAAGGGTATAATTTTTTTAGTATGTCACAGTGCTGTGTGGGTATTACCACATACAAAATAGCTATTACCCCCAAAGAAATCCTGTACTAATTAACAGTATCTTCCTCAAGCCCTGTGTAACTTAATCTATTCTGTGTCTCTCTAAATTTGCCTGATCTAGACATTTCTTATAAATGGAAACACATTTTTGTTTATCCATTCATTGGTTGGTAGATATTGAGTTGTTTACATTTTTTGGATACTAAGAATGCTGCTGTGAACATCTGTGTACAACTTCTTGTGTGGATATGTTAATCTCTTGGGTATATACCTAGGTAGCTCAGCTGGTAAAGAATATGCCTACAATGCAGGAAACCCTGGTTTGATTCCTGGGTTGGGAAGATCCCTTGGAGAAGGAATATTCTACCCACTCCAGTATTCTTGGGTTTCCCTGGTGGTTCAGATGGTAAAGAATCCACCTGCAATGCAGGAGACCTGGGTTTGATCCCTGGGCTGGGAAGATCCTCCTCCAGGGCATGGCAACTCACTCCAGTATTCTTGCCTGGAGAATCCCCATGCACAGAGGAGCCTGGCAGACTATAATCCTTGAGATCGCAAAGAGTCGAACATGACTGAGCGACTACGCACAGCCCAGAATTGCTGGGTCACATGGTAACTCTATGCTTAATCTTTTGAGAAACTCCCAAACTGTTCTTCAAAGCTGCTGTACCAGTTTGCATTCTGAGCACCAGTGCTGTATTTTTCTCATCAGCAGTGCGTGAGAGTTCACCCTCTCCACATTCTTGCTGTCTTTTTTTATTGTGCCCATCCTAGTGGGTGTTAGTTTTCAAGGTACTTCTTTTCCATGTTATCTTTCTGTGTAGAATTGGCCTTGAACCCACTTCTGAAGATCTGATTAGAAATAATTATCAAGTGTGAATAATACCTGGTGACAACACTGAGTCTCTGTATCCTCTAATTCAACTTTTAGGGCTCATGAAGTTTAATTTTTTGTTAAAACAGTGGATTCAGTTAGAAATTTTCGTTAACGTAGGTCATTATAGTTGTTTTGTCTTTTTGCATCTTTATATTTCTGAATAACAGCTGTTATTTTGCTTAAATTTTGAAATGTTTAAGTCTTTTTAAGAAGTTGTTTCTGGAAATAATGGCTTTTCCCATTTTTGCATACTACAATTTTTCCTACTGTAGTTAGTTTTAATTAATTATTAATATTTTATTTTGTAATTAATATTCTTTGTAGAAAATTTGGAAAGTATTAAAAATAGTAAAGAGAAGGAAAAATATTCTCACCAGCAAGAAATAGTTTTTGTTAATGTTTCAATGTGTACTTTCATCAGTTTTTTTACTTACGCTTTTTACACAGTATATGGATATGCAACATATACATACACACACATCCACAACTACTAGGTGTTGAATACGTGGAAGGAGTTAGAGCCCAAACAGGATGAACTCTTGGTTGTAGGACATAGTTTCTATTTGTACCATGTTGTTTATAGTGTGAATTAGTTGCTGAATCTGAGGTTACAGGTATCATAGGGATTGGGCTTTAAAGGGGAATTATCAGTGATTATGCCATGTACCAGTGAATCTGTAGTATCTTTTATACAGAGTCAGATACTTCTTTTTTTTTTTTTTCTTTCTTTTCTCTACTTTTCATTTTCCCAGGAACTCTAGCCAGGAACCACGGCCTTCACTGTCCAACACGATCCAGAGGCCACAGCTAGGTCCCACAGCTAATTTATCCCTGGAGATGGGCTCAGGGCAGCTGGCACCCAGGTGAGAAATGGTGGAACAATTCTTTATTGAGCAGTGACTAGCCTGGGGAGTGGCAGTCTACAGTCATACTTTTTTGTTTGTTTTAAGCCCTTTCCCCAGATCCTTTTTAAAATAACTTTTTTCTCCCCTGTTTTTCTTTTTACTTGCCTTTAACATGTAGGCAACAGCAGCAGCAAACAGAACTGGATGTGGTACCAGGAAGAGATGGACTAAACAGCTACAATCATTCCCAGGTTAGTATGTCGTCTTTAAGAAGTGTCCCCTAGAGCCAGTTAAAGTGTATGTATATCTTTATATGAATTTTTGAATTATTGAATTGTCATGTTAAACCTTCATGGTTATTTTTATCATTACATTCCACAGGTTTCTGTTCAGCCTGTGACAACCACAGGGCCAGAACACAGCAAGTCCCTTGAGAAGTCAGAGGGTCTGTTTGCCCAAGATAGAGATCCAAGATTTTCAGAAATCTACTCCAACATCAGTACGGGTATGTTTTTCCTTTATTCTTATTTTAAGTCCTCATTTTGATCACTTATTGATGGGCCTGCAGCTGCCCAATCAGTAGTTTCCCAGCATATTTCCACTTAACCCTAATACCTTGTGAATAAATAGGAACTTGCTGAACTAATATACTACAGCCCCTTGACTGGCCCTCCCCCAACTCCTTTTGGTCCACAGATCAGAGTAAAGGCATCTCCTCCAGCACTGTCCCTGCCACCCAACAGCTATTCTCCCAGGGCAACACATTCCCTCCTACCCCTCGGCCGGCAGAGAATTTCAGGTGAGCCCCGAATGTGTGTGCTGCTTTACAGGGCAACTGAGGGATTCAGTTACTGAATCCAGGTTTTATTATTGCCTAGCTTTCTCTGGTTCTCTCAGACAAAGCAGTGGAACTTGTTGGCCTCAAATAAGACGAGCTTGCTTTTCTTCCTCCTTTTTCTTTACATCTGTCCTGCTGCCCTGTTCCAGGTCCCGTCTCTGTGTGTCCTGATCAGTGTGAATGTCAGTCTTTTTTGTCTTTTCCAGATTCTGTTATCAAGTTTTCCTTAACCCCTAGAGATAGCACTAGATTGTCCTGTGATTCCTAGATTCTGTGATAAATGCACCTTTTTCATCCTCACCTCACTATTTGTTCACTCCTAGAAATAGTGGTCTGGCCCCTCCTGTAACCATTGTCCAGCCATCAACTTCCGCAGGGCAGATGTTGGCCCAGATTTCCCGCCACTCCAATCCTACCCAGGGAGCAGCCCCAGCTTGGACCCCTAGCACCCGCCCAGGCTTCTCTGCCCAGGTAAACCTTCTCAACTGTCTGTCCCTTGTATTTGTTGTTTGTTTGGTTGGTTAGGCTTTCTCCATCTGTAAAATTATTGTTGTCTATCTTAAACGTCCTCTCTTGACCACTCTGCCATCCTCTGTCTTCCAATTTTTATCTTATTGGGAGCAGGAATTGTGTTGAAAAATCCTCATATAATGTATATATGTGTATATATATATCAAGGCTAAAGCTAATATCCTTTTATATGTTGCTGTATACATATATTTGCATAAGTAATATTTTAAATAAAAAAGCCAAAATCAGAAATAAACTCTAGAATTATAATACGTGGTATAACCTCATTGTTTAAAAAAATACATAGGAAAATGAAAACTAGAAGAAAGTATCCAAAAATGTTAACCATGTGTCTTTGGTGGTAGGATTATGGATGATTATTTCCTTTTTATTTTCCTTCATTTTGAAGATATCCCATGGTACATATGCATTGCTATTATAGTGAGGAAAATGTTTAGTTACCAAAGAAAAAAGATATCATTAGGAACAAACAGATGTGGTACAGATTGAATAATAAAATGATGCAAAGTGTGTTTTTCTCTTTATATAATGCTGTACTATTATTAATGCCTCTAGTTTTTATATAGTTTTACAGTTTATAAAATGCTTTCATTTATGTCATTTTCATTTAATTCTCAACTCTAAATGTGTATACTTTTACTAATTGCATAGTACTTTGCTTTTTACACTTTATCACAAGTGCCTAAAAATAGTGTCAGAGGAAACTGGGAGTTAATTGGAAGAAATGTGCAATGGGAAATAAGTAATGAGGTTAGCTCCAAAGAATCCAATGATTGACAGAGGGTTAACTCTCATAGGAATGGTCTGTGCAATAATGTTAATGTTCTGTTTACTCTCTACCCCTTTCTTTCTTTTAGCAAGTGGCTACCCAGGCTACAGCTAAGACTCGTTCTTCCCAGTTTGGTGTAGGCAGCTTTCAGACTCCATCTTCTTTTAGCCCCATGTCCCTTCCTGGTGCTTCCACTGCGTCACCTGGTGCAGCTGCCTATCCTAGTCTCACCAATCGTGGATCCACCTTTGGTGAGTTCACACGAGAGTCAGGGTAACAGGAAAATCACATCACAAAGGAGAAAGGATTTAGTGGTTAAAATAGTTTGCTTTTGTCCTGGCTGTACTGACCTAATTATAGGGAAATGCATGGTGACAGTCCATTTGGAATTGAAAACCTACCCACGTGAAAAGGACTTTATTAGCATGTGTAACAAAAAGCATGTAAAGTATGATAAATTTAATAATATGCACATTAAGTCTGAATGAGCAAAGGATCCTTTAGAAAAGACTCTACCTAGAGAAGAAAAATAAATTTAGGAAAAGGGTTTGAGATAGAAAGGACAGAGGGTATCTAGGTAAAATTAATGACTTGCATGTGGCTATGTGCTAGCTTCTCCTATCTTAGTGGAGTTAGCAGATTAAAGCTGTCTATTTTTCATTGCTATATTTCTAGCTCCTGAGACTGGACAAACTGCAGGACAATTCCAGACGCGGACAGCAGAGGGTGTGGGTGTCTGGCCACAATGGCAGGGCCAGCAGTCGCATCATCGTTCAAGTTCTAATGAGCAACATGTTCAACAACCATCAGCACAGCAACCTGGCCAGCCTGAGGTCTTCCAGGTGAGAGGGTCTAAAGACTTCAGAAAACCAGAAACTAGGAGAGAAAGAGTCAGGGACGAGAGACAGAGAAGAAAGCACGCATGGATTGAGGTTAGTAAGTGGGAGAAGAGAAGAGACGTAAAAATAGATGTCGTTAATTGAAAAGATTGTGAACTTAGTGTGCGGCACTAGACTGTCATTAGTGACGTGAAGCACCATGCGAAGACATGAAAGAAAGTAATTTTGGTCCATTTACAGAGAACCATATGCCCATTTGATGGTAGTAGTTTAGTTATAAAAATACTGAATACAGCTCTTAAGGGTCTGTTTACATAAATCCTGAGGGGACTGTAGTAGTTAGTAATCTCAAGTGGGATAAAGGAGGAGCTTAGTTTAAAACACAGATTGGAAGAAGGCAAAACAAGGTTTTGGTGGAAAACAAATAAGATAAGAGATACTCCATAAATATCCAGAGGGGATTTTATGAAATATGACAAGGAGATTTTTCTCCCATTGAGAATAGTGAGGACTAGAAAAGGGGGAGAATGAAGAATGGTAGGGGGAAGGCAGAGAAAGAAGTAAGAAAATAGGTTGTCATCTAAAGAAGTTAGAGTTGCTGGGAGTAAAGAAGGCTAAGAGAACTCAGCAAAGCAGAAACTCTGGGGCCAGGGGTGATAGTTCAGGGGGATGTTGGGAAGGAGCTCAATAAATGTGAAGGATCAAGGTGTGTGACCCAAGGTTATTCTTTTTCTCTTATTAGGAGATGCTGTCCATGCTGGGAGACCAGAGCAACAGTTACAACAATGAAGAATTTCCTGACCTAACTATGTTTCCCTCCTTTTCAGAATAGAACTATTGGGGTGAGGATAAAGGGTGGGGGAGAAAAAAATCACCATTTGTTTTTAAAAAAGCAAATCTTTCTGTAAACAGAATAAAAGTTCCTCTCCCTTCCCTTCCTCACCCCTGATGTATACCCCCTTTCCCTTCTGACCTTTCCCTTGTCTTCCTACATCTCTGAGATAACATTTATAGAAGAAATGGAGTGACTCCTCAACGCTTTGGGGACCCTTTGAAAAATTGAGGCTGGGTTAAGTTAAGAATGTCTTTCCTTATGTCTCCTGACCAGAAATTTATGCAGAAACGATTTGTGCTGGGTCAAGGAGCAGGTTAGAAAACATTCACTATTTCCTTTGGATACTATGGCTTATTTTTAGAAAGAAATTCTTAATAAGGTGAGAGAGAGGAGAAATGTCCTCAATGTTTGAGGACCATGAAACATGGCAGGTGTAACGGGGTTTTTGGAAGTGAGTACAGGTGCTTTTTGCTGCCTGTGAGCAATTCCTCTGGAATGAAATATGAGTAAGGAAATGAGAGAGAGAGAGAGAGAATGTGTGTATGTGCATGTGCACGTGTGTGTGTGAGTGTGCACATTTGTTTCTGTGTGTGTTTGTTTCTTTCTCCCTACTAGGGAGTTATGCAAAATTTGTCCCAGATTTTATCTTTGTCTTTCTCTGTGTTTTTCAAAGAGTCCTAAAGAGTTGAATCTTCCGATTAGTTTCCACTTAGTAATGCAGCCAAAGAGTATTTAAGTAAATGTCTTTGCTGCGCTTATTGTATCTGTGCCCAGCCACTGTGCAACTGTAAGGGAGTATATGAAGTCTTCTACTGATATGTTTGGTCTCTCATTGAACATACATAGTGATAAAGCTGGGTCATTCCTGCTTTTTGGTGCTCTCACCTTGTATGGAACATCTGCATTGCAGAAATAGGCTGGCAAGGTAAACATGTTCAGAACCCCCTACTTGTCCATAAGGATGATGCTGCATTCTTCTGTCAGAATCACACATGATGTGTGTTCTCTAGAGGTTATGTCTGCATGGAAACTCAACTTCTTGGATTAGCAGTCCCAGTGAAAATTCTCACTGCTGGAATTTAAACCAAATACCAAGCCTTCTTGCAAAGTAACCTCTTTCATCCCATACTCAAAGTATCCAGTCTGTAAGAACTGAAATTTAGGTCTCTTCTGGACCTATAGTTCTTTCCTCTTTGCTCCCTCTCCAATCTTGAGACTGGAGTTTGCTTTATAGTACAAGTGTAATAAATCCATGTGATAGATGGGACCTGGACTCCCATCCCGACAGGGTCACTTAATAATTAACTATAGCCATACAAGTCCAGATACAGGTTACTACTCTCACTCTTTACCTTCCTCAGGTAACAGTCATGTGTATCAGCCTTTGTTGTTGTTGTTCACTTGTTTGGCTCAGGCCAGTATCTTAAGTGCAAGACTGAACTGACAAGGAGAAGACATACGAAATGTAGCCATAGGGGACTGAGGAGCGTAGTGGCCTTGGAGAGGGCTGACAGAATGTCATTAGGTTTCCCTCCCTTTTGTCTCCAGTCTGGTGCCGGGTAGTGAAGTGGAAAAGGAGACAGTTTATTTTTTTATTCTATGTGCACACATACAATATACATATATATTTATATTACACTTTAAGAAACCAAAAAGTTGAGTTTCCAATGAAATCCTTGTTTTTTTAATAATCAACTGTTTTTAAATGTGATCAGGACTATAATATTGTACAGTTATTATTGGGCTTTGGGAGAAGGGGAGGGGTGGAGAAGATGCTCTGGGGGTTTTGTTTCTGCTTTTCCTTCAGGGTTTTATTTTTGATTTTTTTTTTTTTTCCTTGTTGGCCATTTCTG
Source organism: Neotragus moschatus (assembly GCA_006410615.1). NCBI lineage: Eukaryota > Metazoa > Chordata > Mammalia > Artiodactyla > Bovidae > Neotragus > Neotragus moschatus. The sequence continues at coordinate 751,236 of SJYA01000573.1, read as the reverse complement.
TACTGCTGGCATCTGTGCTGAGCCTTACAGTGGCAAAAATAATGACATGTAGCAAAGATTTTAAAACAATATTTTTTCCTTTTGTAAACTTCCTTGTGTTGTGTGATCTTAATTGCGGCCTTATTATTCCATCCCAGCTCAAAAACAACAAACACCCACAACCAGTTGAATCTATAACTTGTGCTTCAAATACACAAACATGAAGCACAGTGTGTCTATAATTTCAGGAGTCAGAAATCATAGGGCTCTGATCAGTCAGCATTCCTTAGTTGTCCTCCTGATCCTGACTCACTTGGAGTAAAATCAAGAGGGACATCTGACCATGGGATGGGGGGTAGGGGACTGCCCAAGTCCTTGGGAGAGGGGGATAAATTGGGACTTGAGACCAATAGGGCACTTCTGGATTTAAAGGAATCAGGGATAGGGAAATTTAAACTATTTAGGTCTAGACATTGTTTCCCTCTAGGATAGTATGTTTCATTAAGAAATTAAACCCATGAGCATAAACCTGTTTTCTTGAGGGTCTATGTATGTAACCCAGCTAGAAACTGAAGCTGGATACCGTGTATTATTATTTTTGTTGCAAGGACCCTCTTTTCCTCTTCCCCCCACATCTGTTTATGGAAGAAAATGTTTGGGGATGTGGTTTAGGGACTGAACTAGATTCTCATGATCTATCACATGCCTGGATATTGAGGGAAGTATTTGGAGAAGCTCATATGACTGGCCCTGGATTGGGGATTTTAATAATTGAGACAGATAATGTTCATCAGGCTTTGGCAGTGAAGAAGTCACAAGTGAATTTGTCAGTGCTTATGGCATTGATTCAAGTGCTGCCATAACCAGGAGTACTGTTTCTGGTTACTTTAGAACTGGTTTCATATGGATTTTTTTGGGCATATCCTTCCTCAGCAAAATCATGTTAGTCTGGAAAAGCTATTACCCTGCCTGAAAGCAATGACAGCTTTTAGGCAACAGGTCTATAAAATACAAATGATTTTGGAGACTGTGACTTCCCTAAGATACTTTTTTCTAGTTTTTTTGTCTTCATTTCCTTACCCATGATGTAAGGGTCAGACACAAATTTTATAAAACAGGTTTCAAAGTTGGAGAAACACATAATAGGAAAAGGGCCAGAAAAGAGATAATCCCTTAGTGTAACAAATAATATATGCTTGTCTGTCCACCAAAGAGAAGGTAAGCCCCAACTTGTGTAATAATGTATTGAGGTCTTTTTTGTCTGTCTCAAAGGCAGGCAGCCATGTGAAACTAAAGACCTAACTCTCCGCCCTGCCACACATGCTCCACACGCACACACAGGAACGGTACAAATCTGCTGCCTCCTTCCCCTCCCTAATCCCCCTCTCTCAGCATTTCTATCTCCACTGCCCTCCCCATCCAAATTTTCCAGCCAGCAGCCAGAGCTGACTTCCGCAATCCTGGTGGAATAAATCCAGCACCCCTAGTCATCCGGCCACATTATCCACACTTCTCTGCTGAGACGAGCCCAGAGAACAGATCCCCATCAACAGGTAACATTTTCAGCTTCCTGGATCTTTTAACCTCTCATTCCTGTCAGTTTTCCATTTTTAGGAATACTAGGAACGTAGTGACTTGTAGATGAAAATGAAATTTATAGGCTTTATGGAGGAAAACAGTGATGTCCTCCTTTGGTTATTTCCTGTAAAATCTGCCTGGAAATCTTTAGGACTCCTTTTATGGTTTATATGTATGTATATGTGGTTGTTAGTGAAAGCATAAGGCCTTCTTTACCCATCCCTCAAAGAGTGCCCTCAGGATTTTTTTTTTTTTTTTGGTTGGTGGGGAGGCAAAGGTACTAAAAGGGTTAAGTTACTAGCAGAGAGGAGGAGAATGCAGAGGGGTGGTAGCTCAAGGTCTTCCTACTCTTGAGAATCTCAAAAGCCCTAAACACTCCAGATATTAAATATCCTACTGGACATTTTCCAGTGTGCAAAGATTACACAAAAAATTGACAAGTTTAAAAATCATGCAAGCTGTACGACTTGCCGCAGACTATAAGCTTTTTCTTAAAATGGAGGACTTGATTAGCAAGACACTACAAGATGTGAACGAAGCTAAAGTAAACTGAAAAGCTGTGTGACTAATAATCACACAACATTGCTTTTCTGTCTTATGTTCTTCTAACAAACTTTGCTTCTGAGGCTTTTTTGTCCTGTGAGGCAGTGCCAGAGGTATTTGTGGGTTTTTTGGTCAGAAAAAGAAAAGCTTTCCTCTCACAGCAGCTGGTTGAGATTAGGACAGTTTCCTGCCTAAGGAAGGAGCAGGAAGAGAAAGAGGAAGTGCATTAGAACACTGAGAGTCTATCTCAGAGAGAATAGAGATGCTGTCAACTTTTCCCGTGTTCCCTGCTAGCAAGATAGGAGCAGAATCAAAATTTAGGCAAGGAACAGAAGAATGCCTTGAAGAAATGATCAGGAAGGAAAGACTTAGCTCTCCTTTGTGTATTTTCCAACCCCATTCATCTTAACCCTACACCTGTCCATCTCCTCCGAGTCTGCTGGGGACAGTAGAGCAGACAGGTGTTGCTCCCATCCTGATTGTCCATTTTCTTTCCCATTTCTGGTTATCTGTCCAAGTTTGTGTGTGTGTGTGTGTGTGTGTGTGATCTCCCAAAATACTTGGGACCAGATGTATCAGCATCACATCCAAACCCATACCCCCCTTCCCCTACCTATCATTTTATCATATGGAAATCACTCTCAATCTTTGTCTGCCTTCCTCATAAAGCCTAGTTTTCCTCTGCCTCATGGTCCAGAGGAAGGGGCTCCTAACTTAGGGTTCAGGAACTCCCCAGAATTATTGTGTGTGTATTCATTTTTCTGGCAAGAGGACTTCATCGTGGGTTGCAATTTTTTATTAGCTTGTCATGTGAATCTATGCTTCCCAAAGATTAAGAACCACCTGTCTGAGCATATGGTTCCAGCTGTTTCCTTATCCCAAGTCACGTTAGGAACCTCTGGACAAACAGAAGCATCTCCCCCAATTATGGCTTCCCAGGTGGTGGTAGTGGTAAAGAACCTGCTTACCAAGGCAAGAGGCATAAGAGACTTGGGTTCCATCCCTGAGTTAGGAAGATCCCATGGAGGAGGAAATGGCAACCCACTCTAGTGTTATTGCTTAGAGAATCCATAGACAGAGTCTGGTGGGCTATAGTCCGTAGGGTCTGCAAGAGTCAGACACGACTGGAACTACCACACATGCCCATAATTATCCTATTCTCCAGGATGTGGGGGCTCACGGTTCTACTACTGCTGCCTGTATTGAGCTTTGCTCTATACCCCGAGGAGATACTGGACACCCAATGGGAGCTATGGAAGAAGACCTACAGAAAGCAGTATAACAGCAAGGTGCCTGGGAACCTGGAGGAGAATGTGGGAGGGCTGGAACCCGAGACATCCAGTCCTAGCTTCCAAATTCCCTTCTTCAAATTCAGGATTATAATACAACCAAGCAAACCTGTCCCTGTTCGCAGTTAACATATACTCTCTCTTCCTACTCAAGTCATCCTCAATCAAGTCCTATCTTTTCTTTATAACTGTCTTACAGGTCTCTTTTGGGAAGCCTTCTCAAATAATGCTATTAATCCATAAGCGATTTTCCTCTATAAACCAGAGCTTTGAGTTTTATTACTTACAGTTGTTTATATATTGATTTTTGCATGCTCTTAAGGCCATGGTCAGCTCCCCAACTAGATGGTAAATCCTCTATGATTATAAATTTAATCTCTTCTGAAAACCTCCACAGTACTATGTAAGTAACTATACACAGGACACAGTCTATGACAATACTAATTATGCTCTGTTTAGGTGGATGAAATCTCTCGGCGTTTAATTTGGGAAAAAAACCTGAAGCATATTTCCATCCATAATCTTGAGGCCTCGCTTGGTGTCCATACATATGAACTGGCCATGAACCACTTGGGGGACATGGTGAGTTGAACCTCAGTTCCTGGTCGATCTGCCTGTTTTGTCTTGGTTCCCTGCTTATGCCTGGTCTCTTTCTTCTTTGTCCCAGACCAGTGAAGAAGTGGTTCAGAAGATGACTGGACTCAAAGTACCCGCTTCTCGTTCCCGCAGTAATGACACCCTCTATATCCCAGACTGGGAAGGCAGAGCCCCAGACTCTATTGATTATCGGAAGAAGGGATACGTTACTCCTGTCAAAAACCAGGTATCCTCCTTTCTGTTGGGTGTGGGTATGTAAGCTAGCATGATCTCTCCCTTTTTCTGCTGCTTTGTTCCTAAGGTATAAGCGCAACAGAAAGAGATGGGAAAGAATTCAGTTACACCTCCCACTGCCAAGAGAATAAAGCCTATTCTGTTGTTTAACTCATCATCTGTTTTTGTAAATTTAGGTTTTTTTTTTTCTTTTATCTTTTCTACAAATAGTATTGCTGTAAGCACCTGTGTACATATATACAAATATTTATGCAAAATAAATCTTAAAATTGGAATCAGTAGGTCACAGAATCCTTTCCACAAAAATTTTTACAATCTTACATTCTTACCAGCCTGAGAATGTAAGTTTTCCCACAACCTTAACAATGCTGATTATATCTGCCAGATGAATGCTTGATCTAACATTCATTCAACAACCACAGTTTTTGCAGAACCTACCAGGTATAGTGCTAGATAGTAGAGAGGACTAAGACACAGCTTGTGTTCTCAAGAAATCCCCAATCTTAAAAAATAGAGCTAGCAGGAAAGAAAAAATGTATCATCTAGCCAAACATACCGGAGAAGGCAATGGCACCCCACTCCAGGACTCTTGCCTGGAAAATCTCAAGGACGGAGGAGCCTGGTGGGCTGCAGTCCATGGGGTCGCTAAGAGTCAGATATAACTGAGCGACTTCACTCTCACTTTTCACTGTCATGCATTGGAGAAGGAAATGGCAACCCACTCCAGTGTTCTTGCCTGGAGAATCCCAGGGACGGGGGAGTCTGGTGGGCTGCTGCCTCTGGGGTTGCACAGAGTCGGACACGACTAAAGCCACTTAGCAGCAGCAGCAGCCAAACATACACCAATAATAATAGCTAGCACTTTTTGGGAGATTATTATTATGGCACATAATTATTCATCCTTTATATGAATTAACTTTTTAAATTTTCATAATCTCATTTTATTATTATTATTCACAGTTTACACATAAAGACAGTGTGGTACAGAGGTTTAGTAATTTACCCAAGGTCACTGATCTAGTGTGTTACAAAGCCAGTACAGATGATCCCTGACTTTTTTTTTTAGCAAGATAATAAATCCTTAATTATTCATCTACATTGTTTTTACAGCAAATATCTTATGCAAATATATACAATTAGTATCATTGTTTCCAACACAATAGTTATGTTTTTATAAGTCTTCCCCATTTCTATTCCCTATGAGCCCAAGACCTACCTTTAAAGAGTATTTCTTTTATCTGCAGTATTTCTTCATTTGTAAAAGTATTAAGAACATGGAAAACTTTTCCTATCCTAGAGTAGTTCTCTGACTTTCTAATGGTTCACCTTATGATATTTTTGACTTCATGATGGTGTAAAAGTGATAGGCATTCCATAGAAACTGTACTTCAAATTTAAAATTTTGATCTTTTCCCAGGCTAGCAATATGTAGTATGATACCTTCTCTTGATGCTAGGCTGTGGTAGCAGGCCATGGCTGCCAGCCAGGCACATGGTCCTGAAGGTAAACACAACTACAGCCATTCTTTTTTTCACTTTCAGTACAATTATAATTCAATAAATTGCATAAGATTTTCAATATAATTATAATTCAGTAAGTTACAGGAGATAGTCAACACTAATAGGCTTTGTGTGAGATTATTTTGCCTGACTGTAGGCTAGCAGTGTTCTGAGTACATGTAAGTCAGGCTGGGCTAAGTTGTGACATTCAGAAAGTTAGGGGTACTGCATTTTCACCTTACTGTTTTTCAGTTCATGATGGATTCATTGATTCATTGAAGTGCTATATTCTGCTTTATTGCAACTAATGGTAACAGTAGTAACAACAGTTATTAATAGCAACAATAGCAATAGAACATTGCAACAAAGGTTAAGTGAAGGGAAATAGGAATACTTCATAGCAAAGGGGATGGGTGCTGGAATTTATAAAATGTATAAAATTTCATTGGGCAGGTAGAAGAGAGAAACAGAAAATGAGAACAGCAATTGCTGATGATTTCTCTGTTATGCCTCTCAGGGTCAATGTGGTTCCTGTTGGGCTTTTAGCTCTGTGGGTGCCCTGGAGGGCCAACTCAAGAAGAAAACTGGCAAACTCTTAAATCTGAGTCCACAGAACCTGGTGGATTGTGTGTCTGAGAATGATGGCTGCGGAGGGGGCTATATGACCAATGCCTTCCAATATGTGCAGAAGAACCGGGGCATTGACTCTGAAGACGCCTACCCATATGTTGGACAGGTGAGACTGTCCCACACAGTCATATAGTTCTGTAATGGCTTCTCTGTCTCCAAAATGAATGACATTTTGTTCTGGAAACAGTTCCAGAAATCTTGTTTTCTGTTCCCCTATCCAGCTTTCTTGATGAAATGATTTCCCACAAAAGGCGAAGAAGATTCCCACAGTCTGGCAGTCTGGGAGAATTTGTGTGTGTGCTTAATTAATTTGTTGCTTGACGCGGTCTTCCTCTAGTTGTGGTGAGCGAGGCCTACTCTCTAGTTGGTGGCTTCTCATCGTGGTTGCTTCTCATTGCAAAACAGGAGTTGTGGAGCACAGGTTTTAGTTGCCCCACAGCATGTGGGATTTTCCCAAATCAGGAATCGAACATGTGTCTCCTGCATTGATAAGTGGATTCTTACCCAGTGGACCACCAGGGAAGTCCAGTCTGGGAAAATTTGGGGAGCTTACACTACCATGGCTCCTATCTGTCCCTCTGCCCTGGAGAAAGAACAGACAGGCTATCCCATAGATCTCTGAGTAGGTCTCTATAAACTCTCTATTCAACTTTTCCACACCCATCAGAAATCTCTAAGCCCACCATGCTAATTTCATGAATCATGTGGCTTTATTTTGTATGATCTCAATGTGGATTTGGGGAACATTTAAGCAAATTATGTAAGTTAACATGTTAACATGTTTAAAATGAGAGAAAAAAGCAAGTTGCTTCATATTTGTTGCAATTATAGAGATAAACTCACTTCCTCCCATAAGGTCCTTTAGTAATAGGAAGATCTTTCTTATCTAAAAGGAAGAAGATCTGAGGACATTTTTATATACATGGAATTGATAGGTAATATGGGGCCTTTGCAGCAGGAGCCTTTAAAGAGGGATTGCAAGTCTGAGTAATACAAATGATAGCTACCTTGTTCTAAGCCGTGTACTTAGTGTATGTTCTCATTTCTTATAAAAGCTTTGTAAGGCACCCTTATCCTCACTTTATAGGTGAGGACATAGAAGGACATAGACACTTAAGGAGATAAAATGGCATATTCAAATTCACACCTCTAGTTATGTAACAGAGCCAAGGTCTACCCATCAGATCTGTTTATCTGCTGCAAATCTCCCCAGTCTTGTCTTCTATTCACACGTTCAAGAACTTCTTTACTAGAATATAATATCTAGGAACAGAATTGTCTGAGTCTTTGGGTCTGTGCATCTTTATACTAGATGATATCAAATTGTTTACCAAGGTAGTTGGAAAATTTATATTCCCATCTGCATAGTATAAGAAATCCTGTTGATTCACAGCTTCATCAATATCTGCATTTCTTTATGAATTGACTGCTTATATCTTTTGTGTGTGATTGTGTGTGTGCTCAGTCTTGTCTGACTGTTAGCAACCCTGTAGACTGTCGCTCCTCTATCCATGGAATTTTACAGGCAAGAATACTGGAGCAGGTTGCCATTTCCTACTCCAGGGGATCTTCCCACCCCAGAGATTAAACCCAGGTCTCTTGGATTTCCTGCACTGGTAGGTGGATTCTTTACCACTGTGCTACCATGGAAGCATTTATATTGCTTGCCCATTTTTAATTAGATTTTATTCTCTTTCTTACTAATGTTTAAAAAATGTAAAAAGATATTTGATACTAATACTATGTGTATTGGGCTTCCCTGGTGGCCCAGTGGTAAAGAATCTGCCTGCCAATGCAGGAGATGTGGGTTCAGTCCCTGGGTCAGGAAGATCACCTGGAGAAGAAAATGGTAACCCACTTGAGTATTCCTGCCTGGGAAATCCCATGGACAGAGGAGCCTGGCAGGCTACAGTCCATGGGGTTGCAAGAGTTGGACATGACTTTGCAACTAAACAACAACTATAACTATGTGTTTTCTTTTCTTCCTGTTTATGAGGTCTTTCAATCCAGAAAATTTCTTAATTTTAGAAAAATCATTTTTTTCCTTTGCAATTTGAGCCTTTAAAAACCCAATAACAGTGAGTTTTATTTACTTATATTTAGTCATCTGAAATGATATCTGATGCAATGAAATGCTCATTAATGTAAATGACTGAACAGATCCATTTCACTGGATACTCAACAATCTACATAGTAAAGTCACTTCAACACATCCTCATGAAATTTCATGCCATTATTATTCCATGTTATTTTTTTTTTTTAGTTGTCAGGTATACAGATGAGGAAAGTTGGAGGTTGTATGTAGAAAGATTTCTCTTTAATCTGTATACAGTTTTCATAGGGCTGCTAGGTGTAAGGTGCAGCATACTAAAGCTGCCCTAACAGATTAGCTTTTTAATTCTGAATACATCAGGCCATTAGTGACATAACCCAAGTGTGACAAAATATTGTTTTAAATTGTTATTATTTTTTGACAATTTTTTGTTGTCACTTGATATCAAAAAAATTAATCCTAATAGTATATACAAAAAAACAGATTAATGGTTATAACTTTTTTTCCATGTTGCTTTATCCAGGCAGCTAATTTAAAGGTTTGTCTAACTATATTAAAAAAATAAATATTATTAGAACTAGTTGTTGATCACTTACCATTGACAGCTTACATCATTTATTCAGTTCTGTATTAACCAGTTTGTTGAGGGATAGTTTAATAACTCGGAAACTCTTAATAAAAATTATATAACATTTGAACCCCTGTTTTGAAATAGAAGGAGCAATTGACTTATAATTTTTGCTCCTCTACCCCCTCAAATGATCTCTTCAGCATTTTAGAGGAATATGCAATAATTTTGGTTTTATAATCAGTCAAAATGAAGAGTTAGCCGTTATAAGACATGTGTTCCACTTTTAATATTCTGAATCTTGGACAACTGTTCTCATTATTTTTATTGTATAAAACTGAAAGAACTTCTTATATGAACATGTAAATAAATGGAAAGAGGTTGTGAAAAAACAAAGCTTAAAAAAGAAGGCAGCAGGCAGATAATCCAGTAATTTAAGTTCATTCCAGCCACAATACAAGTTATTTTTACTTTAAAATATCATTACATGGTATCCTTCCAAATCCGTCCCCTAGATATTTTATTGTACTTGTATATCTACGCAATTTTTGGTACTAGGAGGCACCAAAGGTTTGGATTATATGGCAAAGGAATCTAGAGAAATTATTAATACTAGGCATTACTATAATCTTAGACTATCATGTCAAATGCTACCATTATTGTTAGTGTTTAGATAATTTTTTAAAGTATTTATTTTTGGCTGGATCAGGTCTTGGTTGTTACGCAGAGGCTTTCTCTGGTTGTGGCAAGCAGGAGCTAATCTTTGTTGCAGTGTGCAGGCTCCTCATTCCAGTGACTTCTCTTGTTGCAGAGCATGGTCTCTAGGCATGCAGGCTTCAGTAGTTTTGACACACAGGCTTAATTGTTCCATGGCATAAGGGATCTTCCCAGACCAAGGATCGAGCCATGTCCCCTGTATTTGCAGGTGAATTCTTAACCACTGGACCAGCAGGGAAGCCCTAGATAATGTATTCTTGTAGATGCAACATTAGGGTTTTTGAGGGGTGGCCTCTAGGAAAACGAACTGCCAAAAAGAATACCCCATTTTGATGTGGGTTGCCATTAGATTCCATGATTCTGGCTTGACAATGAAATACATCATTGTTAACTAGACCTGCAAAACATAATGTTGGAAATTCACAGGCTAAATTACTGAGTTCTTTATTAATTTGTTTTATTGTCATGTTGTGTGTTTTTACCTCTCTCTCTCTCATGAGAGCACAAGGTCAGCCAGAACGCTGCCTGATACAGGTACATGGGGCCAAGGTCTTCTGTCTAGCTGGGGCTGGGCCTCCTCCCAACACAGGAGCTGCTGCCTCCTTGCCTACTGAGGATCATACATACTACGTTGCCAGAGTTGATTTGTAGGTTTTTTTTTTTTTTTAATCTAATTTCAGAAATCTTTATCTACTCTGAGGTAATAAAAACATTCCTTTTTTAAAGTTTTATAGTGTTTTCTTTCACATTTATGTTTTAAAACCACTTGGAGCTGATTTTGGGGCATGGTACAAGGTATATAATTTTCATGTTCTTTAAAAATGTTTTAATTTTAATTGGAGAATAATTGCTTTACAATACTGTATTGTTTTCTGCCATATATCAGCATGAATCAGCCACAGGTATATGTATGTCCCCTCCCTCTTGAACCTCCCTCCCACCTCCCACCCCATATTCTTTTCTTACAGTTTCTAAAGTGGTGAGAAGAGAACAGACTCTTGGTGGAGACTCAAGTCTGCTGCCTTGCACTGATGTCACCCAAAACTTCAACAGACTTTCTCACCAGTTAATTGCCTTTGCTTAGTCCTAGTCCTATTTTAACCTTGTTTTTCCAGGATGAAAATTGTATGTACAATCCAACAGGCAAGGCAGCTAAATGCAGAGGGTACAGAGAGATCCCCGAAGGAAACGAAAAAGCCCTGAAGAGGGCAGTAGCCCGAGTGGGACCCATCTCTGTGGCCATTGATGCAAGCCTGACCTCCTTCCAGTTTTACAGAAAAGGTACGGTGCTGTTCGTATACAGCACAATCAACCTTCTCTTCTGAAGTGGACTGGGCAGCTTCCCCAAGGGTACCAGGCATTTTCAGGACTTGTTTCCATAATCAGACTGAGTCCACCAGAGAGAAACAGCTGCCACAGCACAGATCATCTGTTTTGTAAGTCATCTTAACAAAAGACTGGTCCAGGATTCTCCAGAGGGTCTCTTAGAGTGGAAGACCCCACAGGGCAACCCTTGGATTGCAGAAAGCTTCACCTTGATAATTTGTTTCCTAGGTGTGTATTACGATGAAAACTGCAGTAGTGATAATATGAACCACGCGGTTTTGGCAGTGGGATATGGGATCCAGAAGGGAAACAAGCACTGGATAATTAAAAACAGGTAATTACGGGAACCCTGTATTTGTCACTCCCTCACTCTCTTAACACTCAACCTCAACTTCCCAATATTCCTTTTTTTCCCTCAAAGAAAATTTTCTCACATGTTTCAATTCTACCTTCCCAATCTGAGCCTATTCATTCTAACATAATGGCCAGACAAGAGTACTAAAGGTGTGTGTTGGACAGCTAATCTGTGTTCAAGGTACTTAGTCACATACACAAACGTGAGCAGATGTCTGTCTTCCCTAAAAAAGACAGACCTAGCTAATGTGAGAACATAAAGGAGCACCAAGAGCCAGCAGGAACTTTGGAATTATATGTATTTTTTCTTTTTTCTCTAGTGTGATTGGTTTTGTAGGGAGGTTTCCATCATCAGTCTGATGGTGAGCATTAGGGAACAATATAAACAATGTAAAAGTTTAATATCCCTTTGTGTAGCTTTTTGCTCTTAGGATAGACATATATCAGAGTTGGGCAGAGATTTTGAAGTCTGTGAAGATAAATGCGTTTCAGAAAGTAGATATGAGCACCAAAAAAATTCTCTATTATTGGGAACAAATAAAACTACAGAGCCTGTTGGCTCCCTATTTCTCTTTAGCTCCTTATGATTTTATGGATGGGGTGCAGATTTATAGGAATTATTCTTTTCCTTTCCTCATTGATCAATATCAGCCTGGCAGTAGCACTGATTAAACTTTCTGTCCTTGATGCCCTCCAAGGGAGCAGGCATCCTAGACTCTGGGGAGTTCTCAAGTTCGGCATGCTGCCTGGAGGGCTGGCAGGACAGAATGTGAGGCTAGGAATAACTTTTAAAATCACAGTCTGAACTAAGGGTGAGCCTGTGCACCTTCCTAAGAGGGTGTTCCTTCTCCCACAGCTTCTGTCTTGTGTTCTTCCTTTCTCCTTTCTCAGCCCAGGCACTTACCCTGTCCTTTCTTTTTGATCAAGTGGTAAATTCTACATCCAGGAGAGCTGGGAAGAATAAAGGACATGCCCAGGCAGGATCAGGGTCATTGGGAACCCATGGATAAGGGAACAGGGGTAGGGCAAATTGCTTAAGCAAATGTACCAGGTAACTGGTGAGTTTTCTGGTTGGGAAAAAAGGACAGTAAACTTACGAAAATAATTTAGGAAGATATACAGACCAATCTCTCCCCATTCCCCTGTCTTTGTGTCTGCCTCTGTCTTTATCTGTGTCTAATCTTCCAACCTTCCCACTTGTCTCCTTAGCAGTCTCACCTGTTCTTATGGCTTCGTTCATCTCTCCTATGATTGCTGTTCAGGTGCTCAGTTTGTCTGACTCTTTGTGACCCCATGAACTGCAGCACACCAGACTTCCCTGTCCTTCACTATCTTCCGGAGTTTGCACAAACTCATGTCCATTGAGTCGATGATCCCATCCAACCATCTCATCCTCTGTTGCTACCTCTTCTATGGGTTCATTCCCAAACCAAAATCACCAGCTTCAGCCTCTCTTGCCTCTTTCTTACGCTCTAGACTCATGTTTTCAAGATAATTCATCATAAAACTCAAGTTGAATGACATCACTCTCCTAATCAGAAAACTTCAGTGTCTCCTCCACTGTCATGGGCCAGAGAGTGAAAATCTTTAGCCTGGCCAGAAAGATCCCCTTAACCTAATTTCCCACTATACCCTGTCAGGCACCCTGTTCTTCAGCTGTATGATTTTTTTTTTTTAATTGGAGTATGCTTGATCCAGGATTCTGTGATAGCTCTGGGTGTATGGCAATTAGCTACATGATCTTAACACATATCCCTTGCTTTCCTGCCTCTATTACTCATTTCACTCTCATCCGCTGGCTTCCTGTTTCCACAGGTCCAAATTCTATCAGCTTTTGGGCTCAGCTCAAATGCCACCTCTTTTGTTAAGCCTTTTTTGATCCTCTTGAGCAGAAACAATCTCTCTTGTAACACTATGCCTTCTCTCCATTTCTTGACTTTAAAGTCTTTAAAGGTAAAAACTGATTTATTTATTTTGGTAAACCATCAAAACCTAGCACAATACTCAGTAAATGTTTTATTGAATAAACTGAGGGTACTAAGTATTTTCCTTGCTTGGTCCTACAGCTGGGGAGAAAACTGGGGAAACAAAGGCTATATCCTCATGGCCCGGAATAAGAACAACGCTTGCGGCATTGCGAATCTGGCCAGCTTCCCCAAGATGTGACTTCCACCAGCCAACCCCATCCTGCTCTTCCATTCCTTCCACAATGGTGCAACATGCTTATGTACCTTGAAGGAAAGTGGCGTGCCTTTCTTGACACAGATGTGGTAACACAGAGATTGTCCGTTCCATCTCCCTGTTTGTGCTTCAAGTGACACTCCTACTCCTTTCTTCTCTTCACCCAAGGTCTTTATTTTTTCACTGTTGCCACAGTAGAATTTCCCTAATAGGTATGCACTCTTAGGCTAAGAGATGTGACCAGCACCTCCCCTGACTGTGTTGTTCTGAGACCAATGCTGTATAGAGGCTAGAGACTCTCAGAGAGGCTAGATTCTCATTCACAGGGACTAGTTAGCTTTAACCACCTTGAGAGGACTAAGGTGACCTGACTTCTCCGTCTCCATGTTTACCTCTCTATCTTCCAGGTAGAAATTCCACCCCATTAATAAATCTATTCACAAATCTTTGGTGGAAGTTTACATGATACAACAAATGTGTTTTCTTTTTCCTTCTTTGCATTTTTAAAGTAAACTGTGTTTATCACTTATCTATAATTTAATAAATAGCTATTTAGTAAACATTCATTTTGTGTCAGATACTGGGCGAGGTGCTGGAGACAAAAAAAAATAAATAAAACATATTCCTTATATATGATGTGTTCACACTTTGGGGATTCTGTTGCATAAACAATTCATCCTAATTCATTTATTTGTTTATTCCTTCCACTAACATTTTTTAGTGCTTACTTGGTATTAAGAGTTGTACTAAGTTTCAGGGATCAAATGGATATAAAAAGATTTCAATATTTAATTCTATCTGTATGGAGACCAGATTAAGTGATACATGAACCTAGGTCTTGAAAAATATCTTTCTTTGGTTCGAGAATCTAAACTTTTGCTTTTACCAAAAGAGGAAATTGAAACTCTTTATAATAATTGCTAAGCAGTATCAATTTTAAAAGAACTTAGCTGGCTAATAGTAGATCAGTACAATGAGCTTTTGCCTTTTTTCGCAAAATGTTTTTTGAGCATCTGTTATTACTACTAGAAAGAGTTCACATTTATTGAACACTGACCATGTGTCAGGCACTACTTTATTTCATGCTATGCAAAAACCATTTATTTTTGTGTGTCAATATTTATTACCATGTCATTTGCAATGTATTCAAAGCTACCAGGATGAAACAAATTAGTAAGATGTGGCCCTGACTTCTGTGAAAGTTATAGACCAGTGACAGACATAAAAACAACAAATAATATCAACCATAATTAAATAAATAAGAGCTATGGAAGCTCAGGGTTGAGTCATTCATTCTCAGAATATTTTAGACGTAGCTTCATTGAAAACAAAGCTTTGAAATATCTGAATGTGCAGAGAAGACTGGGGATTGATGGGGATGAGGGAATGGAGAGATTGGGTGTGATGTGAAGAGTTGGTTTAGGTGAGGCTGAAGGTTCTGGGTAAACAAAGCACCAAGAGAGATGTATGTGTGTGAATGAGAAGGGCTGCAGTGGCTGCAAGTATGGGGTGCAAACACATATACATGGTAGAGCTGAGCAGAGAAAGTAGTTTGGAGGTGAGTCCAAGAAGGCCTTGAAAGGATTTGGTGTCCCAGGAAGTTCATACTTTATTCTAGAAACATTCAGGCATTTAACTGGCATCAAATATTTTTGAGTAGGAGAAGGACACAATCAGATTTTTTTTTTTTTAATGTTAGCAATGCTCCTCTGGCAGTGCTGGAAAGAACAAATAACAGATGAGGAACAAAATGGAGATGCAAGAAAATGGAAAGTCAGCGTTTAGGAGACACTGCACACACTCTAGGGCTTCCCAGGTGGCACGGTGGTAAAGAATTCACCTGCCAGTGCAGGAGACAGAAGAGACGCTGGTTTGATCCCTGGGTCATGAAGATTCCCTGGAGTAGGAAATGGCAACCCACTCCATTATTCTTGCCTGGAAAATTCCATGGTCAGCGGGACCTGATGGCTACAGTCCTTGGGGTAGCAAAGAATCAGAGATAACTGAGCACACACACACATACTCTATTTCTTCTCAAAAAAAAAAAAAAAAGAATATTTAATGGAAGCATAACTCCTGAACTTTTCTGAAGCTCAGGTATTAATTTTGCAGATTGGGAATATAAAATGGCATTCAGACCCCAAGAATAGTATATTGAAATGTGTAGGCATGAGTGAGCACATTCAGTAACCTGCAGGTAGTCTCTGTGATGCTTTGTAAAGACAAGCTTGAGAGACGTCTGACTCCTCACTAGGCAAATCTACACACTTCTAGTATTTTGATTTTTTTTTTTCTTTCTGCCTGAAGAATATCCCTTAAAATTTCCTTTTGTATGGCTATGTGAGCAAAAATTTATTTTATTCCGGTATGTATTTGGGTTTATTTCTAGATTTTCTATTATGATACATTAATATGTATATCTATACTTAACTGGTTTCATACATTTTATAATGTATATACAAATTTTTAATATCTACTCACATTAGTCTTCCCCTATTACTCTCCTTTTCTAGACTTTCTTCCTGAAAAGTTTTTTCTATTTTTTCCATGTGATCTTTAGAATTAGCTTGCCAAATTGTCTAAAATTCTGCTGGTATTTTTATTTGGATGGCATTAAATTTCTATCTTCAGGGAAAACTGACTTCTTTATAGTATTGAATCTTCCTATCTAAGAGTAAGAGGTGCCCTTATATTTTGTCAAATGTTCTTTTGTGCCCTTCTTATACATATTACCCATTTCTTGATAACCTCTACTGAGTTTACCTTTTATTATTATTTTGCACTTTAAATGTGGTCTTTTCCAGTATAATTTCTGATTGGATGTATATTTGAAAGCTGTTGATTTATATTAGTTTTTGTACTCAGCTATCTTACCTTGAATAGACTTGTAGAGCCACCATTTCACGTTCCTACCCAAGTGCTGAGTGTTCACTTCTTCACTTCCTTACCCTCTCTGTATTATCTGATGCCAGCTGTCCTGGTGGGTGTGAGGTGGATCTCGGTGTGGGTTTGATCTGAGTTGCCTTGGTGCCTGATGCTGTTGAGCAACTTTGCATGGGCTAAAGATGTCAAATGTCTTTCTTGGTGAACTTACAAACTTTTGCCCATTTTTAACTGAGTTGTCTTTTATTTAGTCCTAAGAATTCTTTATATATTTTGGATACAACTCCTTTATCAGAAGTATGATTTTAGATATTTTTTCCCAGTCTGCAAATTTTCTTTCCATTTTTAAATTTTTTAGGCCATGCTGTGTGACGTATGGGGTTTGGGATCTTAGTTCCCCAACAAGGGGTCAAACCCGAGCCCCCTACATTGGGAGTCTTAACCATTGGACCACCAGGGAAGTCCCTTCTTTTTCAATTTCTTAAGAGAGTCTTTTGAAATGCAAAGGTTTTTATTGCTGATAAAATGCAGTTTAGCAGTTTTCCTGTGTATAGACTATGCTTTTGGTGTCGTGTAACCTTCAGCAAACTAGTAATAGGGTGAAACACTTTCAATTTGATAAAGAGCATCCACAAAATACTTACAGGTAACATTATACTTTGGAGAAGGGAATGGCAGCCTACTCCAGTATTCTTGCCCAGAGAATCCCATGAACAGAGGAGCCTGGTGGGCTACAATTCCATGGGGTTGAAAAAATAAGACACGACTGAGCAACTAACACAACAATAGCCACCTTACCTTGAATTCTCTTTTGGTTTGTACTTTTTGCGGTTGATTCTTTTGATTTTGGGGAGAGATTTTTGAGTATGTAAGCATATCATCCACAGAAGTCAGTATTACCATTTTCTTTCCAATTTTTACCTCTAATTTCTTTCTTGTCTGTTTACATTAGATAATATCTCCAAAATGATGCTGAGCAATAGAATTGATAGGTCTCATCTTAGCATGTCATTCTTTTTATAGATGCATGAAATTCCCTTATAAAAATGTATCTAATTCATGTAAGTAAACTTCAGTAAATGAACATCTATATTATTTCCAGAGTTCTGTTACAAATCATACAGTAATTAATGATTGATATTTTGACACAAAGAAGTTTTTAAATTACTATAAATCAAGTCTGTAATTATGTTTTTATTTCTTTCATAATAACAATATTAGCTAACATTTATTGAGCTTTACTGTGCAGACCATAATGTGTTAAATGCTTTACCTACCCTTATTATTGCCGTTTTACAGATTGCAAATAGCTTCTGCAAGGTAACCTAGCAAGTAAGTGGCTGAACCAGGATGCAGACCAGGTCTTTTTGTTTTTCTTTCTCCTTTTACATATTTTATTTTTAACTTTGTTATAGAACATTTTAAACATATATATGAAAGGAGAAAGAGAGAGTGATAGAGTGAATCCCTGTATACATCACCAGTGTCAATAACTACCAACGTTTTCCAGTCTTGTTTCATCTATCCCTTCTCATTTTTTTCAGTGTTTTAAAGCAAGTCCCAGATATCACTTCATAAATACTTCACTATACATCTCTAAGTGAGAAATTTTTTAATATAACCACCATGCCATTAGTAGATCCAACAAAATTAATAGTTATTTCTTAGTATCATTTAATACTTAGCCCATTTAAAAACCTCTCCAGTCATTTAATAGTGTTTCTTTTTTACTGTTGGTTTTCTCAAATTAGTATCCAAACAGTTTTATGTGTTGCATTTATATCCTAAGTCTCCTGTATTCATTGATAATCACCTCCTCACCCTGCCCTCTCCCTACACACACCTACTTTTTTTTTTTTGTAATTGATTCCATGGAGAAGCCAGATCATTTGTCCAATAGAATGTCTTATACTCTGCATTTGGCTGACTGCTTGCTCTTTTGGAATCCAAGGTCCTAGTGCTCTTAGCTACCACAATGTACTGTTTCTCATTATCTTTCATAAATATTGTGAGGACGATATGAAAACTTATAAGCAACAACCCATTAACTTTCAGTGGCACAGATATAATACTACTGGGCAGTTTTATTCTTTTATAGTACACATCCTTCTTGCTGAATTTTCAGGCTCTAATACTCTTGAAAAACCTTCAAATACAGTTTAATTTGTCCATGGACTTCAGGAATTTGATTCTTCTGGGCATTTATAGCCTAAAGTCTGCTTTCCTGTGACAACTTAAGAAAAAACATACAAGGTGAGAGTTGTGAGTTACGTTTTATTCAGGGAACTTACTGAGTACTATAGCCTGGTAAACAGCCTCTCAGGTGCTGTAAGGGAACTGCTCCAAAGAGTTAGGGGGAGGAGCAAATATGTATATTAATTTTCTTAGCTGGGAAATACACATAGTCAAGCATACACCTTGGCAAAAGATTACTGCTAACTACAAAGAACAGGTATCTCAAGTTAATAATTTTAGTGCTTTTCTATGTATGGAAAAATCAATCAGTCAATCAATCTTCCTGACCTTGTCTTAGACATGACACTACAAATATAAGCAACAACAATGAAATAAATTTGACTTCATCAAAATTTAGAACTTTTGTACATCAAAATATCACTCAAGAGAGCCAAAAGACAACCCACAAAGTAGGAGAAAATGTCTGCAAATCATATATTTGACTAAAAAAAATAATATCCAGAATATATAAAGAACTGCAACTCAACAATAGAAAACAACTCAGTGCAAAAATGGGCAAAGGATTTGAATGAGCTTTTCTCCAAAGATGTACAAATGGTCAATAAACACATGAAAATATACTCATCACCAGACTTCAGAGAGGGCTTCCCTCATAGTTCAGTTGGTAGAGTCCGCCTGCAATGCAGGAGGCCCTGGTTGGATTCCTGGGTTGGGACCTGGGGAAGGGATAGGCTACCCACTCCAGTACTGTTGGGCTTCCCTTGCAGCTCAGCTGGTAAAGAATCCACCTGCAGTGTGGGAGACATGGGCTTGATCCCTGGGTTGGGAAGATCCTCTGGAGAAGGGAAAGGCTACCCTTTCCAGTATTCTGGCCTGGAGAATTCCATGGACTTGTATAGTCCATAGGGTTGTAAAGAGTCAGACACAACTGAGCAACTTTCAGCCTTTAGAGAAATACACATCAAATAATGAGATACCACTTCACACTTATTATGGTGGCTATTACAAAGAAGCAAAAAATAGCAAGTGTGGGAACAATGTAGAAAAATTGCTACATTGTTGGTGGAAACAGAGTGCAACTGTTGTAGAAAGTAAAACAGAGTTACCATATTGCTCTACTCTAGGAATTTTACTGTGAGATATACATCAAAAAAATCGAAAACATGGACTCAGAAACTTGTGTACTAATGCTCTTAGCAGCAGTATTCACAATAGCAAAAGGTAGAAATAAAGTATGAGTCAACAGATGAATAGACAAACAAAATGTGGTGTGTGTATATATATATATATATATATATATACACACACACACACACAATGGAATATTATTCAGCCTTAAAAAGAAATGAACCGTTGATACATACTACAGCATAGAAGAACAGTGCAAATATGATAAGTGAAATCAGCCAAACACAAAAGGACAAATGATTCATTAAATGCCTTATATGAGGCATTTAAAAATAGACTAATTCATAGAAACAGAAAATAGAAGTATAAGCAGGGGCTGGCTGTGTTCAGTTGCTCAGTCATGTCTGACTCTTTGTGACTTTGCCTGCCATGCTCCTCTATCCGTGGAATTTTTCAAGCAAGAATACTGGAGTGGGTTGCCATTTCCTCCTCCAGAGATTCTCCCTGACACAGGGATCGAATCAGTGTCTCTTACGTCTCCTGCATTGGCAGGTGGATTCTTTACCACTGCACCATCGGGGAGTAGGGAACAAAATCCTAAGTTATTGTTTAAAGAGTATAAGTTTTCTGTTTGGAATGATGAACAGTTTCTAAGTATGGGAGGTTATGAGTATGTTGGGAAAAGGAAAATACTGGAACTCTTTGTACTTTAAGCTCAATTTTGCTGTGACCCTAAAACTGCTCTAAAAAATTAAGTATGTTTTAAAAACATTTCTGGAAATAGATTGTGGTGATAATTACACAACATTGTCAGTTTACTTAAGGCCACTTAACTGTATACTTAAAAATAGCTAAAATGGTAAATTTTGTATTATGTATTGTTTACTAGAATTTAAAAAAAGAACCAAGAAGAGAAGTTCTAGCAACTATTTAAAGCTTTATTATCTAGCCATGTGATTTTGAATTAAACATTGCTCCATGTTTAGTAATAACTGTTTTGTTGTTACTCCTGTCTTTTCTGTTTCTCTTACAATCCATATTAGAAAATTCTGTGTCTCTGTCTTCAAAATGTGATATGTCTGGCCACTTCTCCACCTCAACCACAACCCCTACCCACAGTGTGACTCCCTGTTGCTTTTGGCCTGGATTCTGTGGTAGACCTGCTAACCTCCCTCCTTCCGTGCCGCATGCTCTGTGCCGTAGCTGCCCTGTAGTCTGTTCTCTGGGCAGCAGGTCATACCACTCCCCTGCACAAAGCCCTGCCAGTAAACTATCGTGTATTTAACATGCCAGACACTGTCTAGGACAGTGACGAAAACCTATGACCTCATGGAGCTTATATTTTAGTGAATTTAGAATACAATGCAAATTCTTTTTTTAAATTTTGCTGATATTAATTTATTTTTTTAATTTTTATTTTTACTTTATTTTACTTTACAATACTGTATTGGTTTTGTCATACATTGACATGAATCCGCCACGGGTGTACATGAGTTCCCAATCCTGAACCCACCTCCCTCCCCATATCATCTCTCTGGATCATCCCCGTGCACCAGCCCCAGGCATCCTGTATCCTGTATCAAACATAGACTGGTGATTCATTTCTTACATGATAGTATACTTGTTTCAATGCCATTCTCCCAAATCATCCCACCCTCTCCCTCTCCCTCAGGGTCCAAAAGTCCATTCTATACATCTGTGTCTCTTTTGCTGTCTTGACAATGCAAATTCTTAAGTGACCTACAAGCATGATATGGTCCCAGGTTACCTCTCTGACTTCATTTTAGCCCATGGCCTTGTAGAAAAGAGTTCTGTAAACAAGATTAGAATTCTGTTAGAAATGAAGTAAGGGGTGAGTAGTTGTTAAACAATATTCATGCTTATATTGAAAAAGTGCTTACCAAATTTCCCTCCCCAGTAAGACAACCTATGATGTTATCTGGATCCTGTGTTCAGGTTCAAGATCAAGACTTTTGACTGATGTATGTTGTCTCCTCATCAAGTTTGGACATGGCCCCTTGAGGTCTGGCAACCAAAACTTGTCTATATCTAACATATCTAAAAAATGGTGGAGAAAAATAGAATAACTACAATGAAAGTCTAATTCTGGAAAGGAGAGAATGGATGAAAAGTAGAACAGTTATTGTTGATCCATAGCATACATTATACCCAGCGGGGCTGAAATAAGGAAGACTTCTCCTTCCCTGGTGGTGAAGTGAGTTTCTTGACCAACCAGTTGGCAACCACCAAATTTGTTCCCTCTAGGGATCTTCTTTATTGCCACCATGGCCCCTGGTTCTTCCTGCTAGATAATCTTGCTTGTTCTTATTCTTATGGCTATACCACAGGTGGTGGTTGTTGTTTAGTTGCTAAGTCATGTCGGACTCTTTTGCAACCTCGTGGACTATAGCCCACCAGGCTCCTCTGTCCATGGGATTCTCCAGGCAAGAATACTGAAGTGGGTATTTCCTTCACGAGGGGATCTTCCTGACCCAGGGATTGAACCTATGTCTCCTGCAGTGCAGGCAGATTCTTTACCACTGAGCTCCCTGTAGGTCTGGGGTAAATGCCCTTCCCTTTCTTGAGACTGACTACTGAGCTTTAGCCGTGGTACAAGTTGAGAACCTAGAAAGGCAATAGACTGAGAGGCCTGGGGATTCTTCGTCAAGTTTATATAGCAGTTCAGCCCTTGGTTCAGTTCCTCCTGCTAGTTCCCACAGCCAAATATTTTTTTCCTAGTCACTATAGCCAGAGGATACAAAGTTCTGATAGGCTAGCCTTGGGTCCTACACCCACCCCTGGAGCTGGTGGGGGAGTTGCTTTTCTCAACCCAATGTGTGTGGGGGAGGGCAGGGGGCGAGTCCCCATTTTATCTTATTATTATTTGTTCTTTTAGAAAAGAAATTTTTTTTTAGTCCATGGGGTCACAAACAGTTGGACACGACTGAGCAACTAAGCATGTGAGCCAGTATGACTAGGCAGCCTATCTATTGATGGGTGGGGCTGTATTCCAGTCTATGGGTTGCAGAGAGCCAGATATGACTTAGACAACAGCAAGACTCTTGAGAGTCCCTTGGACTGCATGGAGATCAAACCAGTCAATCCCAAAGGGAATCAACCTGAATATTCATTGGAATATTGTTGCTGAAGCTGAAGCTTCAATACTTTGGCCACATGATGCAAAAAGCCAAGTCATTGGAAAAGACCCTCATGCTAGGAAAGATTGCAGGCAAAAGAAGAGGGCGACAGTAGATGAGATGGTTAGATAGCATCACCTACTCAATGGACATGAATTTGAGATAGTAAAGGACCGGGAAGCTAGGTGTGCTGCAGTCCATGGGGTTCCAAAGAGTTGGACATGCTTTAGCAACTGAACAACAATACGTACAATCATTTTCAAGCAGATTATATTGCACACTAACATGTTTTTTTCATCAGTGCATTGTTAAAGTGGAGAAGTAACATATTAAGGAGAAATAATGGGAGACCTATGTTTCTGAATAGATTGAACAGCACAGAAATAAACGAAATTAGAAGACTCACGCAGTTCAGCTCTTTGAATCAGCCAACCAGCTTGCTGGCAACAAGGCAAGGCTTACGTTGAGAAAGATCCTGTGGAGTAGGCCTGTGGTTGCCAGTGACCTCTGTCTTATCTGTAGCTGCAGTAGGAAGTTGCTTGTTCTTCATTTTTGCTTTAGCCATGTTGTAATCCCCAGAATCGAAGTATTTTTGTCCTTTCTGCAATCATTTTCTTAAAAAATCTGAACCTCTAGGCTTTTGTCCCAGATGAGGATCCCTTGCTATTAATTCTACTTTTAGCTTTCTCTGGACTGGTCACTTTATCTTCCAATTCCTTCTGCTCCTCTGTGGAGGCTGCCTCAGAGACTTCCTTGAACATATTGCTCCTTCCCCCTTGTCCTGCTCTGCCCCATTTCAAATAAAGATGATATTACCACAGAAGGGGAAATGATGGCTAGGTGAAATAGACAAATAGTGTACACTGTAAGACATGCTTTAGGTCTCGTATTCTCCACCCCTGTAGAGAAGACAGATGTTGCTCACATCTATTGCTTGTGATACATTTCCGTGGGTACACTCACAAAATAATGTCAGTCTCTGGCAGGTATCCATAAACTTCCCTTTCCTCCCCCAGAAAGCATACTGGAATGTACATATATTCTATCAAAGTGATGCTATTATGGACATAACCTGAATCTAATTAATTTTAAATGTACCATTTGTAAATTTTGGTACTTTATTATTACAGACAAATTTCTGAGACTAAGTTGGAATTGATTATAACTCATCAAGTGTGTCACAATTGTTATACATTTGTTGGAGAAAGGGTCTCGTTTTTGGTACCCTAGTACTACTGAGTAATGTCTTGTTTTGATATCTTGGTAAAATTAACCTTCTTTTTTTGAGCACACATTGCCAAGTGACCAAGGTGGGCACCCAAGACAATGGGGGATGTCTACTGGATCAAATATTTTCAGGATAATGCACCAAGCAGATAATTATACAGGAAGTATTAGAAATACTGTAGATTTTCAATTAAAAATGTCTGTTTTCCTCAGTGATTCAAGAATCCTATTTTCTTTCTTCAGAAAATGTAAACTGGATAATTTTGACAGAGCGTTAATTAATTTTCTAGTCTCCCATACTGTCCTAAGTATGAGAGTATATTGGGCCATGTTCCCATGGCATGTGGAATCTTAGTTCCCCAACCGAGGATCAAACCCATGCCCCCTTCAGTGAAAGCCTGGAATTTTAACCACTGGACCACCAGGGAAGTCCCTATTAAGTGTATTCTTCTTACCTTTGTGTACTTCTGGGACAGAAGGGTCAGTAACAACTGAACTATTTTAACTATGGAAATAATGTCTGTTATTAAATTCCCAGCACAAAATTAATCACTTGGGTAAATTAACAGAGTAAAACTAGCATTCAGTTCAGTTCAGTTCAATTGCTCAGTCGTGTCCAAATCTTTGCAACTCCATGAACTGCAGCACGTCAGGCCTCCCTGTCCATCACCAACTCCCGGAATTCACTCAAACTCACGTCCATCAAGTCGGTGATGCCATCCAGCCATCTCATCTTCTGTCATCCCCTTCTCCTCCTGCCCCCAATCCCTCCCAGCATCAATTGGTATCATCCTAAAAATCAGAGTCTTTTTCTGTAAAACCATGTAAGATAGTTCCTCAGAGAAACTTGAAGCAGCTGACTTTCAGAATGCATAAGCCTACGAAGTGGTGAATTAAAACCTGGAGAAACCACTAGGCTTCCTTATTCTGCTTTCATTTCCCTTTTTGACATCATTCAGGAGATGTTTCCTCATCTGTGATGGAAGGGAGGCAGCAGGCTAGGGATTTAATAATGTACTATTGCAGATTTCCTCTCTTTAAAAAAAAAAAAAAACTAGTTAAAAGTGCAACAAGTATGCCCCATTTCAAAGGAGACTACTGTGCAAAGTCAAGTTTACAGGTTTGGAAGGTTGCAGGGTGAGCTTCATTTTATAACATACAGCAAATGTATACAAGGGTAGACTTATGTAATAACGTATTCCTCTAATGTTTTTAAATAGTATGTTTGTTTATAAACTTTTATATACCAGGAGGGGAACAAAAGAACAGACAAACCTAAGGCTGGCTAAAAAGCCTCAGAAGACATGGCCAAATGGGTGATGCATCAGAAGTGAAGATAAAACATGTAGAAGATGAAATTAGAAAATTAATCCAATAAATATTTATTAGTTTTTGTTTAAACATGTATTAAACGAAACAATACAAATATAAGTAAGACAGGATTCTGTATTTCCAAGTCAACATTATATGAAATGATCTTATGTGATGGAAATAGAGGATAAGTTCAGAATTTCATGGTACAATTTGTTTCTTAAAAGTATATAGCATATATGTATAACTGAATTGTTTTGCTGTACACCTGAAACTAAAACAACATTATAAATCAACTTGTCTCTAATATACAATAAAAATTAAATTTAAAAAGTATATAGAAATAGAAAATGTAGAACATATAAATATAAATATATATAATATTTATAATATAAATATAAAACATATATAAATATATAGAAATAGAAAATGGTGAAGTAGCCAGAGAAGACTGGGAAAGGCAATACTTGGGAAGTAGAACTTGCAAGGTAGAGAGGCCAAGGGGTGGAGAGGGCCATTTCAGAAAGACACAAATGACTGTATAATGTGGGGCCTCACAAGACCAACTTGACTACAGCAGAGGGTGAACATTTCTAAAAATCTACTCTTAATTGAATAAAATGCTTAAGAATGGATCAGATTGTGAGACAATGCAGCAGGCTACAGAAAGCATTTGTAAAAATGGTGTGATAAAAATGTGTTTTAGGAAGTGAAGATAAAACATGTAGAAGTGAAGATAAAACACTTAAGAAGCCCAAGCATTGCATCTAGAGAATAGCCCCCTCTTGCCACAACCAGAGAAAGACTGCAGCAACAAAGACAGCCAAAAAATAAATAATAAATAAACTTTTAAAAAATGTGTCTTAAGAGAACAGAGTAGTGATGTACAGGATGAAATTGCAAGGTAGATTGGATTGAAGGCTGTTGAAATAATTTAAATCATGTCAGTACATATTTATTGAGTTCCTACAGTATCATTGCATCCTATACTGTGGAAGATACAAAAATGAGTAAGGCACACCTAATTTCTGTACTTAAAGACCAACTGGTACATTTGTATGGCCCAACAGGTTATTTGTATGTCCAATACACAAATAATTGTGAGATTAGATAGAGAAGAGAATAATGAATGATTTCTCTGGTCTCAGAATCTATGAGTTTGCCACAACAGAGCCTCCAAGTACTATAGAGGCTCAAAAAGAGACATTAAGCTAGGGATAAAGAAAGGTTTTCTTGGAAAGAGATATCTTTTGAGATGGGCCTTGAAGGAGAAACAGGATTTCAAGAAGCAGTGATGGGGGAAGGAAATTCCAGACAGTGGAAAGCAAAATGATTTGTTGGAGAAGTACTACTTTAAAACTGGATTCAACCCCAGGTCAGCAACCAGCTCAGCAATCCCAGGTTTTGAAAGGCAAAATATACAGCTTCTCAGAACTTGAATTTCCCCTCTGTTGAGTGAAAGTGAAGTGAAAGTCGCTCAGTCGTGTCCAACTTTTTGTGACTCCGTGGACTATACAGTTTATGGAATTCTGCAGGCCAGAATACTGGAGTGGGTCACCTTTCCCTTCTCCAGGGGATATTTCCAACCCAGGTCTCCCACATTGCAGGTGGATTCTTTACCAGCTGAGCCACAAGGGAAGCCCAAGAATACTGGAGTGGGTAGCCTATCCCTTCTCCAAGGGACCTTCTCAACCCAGGAATCAAACCAGGGTTTCCTGCATTGCAGGCAAATTCTTTACCAACTGAGCTATAAATGAAGATAATAATCATCCTACCTCACAGCAGTGAGAAGATTAAATAATAATATACAAACAGTATAGCATATTGGAAAAGGAAGTGGCAACCCACTTCAGTATTCTTGCCTGGAGAATCCCATGGACAGAGGAGCCTGGTGGGCTAAGATCCATGGGGTTGCAAAGAGCTGGACACGACTGAAGTGACTGAGCATGCACGCATGCACATAGCACATTCACTGGCATATAATTGGTGCATCCAACAAACGTTACCTAGGACTGCTATAATAATAAAGTGTGGAAAAGTGCAGAGGATAATAAGTATAAATGTCCTTGAAACATGAATAAAGCTAGCTGCTTTGAGTGTAAGATTTATGTATGAGAAGAGCTGCCTTAGTCTGACTGCTATAATAAAATACCATAAACTGGGTGGCTTATAAATGTGTGTGTGTGCGCTCCATCTTGTCCAACTCTTTGCAGCCCACCAGGCTTCTCTGTCCATGGAATTTTCCAGGCAAGAATACTGGAGTGGGTTGCCATGCCCTCCTCCAGGGGATCTTCCTGACCCAGGAAATGTACCCATGTCTCCTGCATCTCTGGCATTAGCAGGCAGATTCTTTGCCATTTGGAAAGCTTATAAACAATCGAAATTTATCTCCTCACAGTTCTGGAGGCTGAGAAGTCCAAGATCAAGACGCTGGCAGATTCATTGTCTGGTGAGGCTCCCTTTCTTGTTCATATATGGCTGTCACTGAACACATGGTGAGCTGTGTCCTCCAAGATGAAAGGAGTAAGGAAGCTCTCTGGGCTGGGAGTGTTCAACATACACCTGCCTTGGTTTGTCATATTAGAAGACTCCATTAAAGAGCACTAATGTCATACCAAATATAGGGATTCAGGACTCAGAAGCCATTTTGAATGTTTTCACTGACTGAAGATCGGACAATATGAGAAACATTAACTATAAAGCTGCATTGAATTGAAGCACATAAAATATGGTTAAACTCATAACTTCATAATGATACAAAAATAATTCAAAGGTTTGCAATGTTCAGACTATATTTGGAACTCAGAACAAACTATTTTTTTTTAATGTTTAAGATAGGGAAATATAAATACTGATGTGTTTGAGAACATTAGATATAATAATGATATTGGAATTTTATTTATTTCAGAGTCTTTATCTTTTAGAGATACACACTGATATATTTACATGTGAAATAATCTGATGTCTAGTATTTGGTTCAAAATAATCTGGGTAAGTGGGAAGGTAAATAAAGCAAGATTGGCCACATATTGATAATTGTTAAAGCAGGATAATGGTTTCATGGGGCTTACTTTACCATATCTCTATGTTTATTTATGTCTAATTGTCCATAATAAAAGTGTTTTTTTTTAAAAAAAAGCTAGATGCACATAGCTGATTTTGCTATAGAGCAGAAACTAACACATCATTGTGAAGCAATTATACTCCAATAAAATTTTTTAATAAAAAAAAGCTAAATGACCATAAGCATGTAAATGTCTGCTACAGATAAGAATATTCAACATTGTAATGATCTTGAGTCTCCACAAATTTATAATATGTATATTGAACATATTTATGATACATATATCTTCTTTAGTGGCTCAGATGGTAAAAAGAGTCTACTTGCAAAGTGGGAAACCCAGGTTTGATCCCTGGGTGGGGAAGATCCCCTGGAGAAGAGAATGGCAACCCACTCCAGTATTCTTGCCTGGAAAATCCCATTGATGGAGGAGCCTGGTGGGCCCCCATCCTTGCGGTCACAAAGAGTTGGACAAGACTGAGCAACTAACACACTCACTCACTCGTGATATATATAGTAATTCAATATAAATATCAATTTAAATAAACTGACAGAAATTTTCAGGAAGCTCGATAAACTGATTTTTAAAACTCACGTGGAAAAGTTAACAGGCACAAAACATTAAGACAACTTTGATAAAGAAGAATAAACATAAGAGTGACCTACCCTGTTAGACATCAAAACATATGCAAAGCTATTTTAATTAAAACCCTGTGTTATTGAAGGGACAATAGGAAAGAGAATGCATTAGTGAGCTCAGAAACTGACCCAGGTATAAACGGGAATCCTCACCTGGGTGAGAGTTAGACAACAGTAGATCATGGATGTTAAAAAGAATAAAGCAGTTTTTCCTAGGAAATCATGGAGGAAACCAGGAGTTTAGGAACTTATTCCTAATCTCTTCATAACTAAAATTTTCCATCTGAAAGTTACTGTTTTTAGGTAAATTGAATAATCAAAATGATGAGACGTTAAAGAGTAAACTTGTACTCGTTATTTTGCTGAGTTTGTTCTATTGATCTCTTTTACTGGGGGCTCTTTTTTGTTGGTTTACTGTACCCACTTTGTCTCCAAAGTGGGAGAGCTGGAGGTGGCACGCTTACTTAGATTTTAAATGAAACTGAAATGAAAGTTCACTTCCTCATTGTGGATGCCTCATGTGACAAGTTCCAATTTCTTTTTAAAGTCACTTTAGCTGAAGTCTCACTGCTGCCTTTGAAAACTTTGGAGCGAGCCCACCGTCAACATTCTTAGTCTGGGAGTACCTGCTTATTCTATCACGTACGTACTGTCTGTTCTTTTTCTCCTACTTGGTCCTTAAACCTTTCATTGGTGTTTTTAGCTTGCTCTGCCTGCCAGGTTTTACATCGTTTCTTTGAGGAAGTAAACTAAACAATCATTGTCGGTCAATTTGCCTCTTTTTTTTTTTGACTAAAAAGAATCCATTTTTGACAAGTTTAATGTTGGCTTGAATATCTCAATCCTGAGGCTAACACATAGTTTTCCTTGGACTATAATTTGAAGATTTATATGGTAAAAATACAGCTGTTTTGAATTAAAAAGAAGTGGGAAAGAAAGTAGAATCCAGTTTGAGGGAGTTAGTCACTGAACAGTCCCTTTGTATTAAATATAGAAGTGACGTTTTCAAAAGTAGTTAATGCTTCTTTTGAAGCAGATATTTTGATTTTTAGAGATAAAAAGGTAAAATGACCCAAGGATATGAAAGTAGTACATAGGAGTTGTCTTTTAACTACCTCTGAAGGTTGTGGATATTTGAATAGATCAGTTAAGAAGAGCTTGTGTATTCAAAAATTACCAAGATAAACTGATTTTTCAAAGGTTTGCCTTCTTAAATATTATTAATATTTTGAAACAGAGGAAAGAGGATTTCCCTTGATTAGATTTGTTGTCAAATCCTGTAAAGTCCCTGCTTCCCTCTTCTCCACACCCTCCCAAATTTGGATGTAAATTTGATTTACCAGATATCAGGAAATTTTTTGAAAATCAAAATGCTATTTAGAATTGGAAGTGGCATTTCAGACAAAGACCTGCAGTTACTCCCTGTCAGTATATAATCCAGAAAGTTTCCTGCGTGATTCTGATTTGCCACAGTCTGTCTCTTTGAGACTCTGCATTGCTTCTCGTTGTTGAGAAAAAAGTACAGTCACGTTAGATGCAGCTAATAGTGAGTCTTCCGGTATCATCTTTCCTTTAACAGAATGAAGTGGCTGGCGTGGGCACTCCTGGTGTGCTCCTCTGCAATGGCCCAAGTGCACAGAGACCCCACTCTGGATCATCACTGGGATCTCTGGAAGAAAACCTATGGGAAACAATACAAAGAAAAGGTGGATGGGCTGCCACTTGTGCAATTTGCTTTTACTTAAGTACCCTACATGTTCTTTTGAAAATAATATTTATTTATTTGACTGCACCAGATTTTGGGGCTTCCCAGGTGGCTCAGATGGTAAAGAATGCAGCTACAAGGCAGGAGACCCGGGTTCAATCCCTGGGTTAGGAAGATCCCTTGGAGAAGGGAATGGCAACTCATTCTAGTATTCTTGCCTGGAAAATTTCATGGATAGTATAGGAGCCTGGCAGGCTACCGTTAATGGGGTCACAAAGAGTCGGACACGATCGAATGACTATCACCAGGCCTTACTTGCGGAATGTGAACTCTTAGTTGCGGCATATGTGATCTAGATCTCTAACTTGGGATCGAACTCTGTGCCCTGCCCCTGCACTGGGAGCATGGAATCTTCACCACTGGACCACCAGGGAAGTCCCTTCCCTACATATTTTGACAAGCGGTGTCTTCAATAAATATTACACACTCATTTTCTTACCAGATTCTCTTCTTGCCCATAGAATTTCATCAGGAAACAAAAATTTCCTGTTTTTAGGGCATTTATATTCTGAAAGGCGAGACAGGAAAGAAGTAAATAAATAAGCAGATATATAATGGAGATGAGTTTGAGCAAACTCAGGGAGATAGTGAAGGATAGGGAAGCCTGGCGTGCTGCCATACGTGGGGATTGCACAGAGCTGGACATGACTTAGCCACTGAACAACAGTATGATGCAAACAGTGGAAAAAATTAAAGCGAGACCTAGGGGATTGGAGGAGGGTCTTTGGTGAAGGCTGTGAGGGGTTTGGGGTGATTATCTTACGCATGTGACAGTATGGTCAGGGAAGGCCTCACATGGGAAGGTCCCAGGCCAAGAGGGAAAGAGTGCATGTTTGAGGAACAAAAAGACCTGACTTCACCCCCTGGCACAGAGAAGCACTGGCAGATGTTATTTTTTGACTCTCACTTCCCACTTTGTACTTTTGTTTTTTTTTCTAAACATACTTCTTGATTGAGTTTAATACTTAACCCTGGTACTTCAAATAACTCTAAGTCCTAAAACTATGATGATCTAGTCACTAAGTCATATCCAACTCTTGTGACCTGCCAGGCTCCTCTGTCCATGGGATTCTCCAGGCAAGAATACTGGAGTGGGTTGCCATTTCCTTCTCCACCTAAAGCTATAATATATGAGTTTGTAAGCAAAGATTATATATAAATTTATTTATTTGATGTGATTTTTGTATAAAAATGCCCTGAGTTGTTTTCTTAGTAGTGATGAATTTCACCCTCACCCATTCCCCTTTATGGGCGAGGGTGAAAATTCCAGGGCTCTAATTTCCATGTTAACCAAAGTTAGATGTGCAGATAGTACCACTATCTGGTTAAATGAATGTTATCTTACTTTTTAATGATTCTAGTCCATTAGGAGGAGTGAAAGTGACTTTTGATTAGTACCCCACTATTAAAATATATCTCACAGTTCTCCTCTTTTTTTTTTCCTTTCCTATACTTCATTAGATTTGTCTTTATTTTTCACTCTAGTGGTTTGGAAGTATATCTGTATATGTCTTTTACTAGGATAACAGTAAAATCTTGCTTGAAGGCAAAGGGACTGCTAAGACTTACTACCTAGACTTACTTACTACCTAGAACCAGCACTTAGGCCTGGCTTCTAACACTCAATGAAATTAGACAGAGAAAAGTTGTTGCTGACTGCTTACTGGGCTATGGCTTGTTGTAAACTATGGCCTTGTGGGTGGAGGTGAGGGTCAGCGATTCTAAGAGGCACCATGTATATTGCATTCTACGTAAATTAAGCTCCTGGAGGGCAAGAAAATCAGTAGCCTGAATATGAATTTATGCTGGATAAAATTAAGATAATAGGACCAAAGTTATTTTTTAAAGTATGAATAATGGAATGACATCTATATGAATGAAAAAGAAATTGTGAAATATATTAGAAATCCAATTAGAAACCTCAGAAATTAAAAAATAGAGTCATTGAAATAAGAACTCAGTAAAAGAGGTAAACTCCAAACTGGAAAGAGCTGGATAGAATCAGATCCGGAAGATAGTACTGAGGCATTCACCAAGAAAGCACCAGACAAAAATAAAATGGAAAAACTATGAAAATGTGGATAAAAGAGAGGAAAGAATGTTTGAGGCTCCAAATACATCTGATGGAATGATGATGCAGAAGCAATATTTGAAGGGATACTGGTTGAGAAGTTTCCAGATATGGAAAAAAGAATGTTCCTGAATCCTCTGGTCGAAAGTGCTTTCCAGTCAAAATACTACACAAAGGAAAATAAAGAAACCCATACCCACAAACATGTAACAAAGCTGCAAAATATCAAAGAGAAGAAAATCTTATAAGTTACCGAAGTTAGAAACATTACAACAATTAGACTGACAGACCTCTAATCTACAATAATAGATACCAGAAGACAATTCAGAAATACCTTCAAATAACTGAAGAAAAACATCTATAAATTTATAATCAGACTAAATATTTTCAAGAGTGAGGGTAGGGACTTCCCTGGTGGTCCAGTGGCTAAGACTCCCTGCTCCCAGTGCAGGGGGCTCCAGTTCAATCCCTGGTCAAGGAACTGGATCCCACATGCCACAACTAAAGATCCCGCATGCTCTAACAAAGATTCTGCAGGATTTTTTCTAAGACCTAAGACAGAGTGTAGCTAAATAAATAAATAAATAATCAATTATATATATATATATATTTTTTAAAAGATGTTTTAAAACGCCTATAATGATTAAGTGAGTTTACTACTTACAAAGAATATACTTCAACAAATTGCAATTAAAAAAAAACTTTCTAGCATATTAAGGAAGTTCATTGTACGTATCTATAATGATATTAATCACCAAGAGAGCAATTAAGAGGAAGAGTTAAGACTGGTGTGCAATTTTTCTGTTACACTTATTTATTCCTATTCATTTATATGCATGCTCCCAGACAGATCCACATTTAATGGAATGCTTCATACTACGTATATTTTCATTACTGAACATATTTGTGCAGGATTCAGTATAACGATGTTTCTTTTTATTTTAGAATGAGGAAGTAGCACGGCGTCTCATCTGGGAAAAGAATCTAAAAACTGTTACGCTTCACAATCTGGAGCATTCAATGGGAATGCATTCATATGAGCTAGGCATGAACCACCTGGGAGACATGGTAGGTAAATCATAAATAATCCTACATTCATCTTTGGGTAAACTGGATTTCTGTCTCCTCAAAGGCAATTTGAAGTTAAACAACAAAGAAATGTTTTATATGTGTATGAACATAAAATTAGAAAGTAGAATTTAGGGACATAAGAATTTGCAGATTCCTTATTGATCTACACTGTGACCACTTTCCTTAATAAATTCCTTCTTAGGGGAATATTTTAAACTCACAGACCACAGTTAATTTTACTTTTATTAATTCTAGAAAATATTGCGTAAAGACTACTCACAACATTTTAGAATACGTTAACATACTTATATAAATCTAAACTGATAATGTAATATGGTCCACTTGCTTTCTTAACGGGGGAGTGTGGGTATTAATATAAAGTAACCTTTCATTAGTTATTAGACTCTGCTCTATCTTACAAAAAATTTTCGCTGTGGCCAAAATTAAGAATAATAGTTCCCTTTGAAAGGGAACACCCTAAGTGGATTAAATGCAGGAATCTTTTACAGTTCTTTCTCATAAGCAAAATCAGTTTAGTCCAGTTTTTAGAGAACCCTTCTTATAAAATTCTGCCTTGCTTTGAAAGAAAAATATGCCTCTCTGTAACTTTTAGTTTTTTATCTTTTCTTCTTCTCCTTCCCGATGTCTGACTGGGATGCTAACGGCAAAGTGTAGGACTAAAGAGACCTGGATAATTCACCTACCAGATAGTTACCTATGTTAGTCACAACTACCACTGGTTTTACTCAGTTGTTAAATATATTCACAGTTATAATTTTCAAGATATTGCCCAGAAGGATATAAGTGAAAAGACATATGTGTATATCTTTGTAGACCAGTGAAGAAGTGATATCTTTAATGAGTTCCTTGAGAGTTCCCAGCCAATGGCCAAGAAATGTCACTTACAAGTCAAACCCTAATCAGAAATTGCCTGACTCTCTGGACTGGAGAGAGAAAGGGTGTGTTACTGAAGTGAAATACCAGGTGAGTATTATCATCTTAGGCTTCTGTACCTCAGGTAGAGATCTCTCTTCCTTAAATACTTAGTCTAGCTGTATCATTCAGCAGTGAATCTCATAGTCCCTTAGGTTACTTTCTAAATATGTTTGCTATTCTTATCTTCCCAAGTACACTGTGACCTTCTGAAGGGCCTGGACCACACATCATACTTTTCTTATTTCCCATAGTGCTGAGAATACCAACAGTTAGAGTCATATTTGACCAAGCAAAAAACTGTGAACTTAGCAAATAGGTCTTTAAAAAAGACTTTTAGTGTTCATACTATCCATCAACTGCACTGGACCCTCCACCAGTCAGTTACTTGAGAAATAGTATCATATATGTAAGAAAATTTCAATCAAAAAGTTTATTCCTCCATCTCACTTAGGAATTTCAGGATTGATAGAGAGGAACTAACTAAAGCTAAATGTGACCTGTAAATTGTACCAGTCAAGTTAGTTCTTGACTAGGCTTACATTGCTAAGATAAGAAATATGGGCTTTATAAATGTGTTTCTATATTTTTGTATTTCCTTTAATTTGCTTGTAAAAAAAAAAGCTACAAAAATCCTAAATAAGTTGGGGATAACTAAGGATAAAAGGCTTCTTAGGTGGCGGTGCTAGTGGTAAAGAACATGCCTGCCATTGCAGGAGACACAACAGATGCGGGTTCAATCCCTAGGTTGGAAAGATCCCCTGGAGATGAGCATGGCAATCCACTTCAGTATTCTTACCTGGAGAATCCCATGGATAAAGGAGCCTTGCAGGCTCCAGTCCATAGGGTTGCAAAGAGTCAGACTTGACTGAAGCAACTTAGCACGCAAGGATAAAACATACATATCACCTTGGAGGTCAGGATAAGGGAGAAGAATCAATGTCCTTCGAAGCTGCCCCAAGCCTGTGACCAAAGAAAAATATAAAAATTAGGAAACAAATGATACTGCTAATCTCATAATTCTTTTCCATTCTAGATATTTTTCTTTCAACTAGTTTTGAGTTTCTCAGCGGAATTCTCTAAAAGTTTGAGAAGACCCAATAACTACCCATCTAAGTGTTCACTATAAATATTAATAATTTAATGAGCTCCTTTCTCTGAGTGCTTGCATTTCAATGAATGATTTTAGTTTAACCAAAAGCAGACTGAACTTTCTTCCTTCCAATAGACAGCCAAGTGAAATGAGAGGAAGAGAGGGAGTGCAGTTATGATGTGGCTCAGGCCCCTCTGCACCTTTTTAAACTAAAGCAGCTTTGTGTTTTTTATTTATGCTTCCCAGTAAAATAACTTATGATCAAAAAAATTCTAAAGCTAAAAATGTCCAAAAAATGCTAATCTTATCTTTCAGGCAACATTTGGCAGGAAGAAGGGTGTTTTAGGTCAAGGGAATCATCCTAGTTCCTCTCAAAAATCCCTTTCCTGTTGGCATCTACCTCCCCTATTATGGGGTAAAAATAGCTGGTATTTGGTACATGCTCAGTAAATACTGTTTCTTAACATATCTGAATATGGCAATTATTCCTTGAGGTCAGCCAGTCATAAATATTTATTAAAGTTAGACCTTGTTCCAGAGAACAATTATTGCCGTGGTCTAAGGGGAGGGAAAATGGTAGAGGGGGAGGTTTTCCTGAACTGATGAAAGTGCTGACATGTTGGGAGTTGCCCAGTTTGCATTACGGAAGCCATCCTTGCTAACTATGATTGCCCTTGTGACTTTGTCTCTGTTGTAGGGTGCTTGTGGTGCTTGCTGGGCTTTCAGTGCCGTGGGAGCTCTGGAAGCACAAGTGAAGCTGAAAACAGGAAAGCTGGTGTCTCTGAGTGCACAGAACCTGGTGGATTGCTCAACTGTAAAATATGGGAATAAGGGCTGCAATGGCGGCTTCATGACAGAGGCTTTCCAATATATCATTGACAACAATGGCATTGATTCAGAAGCTTCCTATCCCTACAAAGCCATGGTGTGCCTGCAAGTTAACTTTTTGTGCTGCCCCTTGACCTTATGTTATCCCTCCAACTCACTGTACTAAACTTATCACCAAGCCAAGTGCTTGAGAAGCAGTGCTGCGTGGTATGTATGTGTGTGTGTATGTGAGAGAGAGAGAGAGAGAGAAGGAGAACGAACCTCAATCAAGAATTCTTAAATTCTTAAGAGTTCTCTTTCTTATGCAGCAGCCTTCTTAATTTATCAGTGGCACAATAATTTAAAACAAGCAGGTGGAGTTCATGCTTAAAAATGAATTTTCAGCAAATCTTCCTTAAAATTCTTTGTATATCTGCCTGGTATTTAAACTTTTTTGTCCTGCAAACTCCTGTACTCAACCTTATTCTCAGATCATCAACCACACTATTCTTCTACCTTGCTAAAAAGTTAAATAATGTTCTCCTCCTCCTCCAAGTCTCACCACACGTTTTGTTAAATGATATGACAGAAAATTTAGAAAAGATAAAAATATCACTCAACCCTCCTACCTTAACCACTATTATTTTGGTTTATTTCTTTCAAGTACTTTTTCCTATAAGGCATTTTTAAAAACTTAGTTGTATACACAACAAACATGAATTTGCAACTTCCCCTTTCTCACTTGAGATATGGTATTTTTAAACCATTATTTGGGCTTCCCTTGTGGCTTAGAGGTAAAGAATCTGCCTGTCAATGCAGGAAACATGAGTTCAGAAAGATCCCCTGGAGGAGAGAAAGGCAACCCACTCCAGTATTCTTGCCTGGGAAATCCCGTGGACAGAGGAGCCTGGCCACCTATAGTCCATGGAGTCACACAAGAGTCAGCCACGACTTAGCAACTAAACAATCAAACCAATATTTAATCTGCAGATCATCTTGCAGGCATTATACCATCAAAAAGATTTTAAAGCTCTAGTCTAGAGTCTTAATATAGTGTTTCCCTAACAATCCACCTAGAGTCTGAGAGACTTTACCCTGGCAACTTTTGTACACATGAAGATGTTCACGATTTAAAGCAATAGAATAGTTCTATATTTCCTCTGTTACTGCTGAAACGTAGAGCTATTAGGATTTGGAAGATTTTATATTTCTTTTTTTAAAAATAAGAAAGAGCCTTAGATACTTGAAAGGATGAATGAGAAAAGAAAACATATCTGCAATCCAGATCTAGGATACTGTCAGTTTATAAACAAAGTTGAAGTTCACTTCTTTATCTGACTTATCCTTTCCCCACAGGATGGAAGGTGCCAGTATGATGTAAAAAATCGAGCTGCCACGTGTTCAAGGTATACTGAACTTCCCTTCGGTAGTGAAGAGGCCTTAAAAGAAGCCGTGGCCACTAAAGGACCTGTGTCTGTTGGTATAGACGCGCGCCATCCTTCTTTCTTCCTCTACAAAACTGGTAAAAACTTAGACATATTACCCTCATGCTTTATACTACCCTCGCACTGGAGGAAAGAATGTCCACCTTCCCCATCACTCTGCCTCTCAATGCTTCAGTTCAGTTCAGTAGCTCAGTCGTGTCCGACTCTTTGCGACCCCATGAATTGCAGCACGCCAGGCCTCCCTGACCATCACCAACTCCTGGAGTTCACTCAGATTCATGCCCATCGAGTCAGTGATGCCATCCAGCCATCTCATCCTCTGTCGTCCCCTTCTCCTCCTGCCCCCAATCCCTTCCAGCATCAGAGTCTTTTCCAATGAGTCTACTCTTCGCATGAGGAGCTTCAGCTTTAGCATCACTCCTTCCAAAGAAATCCCAGGGCTGATCTCCTTCAGAATGGACTGGTTGGATCTCCTTGCAAGGGACTCTCAAGAGTCTTCTCCAACACCACAGTTCAAAAGCATCAGGTTAAATGGAATCCTCCACCTCATTTCACCTAATATACGTATTTTTACACCCAGTTCTAATTAGTAAAGTAAGACTTGAAAAAATTTACTAAGACTGCATGCCAGGTCCTATGCTAAATTCTTTCTGCAC
The DNA here is from genome assembly GCA_006410615.1 of Neotragus moschatus. NCBI lineage: Eukaryota > Metazoa > Chordata > Mammalia > Artiodactyla > Bovidae > Neotragus > Neotragus moschatus. The sequence goes on along the minus strand of SJYA01000573.1, from coordinate 712,265 downwards.
ATTATCTCCTTTAATCCCCACGTGTGCTTGTTGCTTAGTCGTGTCCGACTCTTTGCAATCCCATGACCTATAGCCTGCCAGACTCATCTGTCCTTGGAATTTTCTAGTCCAGAATGCTAGAGTAAGGTGCCATTTCCTCCAACAGGGGCTCTTCTTGACCCAGGGATCGAACTTATTATATCTCTTGCGTCTCCTGCATTGGCAGACGGATTCTTTACCACTAGTACCACTTGGGAAGCCCCTTAATCTTTATAATAAGCCTATTTACAGATGAAAAAAACACATCTTAGACAGGTTAACCTACCTAAAGTCATACAGTCTGCAGGTGGTCAGCTGGGATGAGAAACTGTGCTGCCTGAGTCCAGAGTCTGAGCGCCTAGCCTCCGGGTCTACTGTGGAATGTAGGGGCAGCACAGCAGAGTACCTGAAGGCCGCCCACTAAGCACAGAACATCAGACTAAACAAACTAGAAGGTTATCATCTTGTTTTAAAGCCTCACCTTAAAGATCATTTAATTCAGTAAAGGATGAAAATGCATAACAATTTAGGAATATATACAAAGAAATACAATAATATAAGTTTAAAAAAAAATTAGGGATCTTCCCCAGTGGTCCAATGGTTAAGAATCTCCCTTGCCATGCAGAAGACATGGGTTTGATCCCTGGTGGGGGAATTAAGATCACACGTGCCGTGGAGCAACTAAGCCCGTGAACCACAGCTAGAGAGTCCGTGCACCCCAACAAAAGATCCCATGGGCTACAACTGGGACACAACACAGCCAAATAGATAATTTTTTTTAAGTGGAAAAAGGTGGCAGTTCATCAAAGGAGCTTTCTGAGGGAACTGTGATTAACTTGATGCCAAACTTTGTGAAACATAAAAGCAAACAATAGAAAAACCCAGTTGTGACAACTATAGCGTGGAGGGCAAAGAATCATGAACTCTAAATAGTTTAAACATGAGAGTATATGTTCCTCACATATATCCAAAACAGGCTAATAAGATAGTGCCACATACCATTTACTCTTTTTCTTTACCCATGTGTTATTCTCAGGTGTCTACTATGACCCCTCCTGTACTCAGACTGTGAATCATGGTGTACTAGTGGTTGGCTATGGTACCCTTAATGGGAAGGACTACTGGCTTGTGAAAAACAGGTAATGTACTCATACTTTAATGTATATTTAATTAAAATTGGTATCTGGACACAGGCATTTCTCTGTATCTTAATTTCTCCAAACTTAATATGTCCAGGGAACCCAGTACCCTCCCCACCATTTTGTTCCTTTTCAGAACTTCCCATCTCACTCAAAGGCAACACAACACAACATAGTTACCCTGTTAGATACTATGAATTTGTCTTAGATCCTCCAGAACTAATCAAGCAATAAGTCAAATTAATTTTATGTCATGTCTGTTCTCGATCCTACTCCCTCTCCACTTCTATTTATTGCTCTAGTTCAGAGATCTCTTGCCTGGACTATCCCTGTAGCTTTCTAGCTGGCCTCCTTTATTTAAAAAACATTTTTTTTTAATTAAAAAATCTTTTGTACAATTTTTAGAATTTACTTTCCATTTATAGTTTTTACAAACTATCAGCTATGTTCCCCAGTGGGGGTAATACATCCTTGAGTCTGTCTTACACCCACTAGTTAGTACCACCCACTCCCCCATACCCTCAGGGAAAACCACTACTTTGTTCTCAGTATCTATGAGTCTGCTTCTTTTATATTATACTCATTTGTTTATTCTATTTTTTAGATTACACATATAAGTGATATCATATAGTATTTATTTTTCTCTGCCTAACTTATTTCATTCAGCATAATGTCCTCCAAGTCTACCCATGTTGCTGCAAATGATAAAATTTCATTCTTTTTTATGATTAAGTAGTATTCCATTTTACATATATTCTTGACTGCTGAGTTGCTTCAGTCGTGTTCCACTCCTTGAGACTCTATGGACTGTAGCCCGCCCAGCTTCTTTGTCCATGGGATTCTCTAGGCAAGAAAACTGGAGTGGGTTACCATTTTCTCCTCCAAGGGATCTTTCCAACCCATGTATCAAACCCACATCTCTTTGGTCGCCTGCATTGGCAAGACAGGTTGTTTACTACTAGCACCACATGGGAATCATCTGTTGATGGGCAATTAGGTGGTTTTCATGTCTTGGCAACTGAAAATATGCTATGAATATTGGGGTGCATGTATCTTTTTGAATTAGTGTTTTTGCTTTTTCAGGATTTATACCCAGGTCTCCTTTACTCAAATCTGTCCCTTATACTACTTTCAATCTGGTTTGTCTAGACTATAAGTTTAGAATTTTCTCTCTTAGAACCAGTCAGTGTGAGATGAGTGCTCCTGAGTAGAAAAGACAAGTCACCTATGTTTGGTCCCTACCTGTCTGTCAGCCTCAGTTCCTGGCAGTTTGTCTCACACTTTTCATTGTAGATTACTGAAACATGCACAGTTACAGTTCCTATCCATATCATTTTATCTTCATATCTTGCTTGTTTTGGTCCCTCTGCCTGCAATATCCCTTTTCTTCACTTGGTTTATTCCTTCTTTTCCTTCAAAACCAGCTTAGTCATGATCTATACTGGAAAGTCTTCCCTAAATCCTTGGGCTGGGCAAAATGTCTTTTTTTTTTTTTTTTTTTCCTATGCAAATAAAATGTCCTTTGCATTCTAGAGTATTTTACACAGTATATTTAAATTGTTCATTCACCTATCACCCAAGTATTCTATATATGCCTCTGGGGCAGAGATTATGTTGTGTCTTTGAATTATTAGCAGAATATGTGGCACCCAACAGCCCCTCAATACATGCATTAGCAGTCTTCTCCAACACCACAGTTCAGAAGCATCAATTCTTTAGCGTTCAGCTTTCTCTATGGTCCACCTCTCACATCCATACATGACTGATGGAAAAACCATGGCTTTGATTAGACAGATCTTTGTTGGCAAAGTAATATCTCTGCTTTTTAATATGCTGTCTAAGTTTGTCATAGTTTTTCTTTCAAGGAGCAAGTGTTTTTTAACTTCATGGCTTCAGTCACCATCTGCACTGATTTTGGAGCCCCCAATAAAGTCTGACACTGTTTCCATTGTTTCCCCATCTATTTGCCATGAAGTGATGGGACCAGATGCCATGATCTTAGTTTTTTGAATGTTGAGTTTTAAGCCAGATTTTTCACTCTCCTCTTTCACTTTCATCAGGAGGCTCTTTAGTTCCTCTTCATTTTCTGCCATAAGGGTGGTGTCATCTGCATATCTGATGTTATTGATATTTCTCCAGGCAATCATGATTCCAACTTGTGCTTCATCCAGCCCAGCATTTTGCATGATGTACTCTGCATTTAAGTTAAATAATTCAACCCCTAGCAGCCCTCAGATCTTTACGGAAAATACATAGTCTACAAATCATAAATAAACAAAAACTTTTCTACCTTTTCCACCTGTGGCTCACAAAGAAGATGGTAGTCTTTGCATGGCCCTTTGGGAAATAGTTGAAGTGATTAATATCTTGGTTCATTTAAAACCTATTCACAGCACTAATCAGCTTGGGTCCAAACCAATGATAGCTTTTTTAAATGGAGCAATACTTTCACTTCTATATATCTTATTTACTCCCTACAGTAGGTATGCTAAATTCTCTTCTCTACTGAAGTTTCTTCTTGAAGATCACACATCTTTTAGAGTTTTGATTCAAAACCTCTTCTCAGCACTTGCTAATTTAATAAGCATTTACTAGGCATCTTACAATGAGATAGACAGTATCTAGGCCATGGAAATATGAAAATTAGTAAGAAGTTATCCTATTCTGTAAGGGCTCACAGCCCACTCAAGAATTAGAACAACAAAATACAAACATCATGATATAATATGTCTAGATTTTAGAATAAACTCAAGGGAAAATTATTCTCTATTTTTAGTAATACATTACCATCTTCAGATTATCAAACCCTTGGTATCATCTTGTGCTCTTCCTTCTCTCTCTAAACCCACATAGCCCTGTCCTTCAGGCCTCTGATCACACTTTATATGGGTTTTTTCTTTTCCTTTGCTAATGACATTATCTCATTCAGATTCAATTCACTCAGCTGTGGAAATATCTTCTTAAAATATGTATTATCCAAACTTATGGTCAAAATTCTAAATAGTCCATCATTTTCATCAAAATAAAGCCTAAACTTCTGGCCAGTCATTCAAGGGTCTCCGCTAAGTGACTTCAAACATAGACTTGTAGATGTTTCTTCCACTATATTTTCGTGTACCCATACTCACATTCTGGCCATAATGAACCACTTTCTCATCATTCCCTAAATGTAGAAACACTTAGCTATTTTTAATTTGTTACTTATGCCATTTCATATTTCTGAAATGCCCTTAAAGCCCATTGCTGCCTATAGAAACCCCACTGTCTGTGGTCAGATGGGCACCCTCATACATTCTGGTGGAAGGATTGTAAATCTTGAAAGCAATTTGATAATATGAATCAAGAACTTTCTAACTGTTCATATTTTTCATCCAATTATTTCCATTTCTTGGAATGTATTCAGTTCAGTTGCTCAGTCATGTCTGACTCTTTGCAACCCCATGAATCACAGCACGCCAGGCCTCCCTGTCCATCACCAACTCCTGGAGTTCACTCAGACTCACGCCCATCGAGTCAGTGATGCCATCCAGCCATCTCATCCTCGGTCGTCCCCTTCTCCTCCTGTCCCCAATCCTTCCCAGCATCAGAGTCTTTTCCAATGAGTCAACTCTTTCATAATGTCTAGCAATATACGTAAATGACCTAATACCAAAACATACATGAGTAAAAATTATTTTATGGGAGCCAAAATAATGCAAAATACCTGATTATAAACCCTCTGATGGTCTGACTGAATCCAGGAATAAAACTAGAGCCTGTAAGAGAAGAATGATGAACTACATATTTCTTCAGGGACATCTCCCTACATATTAGGCACTAGAGGTTTTTGAGGTTAAACTACCTAAGAAGACCCTTAGTTATTTGAATAGTCTATGTTGCCAATGATGGGCAGATCTATAAATTTAGAAAGCTAGCTGAACTAGAGATACAACTGCTATGGACTTAGAAAAATTTAGGAGCCTGACAAGGACACATTGATCAGACTGCCCTCAAGATGGACCAAGATTGTCTTTGCAAAAAAAAAGGGAGGAGTTTTATTTAATATGCAGATCAGTGAGAAGTGGAGGCTCCAGAGTTACTGGGCATAAGACAACTTTGACCTGAGGAAAAAATTAAAGATATTAACTATGTGCCCAATAGATCTTTAAACACACATGTATTCACATACACACACTCATGTAAACATACACACCAAAAACTAAGTACCCAGGATGCCTTGAAGCAATACCCGGTGACCTCGCTAAGATAAACAGTTGTGAAATAGATGGGCTTCTAGGTAATGCAGTAAGTTGGTGGAGTGGGTTGGGGGTGGGTACAGAAATGACTCCTCTTTATCCTTAAGTTATTAAAATATAAGCTAGGAAAAAAAAATACTCCATTTTCCCTCACTGAAAAGTTGTCTGATCTTTCAAGAGATCCTGACTTTCAATGTAGAGTTAGGGTACATGTTTTACATGAAACATTATGAGAATCTATATTAAATTCATACATACTGCCTCTTCTTAATGGAATCAAAGGCTGAAATAAGATTTAAAAGGAAAAAAGTTACAACCTAGTGATTTTTCTTAGAAATTTCTATATAAAGAGATTGAGAATGTGCTTATTGATTTATAACTCAAGACAGGTATTGATTACACCATTTCACTGAAATCACTCTTGCCCAGATTGCCACTCACCTCCATCTTGCCTCATTAAACAATTTTCAAGTCTCATCTTACCTGCCTTCTTAACGTTTGATGTATAATTTCTCTCTCCATTCTGAAACACTTTATTTAACTTCCAGAGGACCACATTCTTCTGGCTTTCCTCCTACTCTACTTCACAGTCTCTTGGGTTCCTTAGTTCCTTTTTTTACTTCTTTCTTCTAAACATTAGACCTCAGTTCCCCATCTCTCTCAGCTCACTCCTTAGATGATCTCATTTAGTCTCATGGTTTTAAACATCATGTATGTGCTGAGGACTCTTACCTTTATAACTTGAGTGTTAGATTCTATGTCCAACTGTCTACCATTTGACCTCTTCAAAGACCTGTGCTGCTGCTAAGTCACTTCAGTCATGTCCGACTGTGTGATCCCATAGATGGCAGCCCACCAGGCTCCCCGGTCCCCGGGATTCTCCAGGCAAGAACACTGGAGTGGGTTGCCATTTCCTTCTCCAGTGCATGAAAGTGAAAAGTGAAAATGAAGTCGCTCAGTCGTGTCTGATTCCTAGCGACCCCATGGACTGCAGCCCACCAGGCTCCTCCATCCATGGGATTTTCCAGGCAAGAGTACTGGAGTGGGATGCCATTGCCTCTCCAGGAGTGTCTCTAGGCCTCTTTAATTTAACATGTTCAAAATAGAACTCTTGACTCTCTGCTACTGCCCCAATTTCCTCTATCCTGGTAAATGCCAACAGCATTTACTCCAGGCCAAAACATTAGAGCCATCTTTTCTTTCTTCATATGACATCCTACATCTAATCTATCAGCAAATCCTGTCATTTCTACCATCACTAAATTACCCCAAATCTCATTACTTCTCAATACCTCTACTGTTACCACTCTAGTTCAAGCCACTGTGCATCTCTCTTGGTCTACTGCAATAATCTCCCAACTGATAGTCACTTTCCCTCTCTTTTACCTATAGTCAATCCTCTACATAGTAGCCAGAATGATCTTTTTTAAATCAAAAAACAAATTTTATTACTCTTCTACTCTAACCCCTCTCCTGGCTTCCTTTATACTCAGAATAAAACCCATGATAAGTAAAGCATGACATTATCTGGACTCAACCTGCCTCTCCAACCACCTCTCCAACTCCTTTCTCCTCTCTCACTCAGCTTTGGGTATATTAGACTTGTTGCTGTTTCTCAGACATACCAAGATTATTCCCAGCTCTTTTCCCACATCTTTGCATCACTTGTACCTTCACTTTACTTAGGTCTTTGCTCAAATATTTCCTCAGATAAGCATCCTTTGACGATATTATCTAGAATGTAGCCCTGGGGAATTCCACGGCAGCCCAGCGGTTAGGACTCAGTGCGTTCACTACTTGCCCACGTTTGATACCTGGCCAGGGAACTAATGTCCTGCAAGCTATGTGGCACAGCCAAAGAATAAAATAAAATAAAAATAAAATATAGCCCTGACTCCCAACACTCTGCATCCCCTTACCATTTATTTTTCTTTATACTGAAAGAAGGTGACAGTTTTAGTCGCTCAGTCATGTCCAACTCTTTGGAACCCTATGGACTATAGCCCACCAGGCTTCTCTGTTAATGGAATTCTCTAGGCAAGAATACTGGAGTAGGTAGCCATTCCTTTCTCCAGGTTCTTTACAGTACTTATATCATTTACATATTTCTTTGATTATTGTATGTTTCCCCTATAGAATGTATATAGGCTTTAAAAAGACTTTGTCTATCTTGTTTACCTCCATAATCCTAATGCTTAGAGTAGTGACTGGCAGAGCCTAGAAAGTTTAAAGCTGTAATTTGTTAGAAAGGAAATCAGCATGTATTTTAGAAGGAATTTCTGATAAGTTAGTGTCTATAGTATGCAGGGAGAAAGTAGAGGGACCAAACACACCCTGTTTTGTTACCAAGACGTTTCCCAGGCCACAAGACTTTATGATTTTTTAAGTGCTATTTCTTTATTATTTCTTATTTATTTTATTTTGGCTGTGCTGGGTCCTCATTGCTTTACGGGCTCTCTCCACTTGCAGTGAGCGGGGCTGCTCTTCCTTGCTGTGTGCAGGGTTCTCATCGCAGTGGCTTCTCGTGTGGAGCACAGCTTCTAGGGCACCTGCGCTTCAGTAGTTGCAGCACACAGGCTTAGCTGCTCTGCAGCATGTGGAATATTCCAAGACTAGGGATCAAACCCAAACGCAAGTCCCCTGCGTTGGTCAGTGGATTCTCATCTACTGCCCCACCAGGGAAGTCCATAGGATTTTATTTTTAAAACCAGGACAATCCTAGGCAATATGGAACTGTTAGTCACTCTAGGAAAAGCACTACATATTTTTAAAGGGGATGGATTCCCCTTTGAGTCCAATCAGATGGACTTATACTTGGATAAAAACAAAAATAGCCATCTCTACTTGTCGAGCATTTACTACAGACACTGTGCAAGCACTTTGAATATATTTTCTCATTGAAGTTCTAAGGTAATCTATGAGATAGGCATTTTATCCCCATAACACAGAATAGGAAGATCCTGATACTGAGAGAATTAAGAAATTTGTCCAAAGTTGAACAGTTTGAGTGAAACGTTTATAGAGTTAATAAAAGTAAACAACTTGGTAAGGACTGAAATGAACATTTGGAACTGATCTTGCACAGTTCTGAAGACAAAAATTTGTCCTCAAATATTTATCTAGCTTGAGGTTTTTAATCAGTTGTATTTTTAAAAGCAGAGTTAGCAGTACTCAGCCAAAAAGAGGTCTGGGATGTTCTACAAAGTTGGGCCAGTTGACCTTCTCTGGGACTGGGACTGAATTGAATTGGATATTGAATGGGGTCTGGGATATTGAATGGGATCAGGGACTGCTCGATCTCACTGGCTAAGTTCATATTACCAGTCATAAGAGCCTCCACTCAACTTTCATTACCAGAACTTCAGTCTAAACTCAATTTATCTAAAATTTTTACCTATTTTTTAGGCAGTAAAAAGATCCTGGATGTTCTGGTTTGAATTTCATTTCCTATACTACTCACTCACAGGAAGAATGTAGAAAAAAGGATAGTTTAAAAGTTAGTATAGGCTTTGGCATGAAAGCCTAGATTTGAACCCTTGCTTTGCAATTAACCACCTGCATGACTTTGGGCAAGCCACTTTACCTCTGCCTGTTTTTTTCTTTAGTAAAAAGAAGATAATATACCTACCTCATAGGATGATGATTAAATGAGATAATATATGTTAAGCTTCTTAGCACAGAGTAAGTGCTCAATAAGTGGTCACTATTGATACTAAAGCCAGAGTTTATTATTGCTTTTGCTTATCTAACTGGATAGCGAAAGCCTGCATCCATTGATGAGAAGTGACAGTGGATTTTATTCTCAAGGTATTAGGGAGGCATTCGAGAATTTTAAATGGGAATGGCAATAAATGAAAGGACTCAAAAAAGGAGTCCAGTGAGTTCTCTGGAGGTCCAGTGGTTAGAACTTGGTGTTTTCACTGCAGAGCCCTGGTTGAATCCCTGATCAGAGAACTAAGATCCTCCAAGACATGTGTGTGATGTGGGTGCTCAGTTGCTTAGACGTGTCCGACTCTTTGGGACCCTTTGGACTATAGCCCTTGTGAAATCTTGGGATTTCACAAGCAAGAATTCTGGAGTGGGTTGCCATTTCCTACTCCAGAGGATCTTCCTGACCCAGGGATCAAACCGGTGTCTCCTGCATCTCCTGCTTTGGCAGGCAGATTCTTTACCACTGAGCCACCAGAGAAGCCTGTGGTAAGGCAAAAAAAAAAANCTCGAGACAAGGATACTGTAGTGGGCTGCCATGGCCTCCTCCAGAGAATCTTCCCAACCCAAGGATTGAAACAGCATCTCTTTTGTCTCCTGCATTGGTTGGTAGATTCTTTACCATTAGCACCACCCAGGGAGCCCCTTTCTAGGTATACTATCATGTCATCTGCAAACAGTGAGAGTTTTACTTCTTTTTTCCCCTCTTTGGATTATTTTTATTTCTTTTCTTCTCTGATTGTCATGGGTAGTAATTCCAAAAAAATGTTTTGTGAAATTTTTTTATATAAAAAGTTTGCAAGAATTCAATTGTTCCCATTTCTGTACTCAGATCATCCTTATACCAAATAACTTTCTATTGTTTAATGTAAAGTTTTGTGATACTATTTTCACTTAAACAGAAGTTGAGCAATCCTCTCAATTAAGTGCGAAATACCTCTGAACACCTCAAACCCTCACATTGCACTTTGGACTCTCACTACAAGTCTTCCATTTAATACATAGTTCTTAAGAAGCTTGTTTTTCTGTTCTATTTACCTTTAGAATATAAGAAGCACCAGCCTTAAAGAGTTAAGTATGAAAATGAGAATGGAAAAAGTAACAGCCAAGGAGGGAAAGGAAAGTAACAGTAATGTACTAAATATGTTATTAGGCTCTTTCACATTTAATGCTCACAACTGTACGTGAGGTACATTACTTGTTCCCCCCAAAAACACATTACTTGTTTCCTAGGCTAAGGCATAGGGCACAAGGCACACATTTTTCTTCAAGACTGGTAAGGAACAGAATTGGGATGTTAACTCAGAATATTCCCTCAAGGGTAAAGAATCTGCCTGCCAGTGCAGGAGATGCAAGTTTGATCCCTGGCTTGGGAAAATCTTTGGAGAATGAAATGGCAACCCACTCCAGTATTTTTGCCTAGGCAATCCCGTGGACAGAGAAGCTGGTGGTTTACAGTCCATAGGGTCACAAAAGAGTTGAACATGACTTAGCGACTAAACAACAGCAAAATTTTACGTTAAGTGAGTGGGGAAAAGTCAGAAGAATGACAAATCACCTATATAATGTAAATGTTGTCTAGTGTGTTTGTCAGAGAAAGAAGTAGTAGAAAATTCACTTTAGGGAGATCCATAGAAATGGGTAAAATCTACAGAGCTTTGAAGTCACTGGCATCATGTCTTTTCTGGAACCTGTCATTTTCTAAGGATAATTAATATATTGTTTAACTTATTTTTGTTGTCATTGCCTGAATCATTTAACTCTAAATCTGATGGTGTTGCAAATAAATTTAAGTAACTCAGTTCCTTAAATTTAATTCATTATAATCCCAAATTATATTACTTCCTCCATTCTCTCTCCAGAACTTGGTCACATCCATAATGTCAGTCAGGACAAACAGAAGCACTTGTCCTCTGCCCCATTTCAGTTGGCTTTAATGTTTTACTGGTGTGCATCCATGTAGCAGTATTTTGCAAAATGCAGTCCACACGTGATCTCCATGAGAAACCCCTATGTTACTTTTGTAGAATGCTGAATTAGTTAATCAGGAACTGGTCTTAGGCACTTAAACTCTGAGAACCACTTTCAGTTCAACATCATTTCCTTTTGTTCATATGATGGTGCTCTTTTGAAACTGATGGCATTTTACAATCCATTGACTCCTGCAAGGACTAATGCTTGTTCAGAACACTGTTGACTGAGACAAAAGTGATGGGAAAGACAACTGAAGAATCTGCCTTCAGTTTATCCCTCTGAACACTGTTGGCCATGCTTTTCCCCGTATCTTTGCCAGAAAAGCAGGCAGGCACATATTTGATTCATTTTATCTATTTTAAGTTATTATTACTGCCTTCCAGTTAGTATGTCCTATTTGTTAAGTACATTTGTTATCTTTTTCATTTTTTTTTTCTCTCTGTATATATAACAAATGATCCGTTTACAAGTTAAGTTCACCCCAACAGATTGTTAATGTCAGTTTGGGCCGAAGTTATATTCTTCCTATCTTAATGAGAAGAGTTTTGATTAAAATTTGCTGCTATCTTTGCATATTTCAAGTCTCAAGGGGGTGATTCAAAATATTTAGAAAGAGTGTTCCTGATAGAAAGTGTCTTAAGAGGTGCATTTATGTGACTAATAACCATGTGGTGCCATCCAGCAGCTCTATTTTTAATAGAGATGGCAGACAGTCCATAGCAGTCGTGAGGCACTGACTCTAAATTAAAGGCAGTTCTACTGAAAAGGAGCTCTTGATGTGACAGATATCACAGATACTCTCATTGGAGAAGCTGGCGCTGATTGGATGTGGGTGATGTGGAAGAACTGGTGCCAGATCTTTTCTGGAAAAGCGTAAGTTACTATGTTCTTGGAAGTCTGGCTGCATTCCTGAAAAGTTAGCAGGCAAAATTCATGTAGTTTGTTTGACAGAGAAGTTGGGTGATATGGGAAAATGCTTTTTTTTTTTAACTTGGAAAAATAAATTCTGACAAAGTCCGGCAATGTGGCTCTTTTTAAATGTGGTTACAAGTCTTTAAATGAATTAGGGGAAAAATAAGGATATACAATTAAGAGATACAAACTACTATCTATGAAATAGATTAGCAACAAGGATATATTGTATAGCACAGGGAATTATGGTTATTATTTTGTAATAATTTTTAATGGAATACAATCTATAAAAATACTGAATCATTATGCTCTACACCAGAAAATATTACAATACTGTAACTCACCTATACTTCAGTAACAAAAAAATGCTGCTTTGAATGTCAGTTAATGGGATTTCAGTGTTAATATAGCTTGATGTCAAAATTAGATAATAAAATTTTTGGTTATCCCTTGCCTCAAAAAAAGTAGATATATTAGTCCAACTTATAAAAAATTAAAATAAAAATTGAACATCACTGTTATTAAAATGTTGTTTGAGGTTGACATGTTTGAAATGTTTTTTGATCAGAAGAGAAAAACATGATTTTAATGTCAGCATAAATAAGACACCTTTGGTTGCACTTACACCAAAGCTTTGTGAGCTATATTTAATTATAGATTCATCTCCCATTTCTTCACTGATATATTTAAGTATTTATTAACTAATTATATTTTAAACATCATTTTATTATGGATAGCCTCACTGGTGAAGAGTACTAANTTACACCAAAGCTTTGTGAGCTATATTTAATTATAGATTCATCTCCCATTTCTTCACTGATATATTTAAGTATTTATTAACTAATTATATTTTAAACATCATTTTATTATGGATAGCCTCACTGGTGAAGAGTACTAAGACATCATTTTTATCTTAATAATGTACTTTACTTATTTGAAAATCTCTTCTTTTTATTGCATTAACTCTTTTCTTCTTTCTGTATTCAATAAATTTTGGCTAATACTGAGAACTGAAAGTACTAATATTTACTAATATGAAGAAATTAGTGTACTAGTCTTTAGAAATCCTGATTTGAGCTTAGGGAACTGCAAACAGAGTGCAGAATTTAGAAACTGTTGGCTGTTTACTGGTCAAACATTGTTCACTGGCTAGGTAAATAGTGATATGGAAGCAAGCTTATATAAGTAGAAAGTAAATAGCAGTGTATGTACTTTTTTCTAATATTTTCAACTATTTATAACAACGTATTGTGGATTACTGAAGCCAAACTTCTNAGGGAACTGCAAACAGAGTGCAGAATTTAGAAACTGTTGGCTGTTTACTGGTCAAACATTGTTCACTGGCTAGGTAAATAGTGATATGGAAGCAAGCTTATATAAGTAGAAAGTAAATAGCAGTGTATGTACTTTTTTCTAATATTTTCAACTATTTATAACAACGTATTGTGGATTACTGAAGCCAAACTTCTTTACAAAGTAAAGCTTTCAGAATATTTAAATAACCAGCTCCAGTGTGTCTACTTGGGAAAAGAAAACTGACACCACTGATTCACCCTAGGTTGGCATGCATCTTGGTACTTCCAGCAATGATAGCTCAGGAGTAATTTCTGTCTTCTGTATTTAACTCCACAAACTCCGCAAGAATTTTAAGACATTATTAAAGAATCACATTATAGCTTGTGGGAATGGCATTAAGCTGTGTGGAAATCTGGGCCCTCATGGTCTCCTGTAAAGTAAAACAATACCATTCCTTCAGGAGCTTGGGAGCTGGTAATTAGCCTTAGTTAGTGAAGAAGGCTGAGTGTGAAAGAATTGATGCTTTTGAACTGTGGTGTTGGAGAAGACTCTTGAGAGTCCCTTGGACTGCAAGGAGATCCAACCAGTCCATTCTGAAGGAGATCAGCCCTGGGATTTCTTTGGAAGGAATGATGCTAAAGCTGAAACTCCAGTACTTTGGCCACCTCACGCGAAGAGTTGACTCATTGGAAAAGACTCTGATGCTGGGAGGGATTGGGGGCAGGAGGAGAAGGGGACGACAGAGGATGAGATGGCTGGATGGCATCACTGCCTCGATGGACACGAGTATGAGTGAACTCCAGGAGTTGGTGAGGGACAGGGAGGTGTGGCGTGCTGAGATTCATGGGGTCGCAAAGAGTCGGACACGACTGAGCTACTGAACTGAACTGAACTGATCCACCGGTTAGTTACTAACCTTCTCCAGGAAAGGGCTTCTCTTGTGGCTCAGCTGGTAAACAATCCTCCTGCAATGCAGGAGACCTGGGTTCAATCTCTGGGTTGGGAAGACCCCCTGGAGAAAGGAAAAGCTATCCACTCCAGTATTCTGGCCTGGAGAATTCCATGGACTGTATTGTCCATGGGGTCGCAGAGTGGGACACGACTGAGCAACTTTCACTTCACTTCTCCAGGAAAGAGTAGCTATTTCCTTTGATTGCTCAATTCAGTTTCAGATGTCTAAGAGTTTACCTCACATAAAGTTATAACAAATGTCACATTGTTTTGTATTATGTTGCATTGTATTCTGTTTTCATGTAAATTTTATTTGTGTGTCTTCCCAAGTTAACTGTGAACTGTTTACTTTGGGTGCCAAGACTGGAACCAGACCAAAGTGGCTCTTTTCTGTGAACCCAGCAAAGCCTTCTGGCTGCCCCTAAGCATGTAAAATTACAGTGAAGGGTTGCTGCTGCTAAGTCGCTTCAGTCGTGTCCGATTCTGTGTGACCTCATAGACGGCAGCCCACCAAGCTCCCCCATCCCTGGGATTCTCCAGGCAAGAACACGGGAGTGGTTTGCCATTTCCTTCTCCAGTGCATGAAAGTGAAAAGTGTAAGTGAAGTCACTCAGTCGTGTCCAACTCTTTGCGACCCCATGGACTGCAGCCTACCAGGCTCCTCTCTCTGTCTATGGGATTTTCCAGGCAACAGTACTGGAGTGGGGTGCCATCGCCTTCTCCAACAATGAAGGGTTACTAATCCTTATAACCTATAAGTGTCTCGTGGCTATTAATGAAGGTCAAGTATGAAAAGAATAAGCTTGTACTCTTTCAGGTCTTTGAAGGAAAAATAAGAGGTCAAGCCAGGTATACTTTTGGAATTAAGATGTAGGAGGTATTGTATAAAGTCAAGTTATTTTTGAAGAGAAAAGTATTATCTACAGTGTGTAAAATTTTTCATCTCATGTACATGTAAGTAAAGAGAGTAAACCGTTTTTCTTAAACAGAGGCATAGGACTGAAGGACAACCAAGCAAATAAAAATTTGATAGTAATTAAATCTAAGTCTTTCAAGTTTGTGACCAATTGTTCTTATATTGAGAGTTATGCCATGGATACAAGGATGTTAAGGACCTCTACTGTTTTAGGAAACAATTAGAGCTATATAAAAATGATTTAGAGGTGAAATAATATGAAGTAAAGATCAATGAAGTCTTAGAAGATAAAATGGAAACTCAAACTGAAATCATATGAGCACAAACCAAAATCATATAAATCAGGAGTTTTTTCTGAAGCGTCTTGCAGCCACATCAGTCACATCAGTTCAGTTCAGTTCAGTAGCTCAGTCGTGTCCGACTCTTTGCGACCCCATGAATCTCAGCACGCCACACCTCCCTGTCCCTCACCAACTCCTGGAGTTCACTCATACTCGTGTCCATCGAGGCAGTGATGCCATCCAGCCATCTCATCCTCTGTCGTCCCCTTCTCCTCCTGTCCCCAATCCCTCCCAGCATCAGAGTCTTTTCCAATGAGTCAACTCTTCGCATGAGGTGGCCAAAGTACTGGAGTTTCAGCTTTAGCATCATTCCTTCCAAAGAAATCCCAGGGCTGATCTCCTTCAGAATGGACTGGTTGGATCTCTTTGCAGTCCAAGGGACTCTCAAGAGTCTTCTCCAACACCACAGTTCAAAAGCATCAATTCTTCGGCACTCAGCCTTCTTCACAGTCCATACGTGACCACAGGAAAAACCATAGCCTTGACTAGACGGACCTTAGTCGGCAAAGTAATGTCTCTGCTTTTGAATATGTTATCTAGATTGGTCATAACTTTTCTTCTAAGGAGTAAGCGTCTTTTTATTTCATGGTTGCAACCACATAAGCTCTGATTATTTCCATGATTTTTTATTACTAATAAGCTAAAAAATACATTATATAAATTTTTCTTAATTCAGAATTGAAGGTGAGATAGTTAATGACAAGTGGATTTTATTTAGTGNACACCACAGTTCAAAACCATCAATTCTTCGGCACTCAGCCTTCTTCACAGTCCAACTCTCACATCTATACATGACCACAGGAAAAAGCATAGCCAGAAAGTTTGTATTCCAAAGCAACAAAAAGACAGCTAGCTACCTTTTACAGTGGTTCTCAAACTGTGGACCCCAGACTGGCAGCCACCACATTTCCTGGAAACGTGTTAAACCACAAATTATTGGGCTCCGCCTTTGACCTTCTGAATTAGTTTAATTCACCTCGAGAGTTTAGAGGTGAAGCCTGGCAGTTTGTTTTCACAAGTCCTCAAGGGGGGTCTATGCACACTAAATTTCGAGAACTATCCAAGGCTTCCTCACGGGGGTGGGATAGGGTAGATGAAAATTTTAAGTGAGAAGGGCAAAATATGCATGGCCCTAAAAGAGAGATGAAATGTAAGGTACTTGAGAAAGCTCACTGCCAAAATTTAAACAATACTGCACAACTCTCTGGGAACCCAGCATTAATTTCCCAGCTGCCACCAGTCTGTCTGGCAAACATTGGGCCTTTTTGCCCAGTCTGCCTGGAGACCTGTAGAATCTCAGCATTCCATAACAAGGGTGTCCTTACTTCTCTTTGCTCTATATTACTATTAATACCTTGCTGATCTCATCCCTGCCCTTCCCTCTGCCCTATCACCTTCAGAGGTTATTTTCCAAGCCTATTTCCAGCCTACTTTCCTGAGCCATAGGCCCAAATATCCACTAGCCTATTCAGGCAGTACTGCTGGATTTTCCACTTCATCCTTTCAGTTCATCCTTCTTTCTTGACAAGGCCTTCTAGGATCAGAGGTCCTTTCTTCATGCTGCCTCTCCCTAGAAAGCACTGCATGCCTTCCAACAATTATGAATCTATTAAGATTCAATTCAAAGATCACCTATCTCCTTCCTGCCTCAAGCAGCTTTTCCTGACCTTTTCCTTTTCCTTACCTTCTCTTGGGTAGACTCCCTTTGTGCACCCAACTAAACCTTTTGTAGATATTTGTTATGGCACATTTAACAGTAGTCATAGCATACATTTACCTGTATTTAACCACATAAACTTACCAAAAACAAAACACCTCTGAAGGTCAATTGCTCCAGAGTTCTTGTGAAACAGGAGCCATTTTGCTTCTCCTACTGTGAATATGAGTTGGCTTAAAGCTCAACATTCAGAAAACGAAGATCATAGCATTAGGTCCCATCAATTCATGGGACGGAGAAGGCAATGGCACCCCACTCCAGTACTCTTGCCTGGAAAATCCCATGGGCGGAGGAGCCNACAGTATATTAAAAAGCAGAGACATTACTTTGCCAACAAAGGTCCAGCTAGTCAAGGCTATGGTTTTTCCAGTAGTCACGAATGGATGTGAGAATTGGACATAAAGAAAGCTGAGTGCTGAAGAATTGATGCTTTTGAACTGTGGTATTGGAGAACACTCTTGAAAGTCCCTTGCACTGCAAGATCAAACCAGTCAATCCTAAAGGAAATCAGTCCTGAATATGCATTGGAAGGGCTGATGCTGAAGCTGAAACTCCAATACTTTGGCCACCTGATGCAAAAAACTGACTCATTGGAAAAGACCCTGATGCTGGGAAAGATTGAAGGCAGGAGGAGAAGGGGACAACAGAGGATGAGATGGTTGGATGGTATCACCAACTCAATGGACATTAGTATGAGTACGTTCCAGGAGTTGGTGATGGACAGGGAAGCCTAGGGTGCTGCAGTCCATGGGGTCACAAAGAGTCAAACATAACTGAGTGACTGAACTGAACTGACTGAAAAGTTTTACGTCAATGATAATTATTTTAGTTGTTTCTTCTAGTATTTACCTTCTGATAGATTTGTATTGCTATTTTTTACTTATCAATTTTAAATGGTATCTATATGCTTGTTGAATTGGACATGGAACAACAGACTGGTTCCAAATAGGAAAAGGAGTACATCAAGGCTGTATATTGTCACCCTGCAGAGTGACATCATGAGAAACGCTGGGCTGGAAGAAGCACAAGCTTGAATCAAGATTGCCAGGAGAAATATCAATAACCTCAGATATGCAGATGACACCACCCTTATGGCAGAAAGTGAAGAAGAACTAGAAAGCCTCTTGATAAAAGTGAAAGAGGAGAGTGAAAAAGTTGGCTTAAAGCTCAACATTCAGAAAATGAAGATCATGGCATCTGGTCCCATCACTCCATGGGAAACAGATGGGGAACAGTGGCTGACTTTATTTTGGGGGGCTCCAAAATCACTGCAGATGGTGACTGCAGCCATGAAATTAAAAGACACTTACTCCTTGGAAGAAAAGTTATGACCAACCTAGATAGCATATTCAAAAGCAGAGATATTACTTTGCCACCAAAGGTCCGTCTAGTCAAGGCTATGGTTTTTCCAGTAGTCATGTATGGTTGTGAGAGTTGGACTGTGAAGAAGGCTGAGTGCTGAAGAATCGATGCTTTTGAACTGTGGTGTTGGAGAAAACTCTTGAGAGTCCCTTGGACTGCAAGGAGATCCAACCAGTCCATTCTGAAGGAGATCAGCCCTGGGATTTCTTTGGAAGGAATGATGCTAAAGCTGAAACTCCAGTACTTTGGCCACCTCATGCGAAGAGTTGACTCATTGGAAAAGACTCTGATGCTGGGAGGGATTGGGGGCAGGAGGAGAAGGGGACGACAGAGGATGAGATGGCTGGATGGCATCACTGACTCGTTGGATGTGAGTCTGAGTGAACTCCGGGAGTTGGTGATGGACAGGGAGGCCTGGTGTGCTGCGATTCATGGGGTCGCAGAGTCGGACATGAATGAACGAGTGAACTGAACTGAACTGATATGCTTATTATTATAGTAGTTGATATTTTAGATCTCTTGCACCAATACCACCCATTTCTCCACTGTCATCCTCAAAACAGAGTTATCGATACAGTTGATTAAACCAGTAGTTAGATATTGCATTGAAGGCATTCAATGTGCCAGTCCTAAATGTGCCATTCTGGTGTATTGAGTATTTTGAGTTAAAGGCACTTGAAAAACAATGACTACACAAAGGACATTATGATCTTTCTTCTTTTTCTTAAAAGTAGGAGATCAAATTCCCATAGGAAAGATGTCCTTTCTCTACCAGAAGGAAAAAAACATTCTTTATCAAGGACATGCTGAAATAAATTTGTACAAACTTTGTTTAACTAACCCTCACCTTTCTAGTCATTTCTCTACTCATTTAACTATCCCAATACACGCCCCCGCTCCCCCCGCCCCCGCTTTGCCTAGTCACATTTTCACAATTTTACTACTTGCCAAATCAATACATAAGCATTCAACTCTGCTTCTTTGGGTCCTCACTTTTCTTGTGAAGACTCCCATGTACTTGTAAAAAACATATAATTAAAACTTGTATGTTTTCTGCTGTTAATCTGCCTTCTGTCAGTTTAATTCATAGGCCCAGCCAGAAACTCTAACAACTCTAACAGAGGAGAAATTATTCTTCCCCTACAACATTATTATGATTATATCATTCACAGATGAGCTATTTACTTTTTCACTTTTTTTTTTTTTTTTGTATAGTTGTTAGTGACTCAAAAATAAATTTAATATGAAGCACTGTATTGTAGGGCTTTCCATGTGGTGCTAGTGGTAAAGAACCTGCCTGTCAATGCACGAGATATGAGACTTGGGTTCAGTCCCTGGATGGAGAAGATCCCCTGGAGGAAGACACAGCAACCCACTCCAGTATTCTTGCCTGGAGAATCCCATGGACAGAGGAGCCTGTCAGGCTCCAGTCCATAGGGTCACACAAAGTCAGACACAACTTAGCACACATGCACTGTGTCATAAAGTTAATATGTCATCATTAGATGGTCTAGTGACTGCCTATCTGCCAGAACTGAAATTACTTGTGAACTCATCTCAGGAAACCAGTTTTACCCTAAAATAGAGTAATACTTGTGTTATCCTCACAAAATTCTTGGAAGAAGCAAAATAAAGTAACAGAAAGATGAGGTAATGAATGTGAAAGGTCTTTGTAAACTATTGACCTAAAACAGACTGCCAGATATTTTTCCAGCAAAGATGGGTTTATTTGGGACCAGCAGAAAATTGCAATTCCAAAGGTTTGCAACTAGGGCCAGCCATGTTCAAGTCCTTAAGTAGCATAGGGAGGAGAATGCTTTTCCAGAGAGAAACCAGAAGCTGGGAAGGCCACGGTTAACAGATTCTATGACTTTTCATTGGCTGAATCCGTGTAAAGAAAAAAGTGAAGCCCTTCTTCCTCTTGACCTCTGCTGTCTCTCAGGGCATGAGAACTCTCCATTCTGATCTCCCAACTTCATTTAAGTGAGGCTTCTGTTTAATTTTTTACAAAACATTAAATGTGAAAGTGAAGTCGTGTCTGACTCTTTGTGACCCCATGGGCTGTAGCCTACCAGGCTCCTCTGTCCATGGGATTTCCCAGGCACTAGAGTGGATTGCCATTTCCTTCTCCAACATTAAGTGTAAGGGAAATAAAAAGCCAACTAATCAGACCAGGGGATTTTCACTATTTTTGACTGTGAATATAGAGTTCTAGTCTTCATTCCTCTCTGAACTGACTGTGAGAAAATCTTTTCATATCTAGGGTGGCTGTTTTCTAACTGGTAAGGCAGGTAGACCTACCAAAGACTATGAATTATTAATATATGTTTACCCTACTGACACTACTTGGATATATGCTGCTAAGTCGCTTCAGTCGTGTCTGACTCTGTGCGACCCCATAGACGGCAGCCCATCAGGCTCCGCCGTCCCTGGGATTCTCCAGGCAAGAACATTGGATTGGGTTGCCATTTCCTTCTCCAATGCATGAAAGATATATATAACAATCTGCAAACCAAGTTTGTATTACTAGACAACCTTTAACTACCTACCAGCTCTGAGTATTATTTTGCTTCTAAATGAGACATTAATTACACTCAAGCTATCACTGTCCCCACAGCACAGACACAGCAAAGTAGAAATATCTAGATAGGAGACTGCTAGAGCAACTGTTTCCTGAAGACACAGGAAACTCTAAGATGGGAAGGCACGCAATATGTGGTAGATCCCGTAACAAAATCAAAAGTGTGAGAACAGAAATTAACATGATTAATTAAATGGCTGTTGAGAACACTGTTCACTGTATGATGGTTCTGTACATCAAGAGGGCTTTACACACACAATGAACCTTCCCCGCGGGCACGTGGCTTTTGGTGAGCCTGAGAGGAAAACCTCCAGACTCTCAGGTTTCCCAGCGCGCCTTGCGCTGCTCTTGGCGGGAAAGGTGACCTCAATCCGGGGTCAAAATCTACTGTCTCGCCTGCGCAGGCAACCGTTGAAGGAAGGCGCATGCGCGACAGACGGAGCGCATGCCGTTTCTTTCCGGTCTCCTGGTTGCTGTCCGCGGAACTCTCAGACGATACGTAATACATATTTGTTTCGTTTTTGTTTTCATTCTTTTCGCCTTTTGCTTTATAATGTCTTCTCCGTTACCTCCCATCTACTTTTAAATTTCTTAAGATCTTAGTGGTGAAACATTCAGGGGAGGGAGAAAATGTATACCTGCTTATTTTTCACAGAGGTTCTTGAGATTAGGTGAACTCTGGCATCCAGTCCAGGCCTGATAGAATAAATGTAAATGGTTACGGTAAATAGACTCTTCCGTGAATTCTTCTAGATGAACTGTCTGGTTAAGAAAAATGAAATTGGAACCAAAAAAAAAAAAAAAAAAACCCTCAAAACTTATATCAAAGAAACGAGAAATCTGAATCAGTCCAAAAAATCTAAAATATGTTTTATTACTGTTTTATGGTCGTTCCACTGCTGCTGCTATTGCTGCTAAGTCGCTTCAGTCGTGTCCGACTCTGTGAGACCCCATAGACGGCAGCCCATCAGGCTCCCCCATCCCTGGGATTCTCCAGGCAAGAATACTGGAGTGGGTTGCCATGTCCTTCTCCGATGCATGAAAGAGAAAAGTGAAAGGAAAGTCGCTCTTCGCGACCCCATGGACTGCAGCCTACCAGGCTCCTCCGTCCATGGGATTTTCCAGGCAAGAGTACTGGAGTGGGGTGCCATTGTTCCACAGAGTAGGACAATATGTTATACCCAGAGCCATGCTCAAGTTCAGGGAAGGAGAGTTACGTTATTTGGTCATTTTGAAACTACAAATTTAAAACAAAAATTAAAAGATTATTTTAAAGGATTTGGCAGGGGCAGTTTTTCATTACCTACCTGTGCAGTGTTATCAATGTTTGAATACTGCGAGGTGAAGAAAATAGTAGACTGTGCTTGAAAAAAAAAAAAGGACTCTTTTAAAGCGCTTTCTTAATAATCCCTTAAAAAAAAAAGACTTTTAAAGAGCTTTCTTAATAACCCTTTTTTGTGTCAGGCTTGCTAGTCAAGTGGCTTGAAATTAACAGTTTACTTAATTTTATAGGAAAATGAACCTCTGTTTTCAAAGATTCAAAGTAAAAAAAAAAAAAGAGTCCCATTATTTATTCCCATAAAACTCTTTTGACTTTACATGTAGTGAACCAGATTAGAGATAAAAATAAGATCTGAAGTTAAAGCTTGTATTTCTGTCACAAGGTTGAATTAAAGAAAATATCAGAAGATGGCCACTGCACAATTACAGAGAACTTCCATGGTATGATTTCTTGTATTTTAATATATTTTAATTTAGCTAATTTTATTGTTTCTTGAATTATCAAATGTTTTTTATGTTTGAAAAAGTTGAACCTTTGAGAGTTTAATGATACCAGTAAACTCCATGTTGTAAGAAATATAGATATTTGCTAAACTAATTTGAGTTAATGGAGAATTTTATTGGATGCTTGATGCATTGAATTAAATTGCTGCTTCAAATTCAGCTTGCATTAGGTATCAATGAATGCTATTACGTTGCCTTGATGAAATTATCACTAGTATTAGTCCTCTCCTAGAACATGAATTTTTATGCCCCACAGATATAAAATTGTCTTCTCTTCACATATCTTGCATCACAGTTACCAGTCTGTGTTAAACCCAGTCAGTGACTAAAGAGAAAAGAAGGAAAAAATTAGATAGAAAAATCAGTGCTATCTATCCATGTGTTATGCAGTTAACCTACAAGGGGATTTCTAATGATATTTAAGCAGTTTTTGCCTGTTACCTTTAGACTGCCATCCTGGGAACACCCTCACAGTGTAGAAGCCATCCTGATTTTCTAGGGATTCTAACCACCATGGTTAAGAATTTTGGAGAAGTACCATGTTTATGCAAAAATATTAGATCTACTTTAAGTTCAAGAAGACTATTTTTTATTTTTTTAATATACATTTATTTTAATTGGAGGTTAATTACTTTACAATATTGCATTGGTTTTGCCATACATCAGCATGAATCCGCCGCAGGTATACATGTGTTCCCCATCCTGAACCCTCCTCCCTCCTCTCTCCAAGATTGTATTTTTAGTAAAGCTAAATAAAATGCTTTTACTTTCCCTTGAATTTTAGAGTGCACTGATATTTCCTAATAAGATATCAACTGAGCAGCAGTCTTTAGTGTTAGTAAAGAGGCTCCTAGCAGTTTCAGTATCCTGCATCACATATTTGAGAGGAATATTTCCGGAATGTGCTTATGGAACAAGATATCTAGATGGTAACGTAATGTTTATTTAAAAACTTTTTTAAACATGTTATTTTTTAGTTTGGCTTGCTCTAAAATGGTAGTTTTTTACTTAAAGGGTTTGTTTTTATAATAGCTGCTGTATTGAGATATGATTTGCATATCTAACAATTCACTGATTTAAAGTGCAGAATTCATTGATTCTGGGTATATTCACCACTGCTGCTGCTGCTGCTAAGTCACTTCAGTTGTGTCCGACTCTGTGCGACCCCACAGACGGCAGCCCACCAGACTCCCCGTCCCCGGGATTCTCCAGGCAAGAACACTGGAGTGGGTTGCCCTTTCCTTCTCCAATGCATGAAAGTGAAAAGTGAAAGTGAAGTCGCTCAGTGTGTCTGACCCTCAGCGACTCCGTGAACTGTAGCCTACCAGGCTCCTCCATCCATGGCATTTTCCAGGCAAGAGTACTGGAGTGGGGTGCCATTGCCTTCTCCGTCGCCTATTCTAGACATATAAATAAATGAAATAATGTAATATGTGGTCCTTTGTATTTGGCTTCTTTCACTTGACATAATGTTTTTGCGTTTCATTCATTTTGTATCTTGGATTACTGCCTTTTTTTTTGCTGAATAATATTCCATTATGTGAATATACCACATTTTATTTANCGCCTATTCTAGACATATAAATAAATGAAATAATGTAATATGTGGTCCTTTGTATTTGGCTTCTTTCACTTGACATAATGTTTTTGCGTTTCATTCATTTTGTATCTTGGATTACTGCCTTTTTTTTTGCTGAATAATATTCCATTATGTGAATATACCACATTTTATTTATCTACTACCAGTTGATGAATATTTGGGTTGTTTCCACTTTTGGCTTTTCAAATAATGCCACAATTATATGCAAATTTTTGTGTGGACATATAAGTGATTTTTCAAAGTGTATTCAATACCTTTGAAAGCACTTAATCGTAAAATTTTCCCTCAATCTCTCAAGTATAATATCACCTGACATTACTCTTATAGTGATGAAATAAATAGGTAAAAACATCCTATTACTTATAGTCTCCTACAGTGGTAGTGTATGTTCTTGTGTTATTTTAAAGAAGTAAAAGTAATAAGGCCATTTTATACTATGATAATGATTTATTATCCATCACATAATGTGTACCTTATATTTTTCACCAACTTTGTTAGCAATATGTTAAGTACCATGTTATATGTGATATCTTGTTAGTTCATATTACAGGCCTATGAGTTAGATACTATTCCTGTTTTTCACATATGAAACCTGAGACTGACTGATCTTAGTCCTTTCCACTGTATTACTAATCACTTCCTTGCAGGGCTCTGTCAGCCTTTTAACTTCTTGGCCTTTTGCAAGTATTTAATTGGGATAAGGGGCCAGAGCAAATTTTCTAAGACTCTTAGATGACAGTGGCATGAAAACATTATATCTAAGTGTTCTATATCTTTTAAAATGGAAAATTTTTTCTCTCCACCAACATTCATCCTAAGCAATTATGATGCTATTTTATAATAAGGATAAAAAGATGATTTGTTTCCATGCAACCTTTCTTTCTTTAATTTTATTGACATCAATCATCTGGAAGTTCATTGCTATTAATAATAAACCTGTATTTAGATCTTTGTGTCAAAATTCTGAGAGAAGATAAAAATTGTCCAGGATCTACACAGTTAGTGAAGTGGTAAGTAAAATAAATAACGAAAGAAAATTATTTTTCTTAAATCATGTTTTTTTGGTACCTTGTATGTATTTAAGTGTTTAACCCAGTTTTAGTGATTTCCCTCTTTAACACTGAATACCACTTCTGCAGCTCTTTGGATTTTTGCATTAAATTTTTATTTCATGCTCCATGTGAGCAGGCTTAATTTTCCTATTTTTGTTCCTCTGTCTTCCTTTTTTTCATTCTCTATTGACATTTTATATTTCTACCATATTGTTTTGTTTTATTGTTTAAGCTACTAAATAAGGGAGCTTCATTATTAATAATAATTGTATATTAGTAATGAGATAATGAGACATTAAAAGAACTATTTTCTGGAAGTGAATTCAGTCTAAAAATGAATCCTTGATTATTTTTTAGGATGTTAGGATGCTATGATGCTTTACACAAAAAATATGTAAGTCAATACCTCTTTATTCTTTTTTCATAGTTTATATTCTACAAATGTAAAGCAGTTACCATATAGTAAAAGATTAATTTAAACTAACTTGGGTATAGGCCAGCCCAAAGCTAAAAGTTTGAATATTTTAAAGATTCATATTCAACTCATTTAAAGCTAACAGAATTATTACTTAACAAATTTTGACAAGCCAGTTTTGATTATTAGCACTCATTTGCCATACCCTTCTCCGGGAGATCTTCCCCATCCAGGGACTGAACCTGTATCTCTCATGTCACCTGTACTGGCAAATGGGTTCTTTACCACTAGCACCACCTGGGAAGCCCCATTTGCATTAATAACATATATTAACTTATAAAAACTTAATGAATTAAAACATCCTTTGAAATAGTTCTCTCATTAGTTTCACATGCCTTCTAAAATCATATTTAACTAGTACTGTAATAAATTATTCTTCATGAGAATTTAAAAATAAACTTACATGTAGTCCAGGTTAAACTGTGACAAGGTTTTATGTATACTTACTGAGCTTACATTTATATCAACAAAGCAAATCTAACTAAAAAATCATGAAAAAGATAAAATTTTATCCATGATCACCAGCCTTCTTCATTAAGACATTATGTTTTTAATATTCATTAAATGAGTGCCTGTTCTGTGCTAGGCACATATATTCTAGGTAGGAGCTGGTAAGTTAAAATGGTCAACAAGACAAAGAGGGCCTCTTCTATAATGGGAAAACAGCCAATAAAACAAGGAGATTAGATAACATCCAATTGTGTTAAATGCCATTAACATTTTAAGAAGAATGTGGCAAATGGAGAGGTGGTGTAACTTTAGATTGGGTGGGTAGTCTGAAGAGCTTCTCTGAGGAGGTGATACTCAAGCTGAGACTTGAATTAGAAGAAATCAGTTAGGCGTTGATATTGGGAGAATATTCCTGTCAGAGCAGGAAATGCAAAGAGTTGGAGGGGAATTTGGCCAGTTCAAGGAATAAAAAGAAGGCCAGAATGATTGGAGTGTGATGAGCAGAGCAAGAGAATGGCAGGAAATGAACCTGTGGAGATAGACAGGGCCAGAGCATTCAGGGCTGAGTAGGTAGAGCTTGGACTTTATTTTAGGTACAATAAAAGCCATTTGAAAGATTTGAGTAGAAATGTATCATCATTAGATTTATATTTTAAATTAAGAGAAAAATCACTTTGCTATTTAGAGAATATACCATCAAAGGAGAAAAAGATTGTAATTAAGGTCAGTAGCACCTAATCCATTACTGAATTACTGATGAAAAATAATGGTGTCTTAGAGCAGGATGGGGCTTCCCTGGTGGCTCAGTGGTAAAGAATCCTCCCGAAATGCAGGAGACCCAGGTTCGATCCTTGGGTCAGGAAGATCCCCTGGAGGAGGGCATGGCGACCCACTCCGATATTCCTGTCTGGAGAATCTCATGGACAGAGGAGCCAGGCAGGCTAAAGTCCATAGAGTTGCCCAGAGTCAGACACGGCTGAAGCAACTGAACACACACACATATAGACCAGGATGACAAAGGAGAAAAATGAAAAGATTCAGGATGTATCTGACAGAACTGATTGGATTTGTTGATAGATTGGTTCTGGAGTATAAGGAAAAGATCCAAGTTAAGGGTGACTCGGATTTTGGCAGATTACTAGAGTGAATGATTCCCTGTGATTCTCTGTTCTGTTAGGCCCCAAAGTCTCTTCCCTTTACTCAATGAGCCAGGCCCTGAACTGTTTACTCAAAACCAGTTCTCATATTGGGTAAGATTTAATGAGTTATTTCACAATATGTATTTCCCTTGTAACTGGCAGTAATGCCTCATTTGCTTCAGTCAGTGATAGAAATTTCGACCTTCAATAAGATAACTAGAAATAAATATTTGGGGAAATAAGGAAGGATATCTGAGATACTGCTTTACCTGCAACAAATGAAGTTTGTTTTTTGTGAGATTATTTTCATCAGGAATAAATGTTGAAATAGGACAAATAATTCTTATGATCCATCATGCAAAAATATAGAATAAAAATAAGATTTTTGTTCTTTGTTATATTTCAGCTGAGGATGGTTGTTCTAGCTGTAAGTATTTTTAAACTGTATGTTCCTAATAAAAGACTGTTAAATTCAGTGTTGCTTAATTAAATAATGCTGAAACCATCTATTTATTATATCATTTGATACAAACCGCTGATCTGTTCATTAGAAAAAAGTAAATTTGTTGTGAGGGGTGGATTGTTCTGTATTTTGTTTTACTGAATTCATTTATTATTTTAATCTAAATATTCAGTTTAGTTCTCCTTATATTTAACTTATGTAACTCAGTTGTAAATTATTTTTAAATAGGTGTACACCAATCCAGAAGACCCTCAGGTATGTTTAAGTTAGTAAAGAAACATAATGCCTCTAATATCTATAAGTAACATAAAAGTATAATAGTTTCTAATGCTTTAATTGTACTTTTGTCAATGCACTTTCACATATATTTTCACATTTGAACTTCATAAAGACTTCTGAGTTAAGACAAGGCTTATATTGTTACCCTTAAACAGATTAACACCCTTAACTACAAGGGAGATTTGTGTGATTGATTCAAGGCCACAAAGATACAAACCATTAGAAATAACCTAAATCTCCTGACTTCTGATCTTTTACAGTGTTATTACTTTTAACGGTATTCTTTTTATAAAATTATAAAAGGAGTTGAGTTTTAGAAAAATAAGATACTAATCCTTGATCTTTGACTGTAAACCCTAATCCAATCACATCTACCTGTTCATCTGACAATTAAAGAAAGGGTTATAAGAAGTGAAAGGGGAAACCAGAGAAACAAAACAGTGTACTTCCCTGCTGATCCAGGGGTTAGGAATCCACCTGCCAATGCAAGGGACACAGGTTTGATCCCTGGTTTAGGAGGATCCTATATGCTCTGGAGCTACTAGGCCAGTGCTACACAACTTCTGAGTCTGCGCACCTGGAAACTTTTCTAAATTCTTTCCTGCCTTTTTAAAATCCAGCTTATACATCTGGAAGTTCTCAGTACATATACTGTTGAAGCCTAGCTTGAAGATTTTGAACATTACTTGCTAGTGTGTAAAATAAATGCAACTGTATAGAAGTTTGAACATTCTTTGGCATTGCTGTTCTTTGGAATTGGAATGAAAACCGATCTTTTCCAGGCCTGTGGCCACTGCTGAGTTTTCCAAATTTGCTGACATATTGAGTGCAGACTTTAGCAGCAGCATCTTTTATGATTTGAAATTGCTCAGCTGGAATTTCATCACCTCCACTAGCTTTGTTTATAGTAATGCCTGTGCTTACCATATAGTAAGGATTTAAGTCCTGTGCTTAACCATTCTGTTAGTGGAAAAGATGTGCTACCTCCCTTACCTGCCTATTAAGGAGTTCCTTCCCTTTGGTATGTAAAACATAAATTGTAGTGAGTGGGGAATAAGTATCTTATCGGCACTGAAGTCCCAAGTCCCAGGCCTGGAATTGACTATTTAGGATTGGAAAGTTTCAATGGATGAGTATGGATTATCCTGCAGAAAGAATTATTAAATGGTGAGAGATAAAAAAATCTGTATATAGCTACTTAGCCACCAGTTCAGTTCAATTCAGTCGCGCAGTCGTGTCTGACTTTTTGCGACCCCATGAACTGCAGCACGCCAGGCCTCCCTGTCCATCACCAACTCNTCTATTTCCCATGAAGTGATGGGACCGTATGCCATGATCTTCGTTTTCTGAATGTTGAGCTTTAAGCCAACTTTTTCACTCTCCTCTTTCACTTTCATCAAGAGGCTTTTGAGTTCCTCTTCACTTTCTGCCATAAGGGTGGTATCATCTGCATATCTGAGGTGATTGAGATTTCTCTCAGCAATCTTGATTCCAGCTTGTGTTTCTTCCAGTCCAAAGTTTCTCATGATGTACTCTGCACAGAAGTTAAATAAGCGGGCTGACAATATACAGACTTGACGTACTCCTTTTCCTATTTGGAACAAGTCTGTTGTTCCATGTGCAGTTCTAACTGTTGCTTCCTAACCTGCATACAGATTTCTCAAGAGGCAAGTCAGTTGGTCTGGTATTCCCATCACTCTCAGAATTTTCCACAGTTGATTGCGATCCACACAATCAAAGGTTTTGGCATAGTCAATAAAGCAGAAATTGATGTTTTTGTGGAACTCTCTTGCTTTTTCCGTGATCCAGTGGATGTTGGCAATTTGATCTCTGGTTCCTCTGCCTTTTCTAAAACCAGCTTGAACATCAGAAAGTTCACGGTTCACGTATTGCTGAAGCCTGGCTTGGAGAATTTTGAGCATTACTTTACTAGCGTGTGAGATGAGTGCAACTGTGCAGTAGTTTGANGGATGTTGGCAATTTGATCTCTGGTTCCTCTGCCTTTTCTAAAACCAGCTTGAACATCAGAAAGTTCACGGTTCACGTATTGCTGAAGCCTGGCTTGGAGAATTTTGAGCATTACTTTACTAGCGTGTGAGATGAGTGCAACTGTGCAGTAGTTTGACCATTCTTTGGCATTGTCTTTCTTTGGGATTGGAATGAAAACTGACCTTTTCCAGTCCTGTGGCCACTGCTGAGTTTTCCAAATTTGCTGGCATATTGAGTGCAGCACTTTCACAGCATCATCTTTCAGGATTTGAAATAGCTCAACTGGAATTCCACTAGCTTTGTTCATAGTGATGCTTTCTAAGGCCCACTTGACTTCACATTCCAGGATGTCTGGCTCTAAATGAGTGATCACATCATCATGATTATACGGGTCATGAAGATCTTTTTTGTACAGTTGTTCTATGTATTCTTCCCACCTCTTCTTATTATCTTCTTCTTCTGTTATGTCTATACCATTTCTGTCCTTTATTGAGCCCATCTTTGCAAGAAATGTTCCCTTGGTATCTCCAATTTTCTTGAAGAGATCTCTAGTCTTTCCCATTTTGTTGTTTTCCTCTATTTCTTTGCACTGATTGCTGAAGAAGGCTTTCTTCCCTCTTCTCGCTATTCTTTGGAACTCTGCATTCCGATGCTTCTATCTTTCCCCTTTTCCTTTGCTTTTTGCTTCTTTTCTCTTCACAGCTATTTATAAGGCCTCCCCAGCTTTCCCCTTTTCCTTTGCTTTTTGCTTCTCTTCTTTTCATAGCTATTTATAAGGCCTCCCCAGATAGCCATTTTGCTTTTTCACATTTCTTTTCCATGGGGATGGTCTTGATCTCTGTCTCCTGTACAATGTCANTCACCTCCACTAGCTTTGTTTGTAGTGATGCTTCCTAAGGCCCACTTGACTTCGCATTCCAGGATGTCTGACTCTAGGTGAGTGATATAACACCATCGTGATATCCACCAGTATTATATATCAGATTTGTTTGTAACTATGACATTTTCTATTTTAGACAATTTCAGAATGTTACCAATTTAAATTCAGGTACACCAGTAATGGACCAGTCATGGACTTCACAAGGTAATTATTGTTCTATAGTTTTCTCTTCATATTGCAAATTACCACTTATTCATAATAATACTGTATAGCTAAACTTTAGAAATAATTCTGAAATTCTCGAATATCCCTAATGTACTATAAAAGATACAAAATATCTTTGGAGTGGCTG
Source organism: Neotragus moschatus (assembly GCA_006410615.1). NCBI lineage: Eukaryota > Metazoa > Chordata > Mammalia > Artiodactyla > Bovidae > Neotragus > Neotragus moschatus. The sequence continues at coordinate 680,651 of SJYA01000573.1, read as the reverse complement.
CAAGCCAGAATTCTACAGATAATTGTATATATTTTAACTGTGAAACAGAGTCAAAGAGTAGAAAATCTATTGTATGCTTACGTGATTAAAAATACAATAAAATTCATCATTTGTTTCCTTTAAAAACATCTTACATAAAATGTGTATTAACATATGTAAATTAGTTTAGAATTATAATATTAATGATATTAAATTTTTTATAATAGTGGTATTAAACACATGAAATTGTAACTTTTAACAACTTGATACATGAATAAGAATAAGAATTTTAAGTAGTTAAACATGAAGTTACGTTATTAGAAGCCATGGATGTCATAAAAGAAACTGTGTGATTCTCTTCTAGTAAAAACCAAAGCAATGAACCTAATATGTCATCTGCTGACACCAAGAAAGCAAGTATTCTTCTCATTCGCAAGATTTATATTCTAATGCAAAATCTGGGACCTTTACCTAATGATGTTTGTTTGACCATGAAACTTTTTTACTACGATGAAGGTACTATTTCCAGATCATCCTGTTTTAGTTGGTACCTGTATATTTTCTTATTAATGAAACAGTTGGTTTCCATCTCAAATATTTTTAGACACCTAAATTTTTTTATATACATAATATTTTAATTATAAAATTTATATTTCATGTTGGTATTTGAAAAAAACGTACACTTCTCCAGTGATAAAAACATGTCCGTCTGAAGCTCAGCCTCATTCATAACTAAAGAAATGAAGCAATGACTTACCAGATCATACAACTTATAAAATCATTATTAGCAAGGATATAGGGGGAAGGAAGCACTTTTGTATACTCATGATGGAATGTAACCATTAATGTGCCATATAACATTTTAAGAGGACTATTTGGCACTATAAAAATTTTAAATTCTCTTTAAAATATTTAAAATATTAAATTCTCTTTAATCCTGAAATTCTGTAGCTAGAAAAGTATCTTGGGAATATACGTAGACAAATATGCAAGGTTATATGTTTATGCATTATTGCTTTTGTTAAACTGGAAACAAACTGGTAATTTAACCTTGAATGTTCTTTATTGGAGGATTATAAATTATAGTGCATCTATATAATAGAATGCTGTGCAAGCTATTTAAAAGAATGTGCTGATAAATTATTTAAAAAATATTAAAACAGATTTAAAAGTGATGTTAAAAACAGCTAGGTACAGAAGAATATGACTTTATTTGTGTTTTTAATAACATATATATATATAACATGCATAGTATCTTCTAAAATAATAAAGCATCAACAATAATAACTAACATTTAGTGAATACTTCCTCTGTGTCAGTTCTGTTCTGATATTTTTATAGACTTCAATACCACAGTGACTCTATGAGGTTGGTACTAGTATTTTCCCCTCTTGACAGATGAGGAAACTGAATCAAGAATGGCAAATAGTTTCCTCAAGTCACATAGCTAGTCAAGTGTAAGGAAAAAAGTTTACCTTTAAGGAGTAAAATAGGAACTTGGAGATAGTAGGAGACTGCATTTTACTTATTATTGTATGTCCTTCTATACTATTTAAAACTTCTTTAATATGCAGTATATTCTATAATAAAAATTAATATATTTTCTTCAATTTCATGAACAACATAGTTTATACTTACTTTTCTGCAGTTACACCCCCAGATTACCAGCCTCCTGGTTTTAAGGATGGTGATTGTGAAGGAGTGATATTTGAAGGGGAGCCTATGTACTTAAATGTGGGAGAAGTCCCAACACCTTTTCACACCTTCAAAGTAAAAGTGACCACTGAGAGGGAACGAATGGAAAATATTGGTTCAGGTATATTATCACCAAAACAATTAAAAACACCACTTCAAAAAATTATTATGGACAAAGATGATTTACAAGATGACCAGGAGGATTATATAAGTGTAAGTATACTTAAAGAGTTACAAAGTACAGTAGTAGTGAATGTTTTATTGAATTCTGAGTATTTCAGTAGCTATAAATACTTATTATCACCATAAACTCAAGTTTGAAAGGTACCATTAAGAAGGTTTAGGCTTGTGGTTTTAAAACTTTTCACGTGGGTGCGAAGAATATTATTCTCAGAAATTCAAAAGCACAACTATTGTGAATGAAGTAAGGAATGGTCCTGGAGGCCCAGCCATTCACCATCTCACCTACCCTCATGGTGGACTCTTAAGAAAACCCCTTTGTCTGGAGCATAATTTGAAAACCATGGAATTCCCTGGGGGTCCTGTGGTTAGGACTTGGCACTTTCACTGTCTGGGTCTGGGTTCAAAAAAAGAAAAGAAAACCACTGAATAATTCCAGTCACCCAGACTAATGCTGGAATCTTTTCTTCAACACCCTTATTAAGTGCTCATGTAAGCCTGTGGTTGAATTTCTTCAGGGTCTGAAAATCAGTGTCCTGAAGGAGCTTGGAAGTTCCTGAAAGTCAGGAAAAGTGTATTATTCAGCTTTGTATTTCTTCTGTACCTAGCATTTAGAGTTACAGAATGTATTCTCAATATTGGTTGAATGGATGGATGAATTGAACTATTTAAAAAGCTTTTTTTAAAAATTACACCCTCATTCCCAGAAAATCTTTCATCATTATTGTTTGTTCTTTAATCTCACCTTTGTGGTGTATGTCACAAGGGGAATAATAATTATAAAGTAGACATACTTTATATATCTTTTTATGTAATACCATAACTGTGCTTATCCTTTCTCAACTCCCTGAAGAGGGTTCAGAGTTTATACTAGTATCTATACAAAAATTTCAGAGCTACAGAAGTTGTAGCTTATTGTGTCACCATGTCTAATTCAATGCTCTCAAACGATAGTAAGATCTGGAGTTCTTAGAATCATCATGCATTTTTCAGAAAGTTGTGTATTTTTACTATCTACCTTAAAGCAATCTTGCAAAGTAAAGTAGGATTTTATACTTTGGATAAATAAGCTGCCTTATAATAAGTATAAGACCACTTTACTTGTAAAAAGTGTGAGGTCATTGTAGTGTTATGTTATATTTAACCTTCATGTAAAACAAGCTCGTTAATAAATACTACCCAGTTGCTTTAATTTCTTTTTGGAATATGTCCATTTTTTTTCCTTCATGTAATTATGTAGGATGAGTTTGACACTGAAACTAAAATGGAAGAGCAGGAAAAAAACCCTGGCTATTCTGTACATAGAGGTGAGAAGTTAATGAAAATGTAAATTAATTCACTTCCAATTCAATTTTATACCATTTTAACTCTTTTATTTATTTTTTTAACAGAAGCAGGTTTCGTTTGTGAGGAAGATGAAGTGAAATCTAAAGGAAGTCCAGATTTTTCAATTTCTCATTCTCAGGTATAAACTTCATAGTTCTATCTCATTTTTAACTTGAATTTTTTCAAAAGACAGGTTCTTATATGCTTATCTGATTATTTCTCAGATTTTCTTATATTCTAGATATTTTAGAAGAAAATTAGTTAATAAGAATGCTTACTAACAAAATTTGGGAATTATATGTTGAAAAGTTTTGAGTGCATTATTGTTTGATTTGTTTAGTAATAAACCTAAATACTGTTCAAAGAATTTCAGAATTTCAGAGGTAAAGAGTATCTTAAGCAATTATTAATTTAAATCAACCATCTTTGTATTTGAAATGGAGCATATAATACGTTTTTGTTGCCTTGGAGCAGAACATGTTTAATTTTGTTTTCTATATATAGTAAAATCCTGAAATTACATTTAGAAAAACTCAACCTGAAAATAATGGGGCTGATGATTGCCTACATTCTTCTGCACAGCCCTTCTCCAGTGGGTGTGGGCTGAAGTTCTTATCTTCTGAAAGAGTGGTATCTAGTGATAATTTCAATCTTTCTCAATCCAGTGAATGGTCAATGTACAGTGTACAGAGTCAGTTTCAGTATCTTTACTTTTGTACTTTTTATGACAGTAAGAATCAACAAAAAATTATTGACTTTAATTAACTCAAAATAGCAAGACCCTAAATTTTATGTGATTGAATTTTTGACCCTCGTTATTACGAAAAGCTTCTCTTGTATTGTTTTAGTGGTTTCATGTAATTATTTTCTTTTCTAGGTTGAACAGTTAGTCAGTAAAACATCTGAGCTTGATGTGTCTGAAAGCAAAACAAGAAGTGGAAAAATTTTTCAGAATAAAATGGTAAAGGCATCTCTTTAGATTTGATTTCATTCTAACCTTGTAATTTTCCAATAGTTGAGTTTATTTTGCTTTTAATATTTATTGGACCAACATTTAGTAAGCACATACTGTTAATATATGTCACTTTACTAGGTACTGGAAATATAATAAGCTCTTAGCTTAAAGTTTAGTAATTTGAGGTAAACAAGCAGTGATATAGCACTATGATAGCAGTCAGAATAGGCTACAGAGACACAAAGGAAAGAATGGTTAATTTCACTAAAGGTGCAGTGGAGAGGGAAATGCAGAGGACTTTGAGAAGTGACACTGTCCTCCAGACTTCCTCAGGATAGTGACACTACCCTCCTCTGTTCCCAGACTCCCAGGAATGCTAAAGTGTTCCCATGTTCTATCTTGTGAGTAGGTTATCTTATTAATAAGACATTAAAAATAATTATACATTAAAGTATATATACATACATATCTTACATAAAGGGAACCTCATATTTTAGGGAAAAAACAGCACTGCTTTATTTTAGTTTTTTATCTGAGTTGTACTAAACAGAGATTTGGGCTTCCCAGGTGACACTAGTGGTAAAGAACCCATCTGCCAATGCAGGAAACGCAAGAGAACACAGTTCCATCCTTGGGTCGGGAAGATCCCCTGGAGTGGGAAATGGCAACTCACTCCAGTATTCTTGCCTGGAGGATCCCATGAACAGGGGAGCCTAGTAGACTGTGGTCCATAGAGTCACAGAGTAGGACACAACTGAGGCAACTTAGCACATATGCAAATAGATGTTTATATTTTATTTTAGGTCTTTTAAGTTACTCTCCAAGGTTCAAAGTTGAATAAAAAGCATTCTATAAAATATATGAGCTATTACATCAGGGAATTCCCTGGCAGGCTGGTGGTTATTACTCCACGCTTTTGCTGCAGGGGCACAGGTCCAATCCCTGGTCAGGTAGCTAAGATCCCACATGCTGTACAGCTCAGCAAACAAAAGATATCCAAAGTTAGGAAACAAATGACACACTCTAACAGTGGTATGCTGGAAGATTTCTTTCCCCCTCTTTATTCAGTGACATTATGTTTTTCCTACCTAGCTTAAAACTGGGCATAATGAAAGTATTCACAGCATTGCTGTTTTCAGTTGCACAGTCATTTCTGACTCTTTGCAACCCCGTGGATTGTGGCATGCCAGGCTTCCTGTCCTTCACCATCTCCCAGAGTTTGCTAAACTCATGTCCATTGAATCATTGATGCCATCCGACTATCTCATCCTCTGTCATCGCCTTCTCCTCGTGCCTTCAATCTTTCCCAGCACTGGTATCTTTTCCAGCGAGTCGGCTCTTCATTTCAGGTGGCCAAAGTATTAGAGCNACCCCGTGGATTGTGGCATGCCAGGCTTCCTGTCCTTCACCATCTCCCAGAGTTTGCTAAACTCATGTCCATTGAATCATTGATGCCATCCGACTATCTCATCCTCTGTCATCGCCTTCTCCTCGTGCCTTCAATCTTTCCCAGCACTGGTATCTTTTCCAGCGAGTCGGCTCTTCATTTCAGGTGGCCAAAGTATTAGAGCTTCAGCTTCAGCATCAGTCCTTCCAATGAATATTCAGGGTTGGTTTCCTTTAGGATTGACTAGTTTGATCTCCTAGCTGTCCAAGGGACTCTCAAGAATCTTCCCCAGCACCACAGTTCGAAAGCATCAAGTCTTCAGTGCTCAGCCTTCTTTATGGTCCAACTCTCACATCCATACATGACTACTGGAAAAACTATAACTTTAACTAGACAGACCTTTGTCAGTAAAGTGATGCCATGCTCTCTAGGTTGGATGTAGCTTTTCTTCCTAGGAGCAAATGTCTTTTGATTTCATGGCTGCTGTCACCATCTGCAGTGATTTTGGAGCCCAAGGAAAAAAATCTGTCACTGTTTCATTTTTTCCCATCTATTTCCCATGAAGTGATGGAGCTGGATGCCATGATGTTAGTTCTTTGAATGTTGGCTTTTAAGTCAGCCTTTTCACTCTCCTCTTTCATCTTCATCAAGAGGCCCTCTAGTTCCTCTTTGTTTTCTGCCATTAGGGTAGTATCATGTACATATCTGAGGTTGTTGATATTTCTCCCAGAAATCTTGATTCCAACTTGTGCTTCATTCAGCCCAGGATTTTACATGATGTACTCTACATATAAGTTAAATAAGCCAGGTAACAATATATAGCCTTAACATACTCCTTTCCCAATTTTGAAGCAGTCCGTTGTTTGATGTCCAGTTCTAACTGTTGCTTCTTGACCTGCATACAGGTTTCTCATGAGGTGGTCTGGTACCCCCTTCTCTTGAAGAGTTCTCCGTAGTTTGTTGTGATGCACACAGTCACAGGCTTTGGTATAGTCAATGAAGCAGAAGTAGACGTTTTTGTGAAATTCCCTTGCTTTTCCTATAATCCAGGGGATGTTGGCAATTTGATCTCTGGTTCCTCTGCTTTTTCTAAATCCAGCTTGTGCATCTGAAAGTTCTTGGTTCGTGTATTGTTGAAGCCTAGTTTGAAGGATTTTGAACATTACTTTGCTAGCATGTGAAATGAGCGCATTGTACGTAGTTTGAATATTCTTTGGCATTGCCCTTCTTCGGAATTGGAATGAAAACTGACCTTTTCCAGTCCATTGACCATGCCTTAACTCAGGATTTATTTCTCCCAGAGAACTGGTTGTTAAACATTTATTTACCAGAACACCACTGATGATCGTGCCATTTTTAGGTGTCCTTTTTTCCCCCACATTCTTGATGGAAAGTTAGAACTGGCAAGCAAGAAATAAAAGAATTCCAAAAATTACTACCTCTAGCAGCAAAATGTTCTTTCTAGGCAGCTTCTATTTAAGATGAGTATCCTTTACTATCCTTTACTCCACTGAAGTACTCCTAATATTGTCAATAGTGGCTGAATTATGGTTAGAAACAGGCAGGAAGTGAAGATATTTAATATATATAGTAAGGAAGTTATTGAAAAGTACATTTCAAGCATCAGAAAATAAATATGTACTTTTGGAGGATAATACTATGAAAATGAATAACTTGTCATCATCTAATATTAATTTTAAAAATTGTATGTGTAGCATTATTCACAATAGCCAAAAGATGGGGGAAAATCCCTAAATGTTCTTAACGAATGGATAAACAAATGTGGTATATTCATACAGTAGACTATTACTATTCAGCCATAAAAAGGCATGAAGTATCAATCCATGCTACACCTTGGATGAACCCTGAAGACATTAAGCTCAGTGAAAGAAACCAATCATACACACACACATGCAAAAATATTATATGGTTCCATTTATATGAAAATCCAAAGTAAGGATTTCTATAGAGACAGAGTCTTAATGCTGGTCAAAGAATGAGGGAATAGTGGAGTGATAGCTGTAAGAGTACAGGATTTCTTTTTAGAGGATATATTGTGTGCTCAGTCATGTCCAACTCTTTGGAGCTTCATGAACTGTAGCCCACCAGGGTCCTCTGTTCATGAAGTTTTCCAGGTAAGAATACTGAAGTGGGTTCTCATTTCCTACTCCAGGGGATCTTCCCAACTAAGGGATCAAATTCAGTTCTCTTGTGTCTCCTGCATCATCAGACAGATTTTTTTTTTTTACCACTAGTGCCACTTGGGAAGCCTTTTAGAGGATGAAAGTGCTCTAAAATTGACTGCTGTGATGGTTGCACAACTCTGTGAATATACTTAATATCACTGAAGTTTGTATATTTTAAATGGATGAATTTTATGTATCTGAATTATATCTCAGTAAAGATTTTTTTTTAAAAACTGCATATAGTTGCCTCTGGTTGAACAATCATGTTTATTGTTCTTTGAGAAATAACCAATTGGTAATTATCCTATCTTTGTGGAGGCTAATGGAAATCAACAAGTAAAATCTAAGGAAAATCGGAAGAGAACTCGGCTTGAATCTGGGAAAACAGTAAGTCTTATAATAATATATAGGTTGAATGAATTGGCAAGTATCATAATATTATTGCTGTAGATTAAGTTAACGATAAATATAATATCCCCGGATATACCTCAAAGCTCTAGTTTTCAGATCTTGTTTAAATATATTCAATTCTAAAAAATTGAGTCATTTTAAAATAAAATGTGGTACATTAAATGTGGTACATAAAATGTGGTTTTATTAATTTTCCATGTAAACATTTACTGTCTTATTCCATGAATGATTTGAAATAGTTGGAGGAATGTATAAATAAAAATCAACATCAGGAAAAATATGAATAGAATAAGAAAAAAAATGAGAGTACAAGAATACTCAGGCCATTTTATGTAGAATTCAAATTGGGCCACAGATTTCATCTGAGCTTTCTACAGATTAAAACTGAAGTAGAAACAAGTTAAGTTACTAAATCCACATGTTCTCTAAAAATATAGCATCTCCTCTTAGTACCTTAGAAAATTTTCCTGACCTAAATTCTATAACAAGTTGTATTATATTTGGAACCTTGTTTTAGCAAATCAGATGATGTATTTGTCATTTCTGAGATAAATATTTATATGTTTTCAACCAGAATTTTGAGTATTATTCAGTTCAGTCTCTCAGTTGTGTCCGACTCTTCTCACTCCCCTCAAAATACTTTACTGTTTTGAGTTGGTGGTTTAGTTGCTAACTCATGTCCAACTATTTGCAACCCCATGGACTGTAGCCTGCCAGGCTCCTCTGTCCATGGGATTTCTCAGGCAAGAATACTGGAGTGGGTTGCCATTTCCTCTCCAGGGGATCTTCCCAACCCAGGGATCAAACCCAGATCTGTTGCATTGAAGGCAGTTGCCTGCATTGGGGGCAGATTTTTTACCAACTGAGCTACTAGGGAAGTTGTACTGTTTTGAAGAGATAATATCAAATCTTCTAAGTACTCCAACATCCCTAATGAAAACCTTATACTTTGCAAGACTGTATTCAGCAGCCATTAGGAGATATAAATAACAAAATTTTAAAAATAAGGAAGGTAGGAAGGAAGGAAGAAAGGGAAGAAGGAAATGCAGAGACATAAAACCTCTAAAATTAAAGATATTTAAACTGGAAAGTATTCTTAGTAATTGTTTTCTTTTGACAGGTCCTTCATCCCTTTGATTCTTCTAGTCAGGAGTCAGTGCCAAAAAGAAGAAAGTTTAGTGAACCGAAGGAGCGTATATAAAAATTTTTTTTTCTGCATGTTTGCAGAGTTCTTCACAACATTTAAACTAAAGGTCGCTATATTGCTATTTTAAGGTGTGTTTGTCCTACCTCTGAAAACTTATATATTGTCTTAAGCAGTCAGCACACTAAAATGAATCCTTAACTGACTATCATATTGTGATCCTTAATCTTATCTGAGACAAATTCAAGAGAACTTCTGTATAAAAAACAGAAGTACCAGTGTCATAATTCTATTAATTATCCTCTCAATATTGATGTATCTCCCATTTTGACAGACACTTCCTTTAAACACATTAATTTTTTAAGGCCCTCTAAAAGCCATTTTTTGAAGTAAATGATGTTTATTTTTGTATTAAATTTTTCTAGAAGTTAACTTTTTACCTGTTAAAACTACAGTTTAACTGGCTGTTAATTGTCTTATTAAAACAATGTCTTCAGTACTTTGACACAGTGTATTAACATGATAATATATAATGTACAACTTAAAATTGGTGTTTTACCTTTTTAAATAATTTTACAAGACAAAATGACTGATTTTAAAATCTAGTAGTTTTGGCAGCATAAATAAAATATTGTTCAGTGTCTAGACTGTTTCATGGCTTCTAATTTTCATTTACATAGTAGAAAATGTTTAGGCACTAATTTTGACATTTTGGTAGATATTTCTTTCAAGAGTTGAGCACACTTCCTAAAACTTTTGGATGGTGATGTGAAAGATATTGTGCCTTCAGTGAGAAACCTGGGACCTGGTTCTAGACTTTAGTATTTCCTGTGCTCTAGAAAAGGAAGGCTTAAAACTTAGTCTGTTTGCTTCTTGCATTTTCAGCAGCCATATTCTAAAAAATATACATTATCCATGAACTTGCCAGTAAGAAACAGTAATGGGAAATGTTAATATGAATGCTGTGGTAGAAATGTGCCTGTCCTGTTTAATGTAAACCAAATAAACGTCCACAAACTGACCCAGATCGGGTTTTTCTGGAACAGGAAAGTTAGGGATAAGCTACTTGTCGAAAACAACCAATTTCTAAATGTTTATGTATTCTTAGCTTTATTGGATCCCAACTCATCTCACCTAATTGTCCCAGTATACACTGCTATAGAACACACCTGCTACACTGAGATTGCCCAACAAAAACCTTGTAGATCGGAAGCTGGTGATAGCTCACTAAACGCTTTGATTGGCCGGTTTAATAGGGGTGGGAATCGCAGCCCTCTTTCCTCTCGCTACCAAGGTTCTTTCATTGGATTGACCAGCTGTCAGGTTAAACCCAAACCTGCCTCCTTTTGGTCGTGTTTGTCTGGAGTGCAACACAATAGCTGGGAGGAGAGCCTCCCCTCGCAAGCTCTAATTGGCTGAACTCAACCTTGGAGGTTTCTGATTGGTCCAATGAAGAAACACCAAGGTAGGTTGCCTAGTGATCCTGAGGAAGCTGATGTGTTATTCCTTCTCTGCATCGAAGGATCAGGAAGTTTGTTCTCTCTGCGTGGCTGAGAAGTTTTTCACCTAGCAGGACGGGGGTAGTGGGTGGGGGTGGGGACAAATGTCCCCATAAAATCGAGCGCAAGCTGCAACCTGCGTTTGGCTGTAACCCAGGAGTAACGTCAGGTAAGCAACGGGGGAAATACATCTAAGGTCCAAAAGAAATCCCTCCAAGTATTTTACTTTACGGAGAGAAGGAGGCTCATATTTAATTTTGGGGCCATCGGTTTTTTTTTTGTTTGTGTTTTAATAGGCTTTTTAGTAAATGTCCAGGAATGATTAATTCTTCAAAGAAAATCCCCACTCCTTTTTTTTTTGTTGTTGCCCTGAAGATACTAAGTTTCTTGGACTGGATTAGAAAATAAGCCCTCACAGTGCCAGATAGGGTTAGTGCCCATAAGCATTTATTTCATGGTTCTGTTTTTTCACTCCTACGCCTGCCTCCCACCAAGAATTATTTGAAATACAGCCTTGAACAAAGAATCTTTTGTAAGTCACTTTATGTTTTAAATGTTCTCATGCATTTCTGAGTATTCATTTTAATCAGTATATATTTGTCGAGCAGTTACAACGTTAAAGACATTTGTGCTAGTTGCTATGGAGAATATAAAAACCAAAGAAGACAATATCCCTGCCCTCAAGAAGTTTACAGTTGAGAGACAGCCATACCAAAAGAAAGACTATAATAAATACTTTAAAGGAAGTAAGTATAAATAAAGTTGTTTGAAAGTACAGCTGAGAGAGAGACCTAGCCATGGGACACTGGGTAATGGAAAAGCAGATTCCCTGAAGACTTTACAGTGGGTCTTCAGTAAGACTTCAAAGAATGAGTAGAATTTAGAGAGGAAGAGAAGGAGGAGAGAACTCCATCCTCTACAAAGGAAGGCATGACATGTTTGTGAAATGGCTTAACAGTACATTTGGAGTAATGGGAAATATTGCTAGAAGATAGAATGAGATCCAGTCACATAGGCTCTTGAATGTGCTCTTTTGACCTTGAAAAAGCTATTCTTTTCAATAATTGCTGGTTTAAAATACTTAATGTACTTCACCTTAAGAACTGGCATTTAGGTTGATGTGAAGCATGCTATCTTTAAACTTTACAACACATGATAGTGGAATTTTTCTTGACTGTAGATTTTTAAAACGGCTGTTGTCAGTTGCTCAGTCGTGTCCAACTCTTTGTGATCCCATGAACTGCACCACACCACACTTCCCTGCCCTTCACCATCTCCTGGAGTTTGCTCAAACTCATGTCTGTTGAGTCGGTGATGCCATCCAACCATCTAATTCTCTGTGGCCCCTTCTCCTCTTGCCCTCAATCTTTCCCATCATCAGGGTCTTTTCCAGTGAGTCAGCTCTTCGCATCAGGTGGCCAAATGAACTCCATGAACAGAATGAAAAGGCAAAAAAAAAAGCAAAATCCTATAGTGCATGATATAAAAAGGCTGATTTTTTTTTTGTATTTGAGAAAGAATTTGCTAATCTTTTAACATTCTCTTGCCAGTACTTTTTGTTGTCACCTGTTTATGTATTTGCAAGATGATTAGCCTAGGAATAGAGATGAAAGTTTTTAGCTATATGGAAATGCTATACATGATATTCTGAGTGTTATTCTCTAGACTGATGATCTCCAAAGTGGTTGCATGAAATGTCATTTGGGTTTGGGAAGGAAGTATTAGAACATGTATTTCTATTTAGGTTTTCTTTTCTTTTTTCTTTCTTTCTTTTTTTTTTTTTTTTTTTTTTTTTTTTTTTTTTTTTTTTTTTTTTTTTTTTTGTTTTTTTTGTTTTTTTTTTTTTTTTTTTTATTGTTTTTTGGTGTTTTGTT